>CM044002.1:63139377-63509377 GCA_024085815.1 Flaveria linearis
CTCTATATATATATATATATATAACATATATATATATTATATATATGTGTATATATATATAACGCTATATATGTGTATATATATATACATATATATATTATATATGCGTATGTGTGTATATATATACATAGACATATGATGTATGTATATGTGTGTGTATATATATATACTTATATCTATATATATATACCTATATCTATATATATATATATATATATATATATATTATATATGTATGTATGTTTGTGTATGTATGTGTACCCACACATATATGGTCGTGCATGTACACCACATATATGGTCGTGCATGACGTTAGTGGGCAGATTCATATTTGTATATGCTGTTATGTGAATATATGAAAGTTGATGTCTGGCATGAAAGGAAGCCGAGAACATGAAACCTTGTACGTCTAAACCAACGGATAGGTTATAATTTAGAAAGTTGTGCACATTTGGTTATCTGGAAACCTAGTCGTGTGTTACCTACATTTAAGTGTTGATATGCATTCAAGGTGAGTTTACAACCCGCTTTCTTTACTATTTTCTTTTTAAAGAGAACATGCTTTAAAATATATTACTTTTGATTCAGTAAGACTGCATGATCATCATGTAAACTAGTTTTGTTACCATTTAAGTCTTTGATTTCGAACCATTAATTATGTGATATTAGCGAGGTCATTTCTAAGTAATACTGCTGGGTTTGATAAATCTCACCCGGGCTAGTCACGCTAGCACAGCTAGAGATCGAATAGGTGTTGAATTGATTAGTTACTACTACCGTGATTTGGTGTAACACCTTTGAAATCTAGCCAATTATAAACTTAATATATTATAGACCCAATAAAGGTCCGGATTGATTTGGGCTTACACAAAGAAATCTTGCAAAACAAACTAGTCTTTTTGGGCCCAATAAGCCCAATAAGGACCCAACCTTATAAAAAGGACCATTTAAGGACCAAGTACACGTTTACGGACTAATTAAAAGAGTAATCATGAAATAGTGAATTATTATGTGACTTGAAGTAACTATGGAAAGATCCAAACTAAAAACAGATTCGGAACCCATACAGGGTAAAATCCGGCAATCTAACGCGTTCTAACGTCTGAATTCATTCAGAAATCCTCATAATGGTTTTTCATCCCATCATAATCATTGTTGATCTTAACAATAAAGTAAATAATTCTTGCTAAAAGATTTTTCATCAAACATGCATAAGCAACGGAGATACGTGAGTGAAACGAGAATACCGGTTTTCACCGCATTTAAACGACATCTGATACGTCAACCGAGCCTCGTAACTCCGTAAACAATTATCTAGTCGTTGTTTATTATCATATCATATTAATTGGTGAGCGATACGTTGTCCGGAATAAATACGTTCCGAAACGCGACCGTGACGCGAACCAGGTTACGATCAGGCCGAACCCGAGAATTGGACGGATAAGGTTTTAACGTGACTAACATGGGAAGTTAATGCGCAAAATATCATTTTAATACTTAATTGCATGCATTTAGATATCAAAATAATAATAAAAGCGCTCATTCGGGGAAAACGCGTAAAACCGTTAACGTGTCGATTTCGCGGTATCGTTTAACTGTTCGGCATGTTCTAAATACGATAAAATCACTAATCTCAGAATAATTAGAATACTTGGTAAAAATCAAAGCTAACAGGAAATGAAATTTATTACGTTACACGAAAACTTAATCGAGCGTGTACGAACCGACCCGTATTCGAACCCGTCGCTTTAACCCTAGGTATTTAAACAACTTTTCCACCCTATCTTCATTTGAAAACCATAAAAACCAAACAAAATGCTCTCAAAGGCTGCACCAGCCGACTTCGCCGGAGCAGGAGGCTCCACGGCGGAGCTGCGGCGGCGGACGGCGGTGCCGGAGCGGCGGCGGCGGTTTCCGCCGACTTTCTCAGCCCACCCCCACTAATCTCGACCCCCTGATCACGATGGTGGTGGTGGTTTCCTCTGATTCTCTACGATGATGGAGATATGGAGGGGAGAAGGTGCGGCGGCTAGGGTTCCAGCAAGGGTTCCGGTCGCCGAGCCGGCGAGTGGCGGCGAGTGCCGCACATGGTTGTCTTCCTCTCGATGAGCTCTTTCCAATGGTGGCAGATACTTCCTCTAACTCACGGCGATGTGAAATTTATCGGCGGATAATGGTGGCGGCGGCTAGGGTTCCGCCCTCTATCTTATTTCTCTCTTTTTTTTCCGGCGACTTTGGTAAGCTTCATGAATCATTTTTCATGTCAAACAAGATCTACACTCGATAATTGCTCGGTTTTTTGCAGCATGTTGGGTTGAAAGCGCAATCTTCGAATTTTAGGGGCTTTGGATGGTTCTCCGGTGAGGCCCGGTCAGGCCGGTGGCTATCGACCGCCGCGGTGCTGGCCGGAGGTGGGGATCGATGGTGGTTTGTGGTGGTTGCTGCTGTGCGAGGTGTATTAAAGTTGTTTGATGCTATTCTAGTGGGATGATGTTGAATCTAAGCAAGGTCGGTGAGTTTGGATGATTTAGGGCTACTTCTGGCGGGAAATTCCGGTTGACCAAGAAGCTGCCGGTGGCGGTTAGTGGCGGTCCATGGTGGGGAGTGGCTGCATGTGGTGGATACTGGTGGCAAAATACATAACCGAGGTGTTTGGTAACGTATGTTGCAGTTTAGTGCCTTTGGTTGTGAGTTATCAATGTTGTAGTGTTGTATATAATCTTGTTGCGTTTTAACTAGGTTAAACTTTGGTCAAAGTTGTGGGTCAAAGCCGGTCAACCATGGTCAATGGGCAGTCAACACGATCCGGGTCGGAACAAGCGAGTTCTAGGACGCGATATGGAAACGATAGGTATAACCGTGCGCTAGAAATTCATATGCGTAAATATAGTGATTATATATATTAACTCATTTGTGTTGAGCTACAAATATGTTTAAAATGTTAACTAGTTATAAATCATCATGAATAGGTGTGTAAATTGGAGATAACGTGAACAATCACATGATGAAAAACAAGTTTGGTAATGTTATCATATAAACAAGTTGTTAGACAACATATAAGAAATTATTTGATCTAACCACATACAAATCTTTACAAGACTCCGAGATATTAAATGCTTACGAATACAATAGTACATATATATATATGATATACACTATAGGTAAACCGATATTTACACGTTTTTATTTAAGGAAAAAGGCTTATAATTCTATAATAATTCATCATCTTATTATTGTTATTAATTGTTGGTCATCTCATTGTTAATGAAAACAATATATTCACAGTTAAAAATATGCTGGACATATTAGGGAACATATAATATTTTAAGAAGTCTAAGTTAGCAAGTAAATTTGTATATACAAATAGAGTACCTGAACTTGACCTCCTGACCTCCCATGGACTATGTAAGAAAGGTCTTCAGAATTTGGTCCCATGCTCCATGCTTGTTAGATAGACAATGGAGACCTTCCCTTTTCTAAAGGTTCTTACGGAATAGACAAAAGAGACCTTCCCTTTTCTAAGGTTCTTAAGGAGTAATCACCTTTATATCCTATCTGCCTGAAGGACTGGTTGAAAGCAAACTTTGGCAAGGACAAATCATCTTTCTACATCATCCAGCCTTAGATAAGTGTTAATGGAGGCTAAAATGATAAAAATTGTCCTCCACTGCACTGTGGCACACAGTGCCTTCTCCCCATCCATGGTGACCTCTTAGCAGGTCCTCCAAAACTCCAACATTTGATCTTTATAAAGTGGAGATCTATGGTGAGGGTGGTGAACTAGTTAGACAAAGTTAAAAGTTAGCAATCTCTAAGAACCAGATCTTTCTCAGAGTTTAATAGAGCAACCTGGTTGCGTTGCCTGTGTAAATGCATTAAAAAATCTGGTTGGTTTCTAGGATCAAGGTTGTCCATTTGTAAGTAGCTTTATGGTCAAGAAAGTAAGAACAAATGTGGTTTGTGGGTGAATTTAGGTTAGAGAATTTTGCAGATGAAGAGGAAAGTGAAAAGGGGAACCGTTAAGTGTGTAATATATATATATATTGGATTTAAGAAAAATTAATGCAAAATGATAAACTTGAAATCCGGATGTCTGTTCCATCTCTGAAAAAGCACACAAAAGATAGTTTTCTTGGAAGTCAAAATCATCTGAAGGTAATTTGTCTTCGGAGTTTTATAAAAACTTCCGATGCCAATTTGACATCGGAAGATATTCATGAACTTGTGAAATTTTGCTTCAGAAGAAAATTACGTGGAGTATTTTTACTTCTAATACATTTTATTTCAGAAGAGATTAAAAACTGAGAAGTTTTATTCATAAGAAAATAAATCTTCCGAGACTTAATTGCTTTCGGAAGAAATTGTCCTTTAAAAATATAAGTACTTAGAAGCATATTAAGCTTCAAAAGATATATCAAAATTTCTTCAGAAGGTAAATCTCTTATAAGTAGTTATTTGATTTAAAGACATAATGTTCTTCTGAGGACAACTTACAGTTTTTCTAGAGAAAATATGTCTAAATTTCCATAATTCTGAGGAATATCATTTGAAAAGTTTTCTTCCAAAGTAAACTGGGCTTATTTAGGCGATAATATAAACAACTTAGATACACATATTTTAGAAATAGTTTTGAGTTAAGTTTAAGAAAATATATTCGAAGTTAATCATCCCAATAGCTGATAAATGATATTTAAATCTTTGTTCATCAAAAGCCTTTATAACAATCAACATATTGTTTATTTGTATTAACTTTGGCTAGTTTTATCAGTCCCTTTTAAAATTATCTCTAATTAAATGATACCTAATGTTGATATGTTTGTCCTTGAGTGCTGCATATGATTCTCTATGATAAAGATAGCACTGTTGTTGTCTATATGGATTGGAGTCTCTTTAAAGTTGAATCTATAGTCTAGCATCTGATTCTGAATCCAAGCACTTGAGCACAGCAGCAATGTATTTAGCTTCAGCAGTTGATGCAGACACACAGGATTGTTTCTTGCATTGCCATAAGACTATTCTTCCCACCAAGGAATTGAAATCCCTCAGATATAGACTTTGCACTCATATTACAGCCACAATAGTCACTATCTGTATATGCATACAGATTGATGTCAGAATTCTTTAGATACCAAATGCCTAGTTAGGAGCACCTTTGAGATATATAAAAATTCTCTTGACAATAATCAGTGTGAGGCTTGATATCTTACACAAATGCATGTGGCAACATGATATCAGGCATGCTGTATGTGAGGTACATAGAGGCCCATCATAGCTCTATATAGAGATGTTCATCTCACACTCCCCTCAAGATTAGGTTCAAGAGAGTAGTTTCTTGCTATGGGTGCCTTTGCAACCTTACATTCAGTCATGTTGAATTTTTTAAGTATGTCTTGTACATACTTTGACTGTCTTATGAAGATGTTATTATCAACCTGCTTCACTTGAATTTCTAGAAAGAAATTGATCTCTCCCATGTCACTCATTTCAAATCTATTCTTCATCAGCTTCTCAAAGTGTGTAGAGTTTTGGATTAGTTGACCTAAAGATAATGTCATCTACATAAACTTGAACAACATTAAGTCATTCCCTATTCCTTTGATAAAGTGTGTTCCATCTATAGTACCTCTCTTATAGCAATGCTAACAAGATACTAAGATAGTGTCTCATACCACTTCCTTGAGCTTGGTGCAGACCATAAAGAGTTTTATCAAGCTTGCAGACATAATCACGATGATCTGGGTCTGCAAAACCAGGTGGTTATTTGACATACACTTTCTCTAAATCACCCCATAAAGAAAAGCACACTTGACATCAAGTTGATAGACCTTAAAATCCTTGATGCATAAAAGCAAAAAATATTCTAACAGCTTCAAGTCTTGCCACAGGAGTAAAAACATCTGTGTAGTCTATCCCTTCTTCTTGTATGTATCCTTGAACACTAGTATAGCCTTGTTCTGATGACAAGTCCTCTATCATTCTTCTTGTTCCTAAACACCCATTTGGTACCTATGGTAGTCTTCCTTTGAGGAAGAGGAAATAGGTTCCAAACCTTTTGCCTTTTGAATTGAAGCAGCTCCTCCTGCATTGCTTCAATCCAACTTCCATCCTTCAAAGCCTTATCAACTTTCTTTGGCTCTATCTAGGACAAGAAGCAAGATTATAGATAAACATTTGTGTCATGGGTTTTGCCCTCTTTTTCTCACTCCTGTGTCAACATCTCTAATGATACTTGTAGTGGGTGTGACTGTGGATCCTGAGTTGAGGAATCACAACAAGTTGATGGACAAATCCAAATTTGTGAAGTTTAGATCTGGCAATGGAGTGTCACCCACCACATAAACACACTTATCAAGAGGAGCTTGATTTAATGAGTGTGTGACATCATTGATGTTGTCTTCCACGGAGTGGTTATCAGCATCAAGAAATTCTTTATCACTATCACCACCACCATATCCTTCTATATTTGAAGCTCTTTCATTGAGTTCTATGCCTCTAAGCTGGAATTTGTAGGAACCTTAGGTGTATCAGCTAAATTTGTCATTGTTGTGCTAATAGGAACTCCATCTACAGTGTTAGTTACCATTGGAGCTGAAATAGTTTTCTTGTTTGGTCTTCTCAGCTTAAATCTTGGGTCAAGATCTCCTGTTGGTAAGTTAGCTGTAGATCCTGAAACATCTTATAAGATTTGTTAAACATTTGTAACTAAATCAAGATCAAACAACCAATTAGGACCAAATCCTTTCATACTTGGAGTGTGCTTATTGAAAGTCATATTGGCTGACTCCTCAACTACTTTAGTTCTGAGATTTTATACTCTTAAAGCCTTAGCTTAAGAAAGTATCCAATAAAGTGTCCACCAGCTGATTTCTCAACAAACTTGGCTACTTGATCTTTGGTATTCAAGATGGTGCAAGGATATCCAATGATCTGAGGAAACAGATGAAAGGCTCTTTTATGCCATGGCTTATAAGGAGTCTTACCATGATTCTTAACTACAAGAACTCTGTTTTGCACATAGCAGACAGTGTTGATTGCCTTTGTCAAGAAGGTGATGGGCAGTTTAGAGTTAGACAACATAGTTCTTGCAGGTTCAATAAGTGTCTTGCTTCTCCTCTCAGCAACATCATTTTACTGAGGAGTCATGGGAGCACTATATTGTCTTATAATACCCCTTTTCATCATAAAATGTGTTAAGGATTTGGTTCTTAAATTTAGTTGCTTGATCACATTTTATGGTTTTGACCTTGTGATTATATTGATTCTTAATTTTCAGAATGAAGTTCTTCAAGATCTTAGGAGTCTCATCCTTAGTTCTAAGGAAGAAAACCTACGTGAATCTTATGAATCATCTGTGATCACCAACAATATGAGGTCTTTCCTAGACTCATTACACTGGTGGGTCTAAGAGATCCTGTGTAATAGGTATAGGGTGTAATGATGAGATTTTTTTCCTTTGGCTTGTGAGACATCTTGTGTTGCTTTTCTTTAAGACATGCAGCACAGTGATCATCACTTCTAAACTCCTTCTTTGACATTCTAGTTACCAAATCATTCTTAATTAATTCATTCATGTTCTTAAAGTTTACATGGCATATTCTTTATGTCAAAGGAAATACTCATCACTATTTGCTTTAGATAGAAAGCAATCTCCTGAAGGGGATGTTTCCTTCAAATCCATCTTGTACACGTCCATTTTTCTTGGGGCTCTAAGCAAGATATGCTATTGAGGAATGACCACCCCAGGCTTAAGAATAATGCACTCATACTCAATGAAGAGTATGTTGTGTCTCTGATCATAAAATTAGGATACACTTAGTAAATTGTACCCAAGCTCCTTAACAAAGTTTACCTTTTTCAATGCTGTGCTTACCATTTGTGACCTTGCCCATTCCAGTAATGTAACCATGCCCATTCCAGTAATGTAACCACCTGCATCTCCTCCAGAAGTAACTGCCCCTCCATCAATCTTCTCAAAGTTTTAAAGCAAAGAGCCATTGCTTGTCATGTGCCTGGAACAGTCACTATCAATGATCCATATATTTCTCTTAATCTTTAGTTGTTCCTGCATAAAAAGAAATGGTTAGTTACATTTAGAAACCCAAGCCTCATTGGTATTAGACTTGTTAAAGTGAAATGAAGACAATGCAACTCTGAATGATCCTATGATCAGACTTTGAGGATAATGTCCTGTTGTTGATGAAGAACTTTCAGTGACATTGTCTTCCTTTATCTTCCACCCCATCTTTGGAAGATAAGACTTGACCTTCAACACTTCAGAAGTTTTGACAAAATTGAAAGTTTTGGAGACTAGATCTTCAGAAGATCTTACCTTTACTGCAGAATCTTAAGGGCTTCGGAAGTATTTTTCTTTCAAATGCAAATTTTCACTTGTCTTCTTTTTCACTTTGGAGCTTTGAAAGGAAAGAGATTTTCCTTACAAAGCTATCTTCTTTTTCTTCTTCTCAGAAGTCTTCTTCTGGTCATGTGGATAGTACTTTTAGGATTGTATATGTAATCCTTGGCAAAGAAGTACTACCATACATGATGCAATTAATTTCTTCCTTCTAAGAGTCTTCTTGTGAGTAGATAGCTGAGCTTGATCACTTTCCATCTCCATCTTCATCTTCTCAGATAATGTAGCAAGCTTTTTAGGGTGAGGCTTGTTCTTGTAATTGGATGGTTCAGGCTGTGCAGCAGTGGTACATTGCTGGTGAGCTTCTTTTCTTCGCAAGGATAAGTTGGAAATGAACTAGAACTCCTGGTACTAGAGTTCATAGTTGAGTCCTCAGCCTTTTCCACTTCAAATCGTGCAGAGATAAAGACTTGTTTCTGCTTGAAGTTAAAAGTGGCCTTGATCTCTTAAGCCTTCTTTTATCTTCTCTTGGCTGCTCTGAACAAGTTCTTCCTATTAGACTTTGTCATCCCTGGTTCTTTCCTCTCCTCAGGAGAATAGTGACCCTTCTTACGATGATCTTCTTCACTCATCTCTGATCCATCCTTCATTATCTTCTTTTCATTCTCTTCTTGAATAGGGATCTATGAAGGGAAGCTCATCTTGATAAGTTTCACACCTTGGAGATCTTATAGAAAGTAGAGTGTGTGGAGGAGCTATCTCAGTAGATCCTAGTCCCTGCTTATTCTGGTAACAAACTTTGGCATGCAAGGATGAGAATATTATATTCTGAAGTCTCTTCTTCAAGAACACATTTTTTTGCCCTGGCTTTGCTGATCACAAGCTCAACCTGGCATTCAGTTAACTTAGTGATGAGATCTTTGATTTGAGTTCTGTAGTTGGTGTGTTCATGCGTAAGAGTTGAAATGGTTTTTCTCTAGATGTTCTATTTTATGTTTGTAATCATTTTCAGCTTTCTACAATTAGCTTTTAAGATGTTTAAGGACTCAAGGTCAGATCTCATATCTAAGTTATAGGACCTATATCTGTTAACTTTATCAATGCACTCTGAGGTATAAAGATGTTCTAATACCTTGGCTTCTTCATGTCACACCGCCACTAAAGCGGAAACATAGAAGTGTAACGAAACTAATATCAAGAATAATATTGTACAAGAAATATTAAAGCTCTAATATAATGAATATACTCTTAAATGTTTAAGATGATTGGGTTATAGTTGTAACATCCCCCATTTTCAAGTTATAAACCCGAACCCGAACTAAATCGAACTTTCATACGATATGAATTTCTTTATTTAACTTATTCTATTTATATTAATGAATTATATAGATTAGACGTGTAGTTTAAACAATATCGTGAATTGATTTATTCAATTTATCATTTAAATAACTTACAATAACTCGTTGATTTATAAATAATTCTTTTTTATAAAATTATAAAGTTTATTAATCATGTTATAAAAATAATTGAATGGAAAGACTTTATTAAAACTTATAAAGTTATAAATGAATTTTAATAAACTATAAAGTTTTATTAGTAATTATGAATTTTAAATAAATAATCAAATTATAAATTTTACAAGTTTTATAAAAGTTATAAAGATTAATAAATAGATAATTTGATGTTTATTCATTTTTTTATAAAGTCTATAAAGATTTATAAAAAAATAAGTTGTTAAAATTAAAGTCTTCATAAATTTAAAATTTAAATTTTAATTATTATTTTATTATTTAATTTTTATTTATTTTAATTCTAATCATAACCCCCTTTTAAAGACTTATAACTCACCATTAACACCATTCATAACCTCCTCCTAACCTCAACTATAAAACTAAGGTTTAGGCCTCACTTTTCATTTGCTCATTCTCTAAAAATCTCTCTAACAACCTTTCTTCCATTCTTTGGTTTTGATCAAATTTAAGAATTTTCTTTTACAAGTAATTCAATAAGTTTCTAAGACTAAGGTAATCTTAGATTGATTTATATTAAGCATTTTTATATTCTTTTAATCATCCTAACATCAAATTGTTCTCATGTTCTTACTTTTATTCTTTCTTCTACTAAATCTCTTTTTTATCATTATCATTTGATCATTAACCATTTAATGTTCACTAATATTATAACAATCACTAAATCCTTAAATCAGCTAACACCCACTAATGTAAACAAAGAATCCTGTTTGCATATGAACGGCTATGCTGCCGCATTCGGTTATTCCACAAGATTATTTTCCTAAGTGATGGTTATGTTGAAGTCTTGGAATATTTTTGATATAACTCAAATGAAGTCTAATATATCATATATCAATATAATAATTTTGTTCTAACCCGTCTCATGCTTTAACGATTTTAAAGTGCATATAAGTGCCTTACTACAATTCTGGCAGAATATAATCTGACTTCACCGACCATAATTTGATCATAACAAACTAAATTTGAGTGAACTCAGAATCCAATATTAAATTCATTGAATTAACTTTTCAACGACAGTTTATATTTCTTCAAACTCAATCGGACGACTCAACAATAGCCTTCATAAGATAAGTGCGCATTTCAGCACCTTCTGTCTTGTGCTACTTTTTGACCTACTTACGGATCTTTTTATAAAATGTTTTCTGAATGAAAGTTGTCAGGGAGACTTTGAACTAGCTAATGTAAATTTTTATAATTTAATGAACCGTTTTCTATTTTAAAACCGATTCAAACCATACCAACATTCTGTCCAGAATCTAAAATTGGTACAATAATCATTTATCAATCTACCTTTCGCTTATTGGCATTCCTAAGCGTCCTAACTTCTTGTAATGAATTCCAACGTCAAGTTATTGTTTTTTTATCATTTAGGACATCACCTTTGACTCTTGACATCCAAGCTTTCTTATTTACTCTACAACCATCACTATACTTGTAGTTTTCCATGTGAGTTTCCTTGCCCCTTTTTTTACATTATTTCACACCGTTTTTGGGTGAAACATGTTAATCTTATCAACATACACTTGTAAACTTTTAAATCTTGCAAAGCACTTGCAATTCATACTTATATTTGTCATGGTTATTGTGTTATTGTAAGTCTTATCTAAGATACATATTTTGTTTATAATCATTAACTATTGCTAGCCTGGCGAGGTCTTAGATCTATGGGCCTGACAAGCCTATTTGGTGCTAAAGCTGATGTATTGCCGGCTCCTGATAACGTATGACTTGTTCATCATGGGAACCAAGTACACTTAGCCAATTATATAACTTGTAATTAAGACGAGGTTTGATTGTAGCTATATGTGTTCTATAAACTTGCATAATTTAAGCATTGACATGAATTGCTACTTGTAAACCTTTTTATATATTACGCTCATGTTTAACCCATGGAAACTCACCAACTTTCAAAGTCGAGCCTTTATTTTTAACATGTTTCAGGTTTACTACTTGAGGGATTCTTCTTGCACATGTAAGACTTGGACCTACTTTACTAAATATTTTATTTCTTTGTTTGAATCTTTTGTATGTAATGATTTATTGTCTTGTAATGTTCAATCAAAATGATATTATTTATTCCAACTTATTTAGTTCCATGTGCTATGAACAATCGTTTCACATTCGTCCGCCTCGATGACTCCGTCGTCAGTCGGGGTGTGACAGATTGGTATCAGAGCCATGTTATAGGGAATTAGGTTATTAGAAATGGAATGACCTAGACTAAACTAATACCCTTACACATGAGTCCTCTCATGTATTTTATATGCTTAGATAGGATTTTATGTGCCTTATATTTTTATATTTGATTATGTGATTATATGCCTTATGTGATTCTTCTTATACTTTGAATCTTATCAATGAACACACGAATCTTAAATCATATTCTAAGGCATTGTGTGCCTAATCAAATGGTTTTCAAAATGAGCTTTGAATCGTTATTCGTGGTTTTCAAATTTGTCAAAGTCTGTGTATTACAACTTGAAACATGTAATGCTGAAGAGCGTGATGCCTGTATCAAGGTGTTCTGTCTAGGAAAGGTATTCATATAAATCCAAATCAACCAATGGATCCATTTACCTTATCTGGGAACCCTTGGGTGAGTGTCCGCTTATAGGTACGCATGTCTTCATTAAGGCTGTAATTGACCTAATACTTTGATAAGTCAATGTAATGCTTTGGTTTGTAAACCTAACATTACACTCGAAACACGTTGTTAATTTGAATTGTCTTATCATTGATCTTGTCTTCTTGGAATTAAAACTCATTACCCAATTCTCACAATGACTTTTAATAGTCTTTTTGAATGTCTTTCCCTCAAAATCGCACTTATTCTGAACCTCATTACAATGATACTCTTATTCTAACTAAACCATTAATCTTAACAAACACGATTCTCGTATCAACTTTAACTAATGTAACATTAAAACCTCAATGACTTAGTAAACAAGAATCGATTATCTAAGAACCATGTTGAAGTTAAGTTATTTGCTTGAGAAGCTCCTATGAATTCACATCTCATCCAAAAGTGTCTTAAACATATATCTCGTGTTCGTAAAAAAGACTCTCGTATTGATCTAAACCTTGTTGTTGTATTCACGATAAAACCTTCCTAATCGTCACGCATCGTCTTGAATACAAAAGCTTATCAACTAAAATTTTAAATTGATGATCTTATACACTTTGTCAAGAAACGCTCGAAATCTCGAATCATGAAATTTAACAAACTTAAGCATAGCAAAACATCATATTAAACTTATTGAATTTAAATGTTCCCAAAGTTCACTTGCAAACACGAAATGAAATTCAAGTCCCCTCATATCTTTGAAATCAATCTTCTCGTGAATAAATTTCGGGACAAAATTTCAAAGTAGGGAGACTGTAACATCCGTCATTTTCAAGTTATAACCCCGAACCCGAACTAAAATCAACTTTCATACGATATGAATTTCTTTATTTAACTTATTTTATTTATATTAATGAATTATATAGATTAGACGTCTAGTTTTAAACAATATCTTGAATTGATTTATTCAATTTATCATTTAATAACTTACAATACTCGTTGATTTATGAATAATTTTTTTTATAAAATTATAAAGTTTATTAATCATGTTACAAAAATAACTGAATGGAAAAGACTTTATTAAAACTTATAAAGTTATAAAATGAATTTTAATAAACTTATAAAGTTTTGTTGGTAATTATGAGTTTTAAATAAATAATCAATTATAAAGTTTATAAGTTTTATAAAAGTTATAAAGATTAACAAATAGATAATTTGATTGATTATTCAATTTGATTTTATAAAGTCTATAAAGATTTTATAAAAAATAAGTTGTTAAAATTAGAGTCTTCATAAATTTAAAATTTAAATTGTAATTATTATTTAATTTTATATTTATTTTAAATCTAATCATAACCCCTTTTAAAAGACATATAACTTACCATTAACACATTCATAACCTCCTCATAACCTCAACTATAAAAGCAAAGTTTAGGCCTCACTTTTCATTTCCTCATTCTCTAAAATCTCTCTAACAAACCTTTCTTCTTCCATTCTTTGGTTTTGATCAAACTCAAGAATTTTCTTTTATAAGTAATTTAAAGAAGTTTCTAATACTAAGGTAATCTTATATTGATTTATTAAGCATTCTATATTCTTTAATCATCATAACATCAATTGTTCTCATGTTCTTACTTTTATTCTTTCTTCTACCAAATCTCTTTTTTTATCATTATCATTTGATCATTAAGCTTCTAATGTTCACTAATATTATAACATCACTAAAACTCTTAAATCAAGCTAACAACACACTATGTAAACAAAAATCCCTTTGCATATGGACGGCTATGCCGCCGTATTCGGTTATTCCACAAGATTATTTCCCTAAGTGATGGTTATGTTGAAGTCTTGGAATATTTTTGATATAACTGAAATGAAGTCTATATATCATTATCAATATAATAAATTTGTCTAACCCGTTTCATGCTTTAACGATTTTAAAAGTGCACATAAGTGCCTTACTACAATTCTGGCAGAATATAATCTGACTTCAACCGACCATAATTTGATCATAACAACTAAATTTGAGTAACTCACTCCACTATTAATTTAATTTCATTGACCCTTTTCAACGATAGTTTTATATGTCTTCACTCAATCGGACGACTCAACATAGCCTTCACAAGATAAGTGCGCATTTCAGCAACTTCTGTCTTGTGCTACTTGTTTGACCTACTTACGGATCTTTTTATAAAAATTAGAGGTGGCAAAAGAGATCCAAAAATGTGATTTTGGGTCATAATGGGTGTTTTAAAATAAAGATGGGTTAGAATGGATTAAATAAAAAACACAAGTGGGTCAAGATGGGTTAAAAGCTTTTTGGAAAAAAAGAACATAGGTCAAGACGGGTTTTCAAATTAGATTTACAAGTCTAATTCAACGTTTCTTTCACTCAAATTGATCGCCTCCGTCGCAAAGGCACCGCCGTACCACCCACCACCACACCACCGCATCACCACCGGTCCACCACACCACCACCGCCGCATCACCCCGGTCCACCACACCACCGCTGCATCACCACCGGTCCACCACACCACCAACACATACAACCTCCCACCTCTGTCGAGTTTTATCGCGCATCACTACCGGTCCGCCGCGTCGCCACGGGTCCGCCGCGTCGCCACGGGTCCGCCGCGTCGCCACGGTCCGCCGCGTCACCACGGTTCCGCCGCGGCGCCACGGGTCCGCCGCGTGGCCGCCACGGGTCCGCCGCGTCGCCGCCACGGGTCCGCCGCGTCGCCGCCACGGGGTCCGCCGCGTCGCCACGGGTCCGCCGCGTCGCCACGGGTCCGCCGCGTCGCCACGGGTCCGCCGCGTCGCCACGGGTCCGCCGCGTCGCCACGGGTCCGCCGCGTCGCCACGGTCCGCCGCGTCGCCACGGGTCCGCCGCGTCGCCACGGGTCCCGCCGCGTCGCCACGGGTCCCGCCGCGTCGCCACGGGTCCCGCCGCGTCGCCACGGGTCCCGCCGCGTCGCCACGGGTCCCGCCGCGTCGCCACGGGTCCGCCGCGTCGCCACGGGTCGCCGCGTCGCCACGGGTCCGCCGCGTCGCCACGGGTCCGTATATGCATCTATCTATATGTGTTGTTGGATTGTAGAATATTAGTAAAATATGTTGACTTTTTTAAAAATGATCGATCCTGATCCGACCCCATCCTGATCCAAATCCATATTGACCCAACCATATTGACCCAAACTCATCCTGACTTTTTTTTAAATGACCCATCCTAACCCAACCCATCCTGACCCAAATCCATCCAACCTAACAACCAACCCATCAACCCACCCATTTTGCCACCTCTAATAAAAATGTTTCTGAATGAAAGTTATCCGAGAGACTTTGAACTAGTCAAATGTAAATTTTTATAATTTTATGAAACCGTTTTCTATTTTAAAAACCTGTTCAAACACATACCAAACCCTGTCCAGAATCTAAAATTGGTACAATAATCGTTTATCAATCTACCTTTCGCTTATTACATTCCTAAGCGTCCTAACTTCTTGTAATGAATTCCAACCTCAAGTTATTGTTTTTTTATCATTTAGGACATCACCTTTGACTCTTGACATCCAAGCTTTCTTATGTACTCTACAACCATCACTATACTTGTAGTTTTCCATGTGAGTTTCCTTGCCCCTTTTTTACATTATTTCACACCGTTTTGGGGTGAAACATGTTAATCTTATCAACATACACTTGTAACGTTTAAATCTTGTAAAGCACTTTCAATTCAAACTTTTATTTGTCATGGTTATTTGTGTTATTGTAAGTCTTATATGAGATACATATTTTGTTTATAATCATTAACTATTGCTAGTCTGGCGACGTCTTAAATCTATGGGCCTGACAAGCCTATTGGTGCTAAAGCCGATGTATTGCCGGCTCCTGATGACGTATGACTTGTTTATCATGGGAACCAAGTACACTTAGCCAATCATATAAACTTGTAATTAAGTCGAGGTTTGATTGTAACTATATGTGTTTAATAACTTGCATAATTCATAACCATTAACATGAATTGCTACTTGTAAACCTTTATATATATACATATATATATATATATATATATATATATATATATATACACACGTGTGTTTAAACCCGTGAAACTCACCAACTTTAAAAGTTGACCATTTATTTTTAACATGTTTCAGTTTACTACTTGAGGGATTCTTCTTGCACATATAAGACTTGGACCTAGTTTAACTAAATCTTTTATTTCTTTTGTTTGAATCTTTTGTATTATAATGATTTATTGTCTTGTAATGTTCAATCAAAAATGATATTTAATATTCTTCCAACTTATTTAGTTCCATGTGCTATGAACAATCATTTCACATTCGTCCGCCTCGATGATTCCGCTATCGGTCGGGGTGTGACTATAGTGCTCGTTGTAGTCTGCTACATAAAGATGACATGTGCTAACGGAGGGAATCTCATGAATCTATCCAAAGGTATATCTAATCAAGCTATGCTTAGTTTCCAAATCCTAAAAACATGCTTAAAAATGTCAACATAAAGTTGGTGAGTTCACAGGTTTAATTGTATTAAGAAAACATGTGAAAAAGACGGGTCAAACAATAATGTTAGAAAATTTACAAATGTAATGGTAACTATAATCAGGGTAAGGTAATAATAATCAGTTTAATGGTATTAGTAATTAGGGTAATGGACCACAATACTTTTTATGATTTGATTGTTGGACATACAATACCACAATATTATATAAGCATCGCAACCGAGCTAGACTGTAACTGTAATAGATTGCCTCTACTCATGCCTACCGTAAGCATATAGGTGAACAGGCTAACAATGCATCTATTTAGACCTTAAGTCAAAGTTAGTGTAATTAACCCGATGGGGGTAGTCAAACCCAATAATATTATCCATGATTAACTCGCTTTGTGAAATAACTAACATTTCGATAACGGGGGAATTTATACAGTAATAAAAAACTTATATAACATGTAAAATCATTGACAAGTAAATATGTTCAAGAAAATGGTAATTTGCATGTAATCTCCCCCAAAAGAAAACGTAAAAATGGGCCATGAAACTCACTGATAGTGTCTAGAAATGAAGTTTGTTTTACTGAATCGTAATAACCGACCACATATGTCCTAGTAATAAGGACCATGATGACGTCTATGTGTTATTCTAAAACAACTGTTAATTTCTTGACTTCGTGATGTCCAACACAATATTTATATTAGTGTATTCACATTAACAAAAAAAACTAATAATGTTGTCCTATATTACCTCAATTAAAATATGTTTGTTTGATTTTCGTCTGTAATTGACTTGTCAAGTGCTCGTCTAGTTTTCAAGACTATAAAGTAACATAAGCACGCTTTTCCCTAAATGAATTTTAAAATAAAAAGTGTTGTGAAGACTCACCTTAATTTCTCTAACAAGTACCTGTATGTCAACGTCGAGAGCTTGCAGACATTCACCGATGAAACCCTAATTGTACAACTATTGTCAGTCTCTAGAATAAAGTAGCGCTATCACACGTGCGCTATCACATGTGCGGTTGAGCTCAATTGTCAACGTCGAGAGCTTGCGTACGTACCTACGTGCGTACGTACCTACGTGCGTACGTACCTACGTGCGTACGTACCTACGTGCGTACGTACCTACGTGCGTACGTACCTACGTGCGTACGTACCTACGTGCGTACGTACCTATACATACCTGCGTACCTATACATACATACGTACGTACATACATACGTACGTACATACATACGTACGTACATACATACGTACGTACATACATACATACGTACATACATACCTACGTACATACATACCTACCTACATACATACCTACATACATACATACCTACATACATACATGCATACATACATGCATACATACATACATGCATACATACATACATACATACATGCATGCATACATACATACATACATACATACATACATACATACATACATGCATACATACATGCATACATACATGGATACATACATACAGACATGCATACATACATACAGACATGCATGCATCCATGCATCCATGCATGCATCCATGCATCCATGCATGCATCCATGCATCCATGCATCCATGCATGCATGCATGCATGAATTCATACATCCATGATCCATGTGTCCATGCGTCCATGCGTCCTTGCGTCCATGCGTCCATGCGTCCATGCGTCCATGCCTCCATGCGTCCATGCCTCCATGCCTCCATGCGTCCATGCCTCCATGCGTCCATGCGTCCATGCGTCCATGTGTGCATGCCTCCATGCGTCCATGCCTCCATGCGTCCATGCCTCCATGCGTCCATGCCTCCATGCGTCCATGCGTCCATGCGTCCATGCGTCCATGCGTCCATGCGTCCATGCGTCCATGCTTCCATGCGTCCATGCATACAATAAATAATAAGCGTGTGTTGTAGTTTGCTTTTAATAATTATTTACGTAAGACACATATTGTATTTTTTCGGTTCATAGATCCATTGTTAAAATCTTTTTATTGCTCGGTTTATTAAATGAAGTCTGTTATCGTTATTTTTATTTTTAGAGCTCAACACAACCAATCGAATACATTAAATTTATAAACTAACTTGTACGCGTAGGTTATACATTTCCGCTCAATTAGTTTCTTTTTCTCACGTTCGCTATCTTTCACGATGTTGACCAGCTTTGACTGGTGTTGACCAGATTGACCGAATGTTGACCGAGACCGATGACCTGGTAACGCAACTATCGCCTTAGATCTGACCGAGAACAACTACAATCACTGCACCAGGACCAGATTTGTTACCATAATCATTATGGAGACTAAAACCACCCTGGTACCTTCGTTCTTGAAAACCATAGAACGATAGCCATGATCCATATCCGTTACAGCCACAACCAACAACCATCGCAGCTATTGTAACCCGTAACCACCATCATTACCGTCACGACCTACACCACCATCCCTTCCACAACCCGTAGCCGACACCAACACTACCACATCACCACCACAGCTACGACAACCACAGCCGCGACTGATAACTACCACATCCACGACAGCCCCCTTCATCACCATCGTTATCTTATAAATCAAGAACCACCATCTCAGCCAACAACCATCGCCATTGCTGTCTCTAACAAGAACCACAACCACAACCGTCATACCACCATCACTACAGGCAGTCGCGACCACCAGTAGGTCGTCACTTCCACAAGTCGAGCACCATAGAGGCCACTAACACCGCCATCGCCTCTGAAATTGATGTATCGCACCACAAGTGCCGTGATTCGAGTTAAACCATCACCATCATCAGGTTTAAGAGGCCAAATGGAACAAGAGAAAGGTGGCCACTCACCTGATTTGGCGCAGAATCGAGGGGGGGCGGCTGGCACACTATCTCTCCCCCTCAAATTGTTGATGAAACCCTAAAATGAATAAAATGAGATTTTATAGGTGGGTTAGATGAGTGGGTCTCATACCGTGTCCGTTCGCATCACGCAGAAACCTATTTCGCGTTACGTTTTATTTATTATTATTTATTTATATATTTTTGTTATGAAAGAAAAAAAATCATTATAATAAACATAATAAACAATGATGAAATGTTTATTTTGTCAAATCTACACGTCGGTTGGTTAACTAGGTGTCGTATTTTTAACGTGCTTTACTACTTTTTAAAGTTTTGTTGCACTAAACGTTAATATTTGTGACTCGTGAAGTGTTGGTCTATAGTTAGAGCTTAAGGTTACTGAACAGGCTTCAAATGAATGTAAAGGTCTTAATGGGTTCATTTGTGCTACGTATTGTACTTGTTAGGCCAAATTTTATGGGGTCTGTAATGGGCATAAGTAGTTTCATTTTAACGTTTTAAACGTCAAAATGGGTCGAATTTTAGGGTTTTCACACTTCAAGATCAGCCATCAGTGCTTGGTTTGGAGATGCATCTTCAACCTGGAAACTCCAATCAAAGCCTCCTACTTCAACAGCAACTGCAGCTTGCTGCTTGGGCTTCTCAATATGTGGAGCTCCATCAGTGTAGTTTGGTATGGTTTATGCTTGGCCACCATTTGTTCTTGGTGCCTTGCACTCCCTAGCAAAGTGTCCTATTTGGTTACAGTTGTAACACTTCACCTTGTTCTTATCCAGCCTAAACTTTCCACTGGTTGCATTGCTGAGAAACCCCTCCCTGTCCTCTTGTAGAACATCTTGGCTCTATGAGTGAGAAAAGCCATCTGTTGGATTATCTCCATGTACTGCAGATCATCTAGATGGATACAGTCCAAGTCTTCAATGGTGGAGAGAAAGTTGTCACTACTTTCATCAGTAGATGGAAAGACTTATGATGAGCTTGTCTCTTGGAATGGGCATCCTTGGATGTAGCTTTCCCTTGGTGTCTCTAGTAAGGTGATGAAAGGACCCTTTTGTGAGTTTTCAGGGTAGCAGATGAGATGATGTTGTGGTACTCTGCAATCTTTTTCAACCATATGAAAGGCTTAACTTTACTGATTGTTGGAGTTGCCAGATGGATTTTGCATGTTCATCTCCATCTGGTATCCACTGAGGATACCATACAACTCAGCGAGAGTAACGGTCTTGAGGTTTTCAGTCCTCTTGATGACCACACAATAGTGTATCCATTGTCTAGGAAGAGAGGACATGAACTTCCTCATAATGTCCCTATTCTCAAGAGTTACTCCAACTCCATTAGAGTATCCATAATCTCAACAGACCTGAAGTATTGTTGAGTCATGGTTTCACCTGTCTTGAAGATGAAGTTCTCAAACTGCTGCTTAAGAGGTATTTATTGTTCTCTTAACTTCATTAGACCCCTCATACATGCGCTTCATTGCATCCCATAGTTGCTTAGCAGTTTTGCACTTCTTGAAACCTTTGTAGATAGTGTTAGGAAGAGCAGTTTGGAGGGCGGTCATGGCTTTATGACCTACATCATTCTTCAGCAGTTTGGAGGGCGGTCATGGATTTATGACCTACATCAATCTTCTTCCAGTCTTCTTCAGAGTAGTCAGCCACTTCCTTTGGTATCATGCCACCACAGCAGCAGCTGAAAAGGTGCATGGTACATGAGGTCCTAAGACAACAGAACCCAACATCCTGCTGTCTTGAGACTTGATGAAGCCTTTTATTCTTTAGAACCAAATATCAAGTCATCAAGAGTGATCAGTGAAGACTTTGTCATAGTACCGGTTTTCATATCAGCCTTTGTGAGAACTGCCATTTGAGTTTTTAAGTGATTTATGAAACTGAAGGGATTTAAGATGGTGAGATCTTACAATCAAGAGCCTGAAATGCTCTGATACCAATTGCAGGATTGTTTGAGGGTGGTCAATACAATCAGTCTCACAAAGTGAAGAGTGTTAGAACACTTAACAGATCAAATAGAGAACCGAGTTTAAATTAAAGATGATAAGAACATACGTAAGTAAGAGACAGAACAAAGAACAAGAACAAGATAGTATTGTTTTCAAGAATGATGTATATTGATGTCAAGTTCTATTACAAGTGTTACAAAGCATAAAGATAAATACAAGAACCTGAGATACTTTATAATTCATCATACAGCCGGTTATACTTTGAAAACCAGCTGGAAACACTAATCTAGATAACAAGATCAATGTATAGTCAAAAGACAGATTGCCTTTTGACTTGTGAATATGACATACCATAGCTCACATCCTAATATATTACAAAAAGAATAAAAGGTACAAAGTAGAAAGTTACAAACCACAGACCATACTCTACAGTTGACAAAAGCATGAACCTCTTTATCAACTTATATAAGTTGGTGAGTCTTTAGAGTGGTAGAGAAAAGTTGGTTCAGCTTTTGTCAAAAGGTGATAAGAGAAAGCATGTGTTCTCTGTTTTCGAAAGAAACCATCTTCAGTCTTTTGGCCTCGGAAGACTTTGTTTTTGAAGCTTCGAAAGACTTCATTCTTGGTTTCAAAAGATTCGGTCTTTGTATTCGGAAGATTTTACACTTGGTATATTTTTAATAAGTTGTGTAAAACTTCCGAAGCAACTCTACTCTGCACTTCATACATACATGCTGAGAACTTTTTGGTTGCATTAACCTTTAAGTGTAAACCTTACAATTTTTATTTTATATAACGTAGAGTAAATCTCGGTTTTGGTCCCTGTGTTTTGCAAATTGACTCCACTTGAGTACCAACGTTTATTTTGTCTCCATTTGAGTACCAAGATTGAAAAAGTTCTCTGTTTCAGTCCAATTTTACAACGCCGTTTGAATGTGCCGTTAAATAGGAGGCACGCGCGCTGCACATGAGGGTATTTCGGTCATTTCATGTGTAAACGGTCTCTTTTGTTGTGTTTGTTGCACTCATATATATACACTCATATCTCCGTCTCTATCTCTCTCTCTCTTTCTCTCTGTGTGTTTTGTTGCAGTTGATGAAATGGTGATATGTTCATGTGGATCTCCAACAAGAATCATCACGTCTTGGACCTCAGCAAACCCGGGACGTCGCTTTCATTGTTGGCTATGTAACATCTTGTATTTTTGTTAAGTAAAAGTTAACTTTGTTAGTTTTTCTTTAAGGGCCATTATTGTCTTTTGTATAAATCTTGGGTTAATTGTGTTTATCTTTTAATTTGGGTTTTAGTTGTAATAATAATGACAATAATAATAAATTATATTGTTATTATTGTTAATAAAATAACTAGGGTAAATAATATTAATAATAATCATAACTATAATATTAATAATATAACTAATAATAAAAATGATAATGATAACAATACTAATAAGATTAATAATAATTATTATAACAATAATAATCAAGCTTATATAATAATAATAATAATAATAATAATAATAATAACAATAATAATAATAATAATAATAATAATAATAATAATGATAATAATAATAAGTTGTAATATGTTTAAAACTTTAAATTAAACTAAGCTTAGGGGGGTTGTTTGCTAATTTTAAAACTTTAAAAGAAGGTTTTAACATAAAATAACAAGAAGTAAAAACTACAGGGGCCAAATTTGTAACAAACCAAAATAAGTTCTCCCCCCTCCTTTCACTCGCGTTTTTCCGGCGAGGGGTCCGGCCACCTCCGGCCGCGACTCCGGCTAGGTTAAAACCGCCCAATTAATACGCCATTCGACTTCAAATCGGTCCCAAACGTTTCGTGAACTCGTTTCCAACACGATGAAAGGAATTAAACCGAACTTAATTGTGATTTCAAGGATCCCAAATTGAAACCGAAACCCATTCAATACTTTGACAACTAATCGACATGAAACGGATGAAATCATGTGTATCCAACGAGGGTTAATCATCATCTGGACATATCTAAACCATACACACTTCTAATTTCACCCGAAACACAACAACGCACCATCATTGATTATCATACTTGTTTCGGACCTGCAACTAGTCGTGTATCATCATCAGATCAATCTCGACGAAAATTGATAGGGGGCTTTTACTTATCGGCATCTGTAGAACCTACCTGCAAGTTTAATTGGATTAGCATCAACATTTACACCTCGAATACACATCCCTCAGTCGCGACCTGTTCTCCAACTCATCTCCCTCATTTTCGAACTCAATCATGTAAGTTTGTACATCATCATGATCGATTTCACTTGGGGATTAAAAACCCCAAGGTTAATTTCATAAACATAATCAATTTGGGGTTTAATTCGGATTCAATCAGAACTAGGGTTCTTAGGTTTGGGGGTTGTTTTCTTGTGATTATGGTTTTAAGATTTAAAAACCAATCTACAACACGGCCACGGCCCTTAGCCTACTGGTTAAGAACACATGCTCACATCCTTGAGGTCCCGGGTTCGAACCCGGGCACCCTCAACATATTTTTTTAAGCCTTTTTAGTATTTAAAAAAATTATAAAAAATTTCTAAAAATTATAAAAATCAATTTTATAAACTTTGGTTATTTTAGAAGTTATCTAGTGATTTTCTGTAGAACTATTTCTTTAAAAACCTTAATAATTTTTATACAAAATATCATTAACAAATGTTATAATTAGTTTATTTTTATAAAAATAAACTTTAAATAGTTAAAATCACTAAATTATTATTAGCCATTACGTTATCTTTAATTATAGATTAATTATGTTAATTATAAAATTTATTTACTATTGTTATAACTAAATATACTTATTTATATAAAGAAAATGATTTATAAACTTATTAGATTTTTAAGACATCATATTATTTTCTATAATTTATTTAAATAAGATATGTTAATATTTTTATTAAACGGTTTAGATAAATAATATATTTAGTTTATTTTCTTATAAAATGGATTTTTGATAGTGGTTTAAATCACTAAATTATTTGTTCAACAATATCTATATACATATATAAATGATGATTATTATTCCAACTTATAACTAAATTTTATTACAAATAATATTTCTTTTGTATTTCTATATACAAAAAAATGTACACTTAGTATATTTTAGTTAATTTCTATTAAAACACATAAATGATAAATTTTGGTCTTAAAATATTTAATGTACTTATAAAAATCCCCAAATTCCACCTATAACCCTAATTCTCGTTAAATTTATTATTAAACGTTAACCTTGTGATTATATATACATATATAGGTGCCTTATGACTATTCACGTTGGAACGACACCTATTATTATTCTTATTAGTCGTCCTACTTATGCTTATTTGCCAAGTGAGTTTCCTTGCCCCTTTTTATGCTATTTCACACCGTTTTGGGGTGAAACATGTTACATTATTCAACATACACTTATAAACGTTTAGATCTTATAAAAGCACATGCAATTCATACTTTTATTTTGTCATGGTTATTTGTGTTATTGTAAGTCTTATATGAGTTACATATATTGTTTACAATCATTAACTATTGCTAGCCTGGCGACGTCTTAGATCTTTGGGCCTGACAAGCCTATTTGGTGCTAAAGTCGATGTATTGCCGACTCCTAGGAGCCGTATGCTTGTGCACTAGGGAACCAAGTACACTTAGCCACTCATATAAACATATAATCTAGTCGAGGTTTGATTGTACTATATGTGCTTTATAAACTTGCTAACTCATAACCTATGACATGAATTGCTACTTGAAAACCCATGGGATATTATGTATATTAAACCCTTGGAAACTCACCAACTTTATAGTTGACCCGTTATTTTTAACATGTTTCAGGAAATGCCAAGTTTGAAGTCATCATTTGAAGTTTGCTTAAATCTAGGATTTGGACCTAGATTAAAGAATGAAAAGCTTTGGATTACTTTTGTTTTATGTTTTGACTTATTTCATGTTGAAACTTATGATTGTAATTGCATTTGCAACTTATAATAATAATATTTACATTTAAGGCTAGCGTTATGTGGCTGTGAACGATCTTAACTCTCACACCTCGACGTTTCCGCCGTCAAGGTTGGGGTGTGACAGATTGGTATCAGAGCCCATAACTATAGGGATTTAGGTTATTAGAAATGGTGACCTAGACTATAGCTTATGCATGAACCTCATAGAAAGATCATTATATTTTTGTGCTTACTTATTGTCTGCGTGCTACATAATGCTATGCCTTTTGTGCAATTTGATGCCTTAGTATAGGAATTGCCTTATGTATGCTTAAACTTAGTTACTTGTCTCCCTAAACTTAACTTTGACTCTTTGACTCTCCCCGACAAATAACACTTCCTAAACTTATTCTCGACGTCGTGTGGAATCTACACTACCTATCGTGGGTTTAATTCCTTAGACTCTATGTCTAATCATTGAAAATCTCATCAAGGTTTTGATTTCATGAACCTAAGAAATTTGTGTGACCATAGACACCTGTATTCTGGATTTCCTGGCAAAAGGCCTTCGGGCTAAGGCAAGCATATCGTATAAATCTCATTGCGAGACCAGTTATGCTTACCTGGGGATTTCTGGGATGAGTGATAAACTATGGTCAACATACACAAGTCTCTAAGGCAAGTGGGTCAATTTACCTTGACGTGTCAACGATTCCAAATGGTAATGCGTTACTAAATGGAACCATCCTCTTTATATCTTAAAAATCTTTGATTCCTTGAACTGGTTTCTTCTCATTCCTATCATACATAATGTTCCTGTGATATTGAACTCGTCTTACCTTTCAACTCCTACGTTTAAACATCGTTACACGCTAGGCGTTTCATGTAGCTATTTCTATACCTTGATCAACGTATACATGACTCTTGTTATACCCAAAGATATTGGGAATCTAAACCGAAAGATTTTTAAAACTTTAAATCATTACTTATGGTTTTCAAATCTTCATAAGGGTGTGTCCCATAACTAAATACATTCAATGTTGTAGGTGGAATTCCTACATCTCGGGATACTTTGCTAATTGAATGTTAATTTTGTTAACTCAAATATTATAAGTGGTCACTCACCCCAATGATCAAATAAACTAATTATAACTTTGTTACCACTTATAAGTACACGTGTCTTCAACAAGGTTATGGCTGACCTCATATCTTGAGAAGTCCATGTATTCCTTTTGATTGTGAATCGAATGTTCACATCTCACTATGATGATTGAATCATTCTTGTCCTTGATTTCGTCTTCCCGATTTAAGCCATCCAAGATTTGAACACCATAACAAATTCTGTTGTCTCGAACTTTGATCTTAAGCTTGTAAGCATGATTTTCTCTTTTGTTACATTGATGAAACTTGAAATTTCCTGAACTTCTAATTGATATTCTTTTCCTTTCGCTGTTAAGTCAAACTTCGTACCGTTTGCACCATGGGAGATGCAAGAGTTTGTAAGTCAAGCTATGACTAAGAACATTCGTACCTCCTAAATGATTCTAACTCATCAAAACAGGGGTGATTCCCTTACTTTGATGGTTCTCTATTTGTTTCGATAAATGGTTTCCAATTGTGTGTGTTAGGAGATTTCATTCTCTGGATCGGGGTGATTCCTTATCTTGAGGATTGACTTCAATTATTCTCATTGGAACTTGCATTTCACGAATGACATGATCTCACCAAAATAGGGTTGAAACCCGTACTTTGGTGACAATTGTCAATTTCCGATTGTTTTCTTGTTATTATGAAATTCAATCATCAAGATAGGCGTGAGTTCCATACCTTGAGAATAATTTTATTTTCATGGATTGTATTTCTCAAATAAAACGACCTCATTAAAGTAGGAGTGAATTCTGTATTTTGATGAGGAAGTTCGTCTTGTTATATTTTGTTTCTGTAAAACTTCACCGTTAAGATAGGAGTGATTTCCCTTACCTTAATGGTGAGTTAACTCGTCTTATTTCTATGGATCCTTAACAATGAGTTGGGGATCGAACTTTTTGATTGGTAAGTTAGTGGTCATACCTTGGGAGTACACCATCAAGTTAGGAGTGAAAACCACACCTTGATTACTATTCACATTTCTTGATCATCAACTTATCAAGGTTGTAATCAAGTGACGAGAAACATGTAGTAACTTGAAGGGTGAAACAATGATTAGTGTTTCGACCTAGCAAGCCAAAGCATGATCTCTGAACTTGAAAGGAGACCCGATCACTCTAGGTTGATTTTGATTCCGAGCTTGGAGTATGTAAATTCTTAAATCGATTTCTTTTCCTTTATCTTCATGTTTTGATTTGATCTAGCTATATGGAATCATTTATTCCTTACTTATCAACTTTCATTTTGAGATATCATCAAACCCATAAGTATAGTCTTCCTAAATAATCTTTTGTCAAATAAAGGTATTATCAAATACCTATCTTATTGTTTGATGAATTACGTATGCAATCTGCATTTGAAAATTTGTTACCTTGCAAAACATGTTTACAAATACCTTTCTTATTGTTTGCGTCATTTCTTGAATCGTTTTTGAACTCTTCACCTTGAAAATCATTGAAATTCTATCGTGGTTTTGAACAACAAGACTCGTTATTATCCTCATTGCGATGTGGACATAATGGTTCATAAAGTTTCGTAATTTGTAGTCATGGGTTTGGCATAAAAGAAAAGACATAACTTGGCATGTGTCCAAACGTCTTACCTTTACATATGACAAAACCTAACCTCCGTGTTCCCGTGAATCTCCTGTTTAACTTTTCATTCACTAAATGCTTCTTATTTTAAATGTCAGGATGACAATTGGTGCATTATAGACCGATTGGCTAAAAATTCAATTTGATTTATATGCGATGACGGGTCGAGAAATTGACCTGTATCTGTTTCAAATATTCGTATACTGTGATATGGCGTTAAAACATCGATCGTTATTTTGAATGATTGATTCATTTTCTGTTTTAATAATATTCTTAACCGTCGTCACGAACTCATTTCAAGATATTCGCATAGCGTATTATTCTTAGACCAATGGTTGGTAAAAGGAGAAATACATATTCACAAGTTATGCGTTAATGTCGTTTCATATGGTGACGTTTGGGATTCTTAAATTCCGACGGTTAACCTTTCTTATCATTATTGGTCTTTTATTGATTTCTAGACATCACCTTACCACGAAATTATATACTGAAAGTTGTGATACCATGGTAACTCGTCATCATTTCCAATGTTTTCTCTCAAAACGTCTCGTATTTCACTGGAAGAGTTCAAGTTGACATGTATTATGTCAAGAGACTTGAAGGATTCCCTAAAGTGAAATATCTCATCTGTAATCAAACGTCTATCACTGTCCGTTTGTACGCTTATCTTTCATTTAAACCCGCCTGTTCGTTTAAGTTTCATTCTTAATTTCGGGACGAAATTCTTAAAAGTTGGGGAGACTGTAACATCTTGTATTTTTGTTAAGTAAAAGTTAACTTTGTTAGTTTTCCTTTAAGGGCCATTATTGTCTTTTGTATAAATCTTGGGTTAATTGTGTTTATCTTTTAATTTGGGTTTTAGTTGTAATAATAATGACAATAATAATAAATTATATTGTTATTATTGTTAATAAAATAACTAGGGTAAATAATATTAATAATAATCATAACTATAATATTAATAATATAACTAATAATAAAAATGATAATGATAACAATACTAATAAGATTAATAATAATTATTATAACAATAATAATCAAGCTTATATTAATAATAATAATAATAATAATAATAATAATAACAATAATAATAATAATAATAATAATAATAATAATGATAATAATAATAAGTTGTAATATGTTTAAAACTTTAAATTAAACTAAGCTTAGGGGGGGTTGTTTGCTAATTTTAAAACTTTAAAAGAAGGTTTTAACATAAAATAACAAGAAGTAAAAACTACAGGGGCCAAATTTGTAACAAACCAAAATAAGTTCTCCCCCCTCCTTTCACTCGCGTTTTTCCGGCGAGGGGTCCGGCCACCTCCGGCCGCGACTCCGGCTAGGTTAAAACCGCCCAATTAATACGCCATTCGACTTCAAATCGGTCCCAAACGTTTCGTGAACTCGTTTCCAACACGATGAAAGGAATTAAACCGAACTTAATTGTGATTTCAAGGATCCCAAATTGAAACCGAAACCCATTCAATACTTTGACAACTAATCGACATGAAACGGATGAAATCATGTGTATCCAACGAGGGTTAATCATCATCTGGACATATCTAAACCATACACACTTCTAATTTCACCCGAAACACAACAACGCACCATCATTGATTATCATACTTGTTTCGGACCTGCAACTAGTCGTGTATCATCATCAGATCAATCTCGACGAAAATTGATAGGGGGCTTTTACTTATCGGCATCTGTAGAACCTACCTGCAAGTTTAATTGGATTAGCATCAACATTTACACCTCGAATACACATCCCTCAGTCGCGACCTGTTCTCCAACTCATCTCCCTCATTTTCGAACTCAATCATGTAAGTTTGTACATCATCATGCTCGATTTCACTTGGGGATTAAAAACCCCAAGGTTAATTTCATAAACATAATCAATTTGGGGTTTAATTCGGATTCAATCAGAACTAGGGTTCTTAGGTTTGGGGGTTGTTTTCTTGTGATTATGGTTTTAAGATTTAAAAACCAATCTACAACACGGCCACGGCCCTTAGCCTACTGGTTAAGAACACATGCTCACATCCTTGAGGTCCCGGGTTCGAACCCGGGCACCCTCAACATATTTTTTTTAAGCCTTTTTAGTATTTAAAAAATTATAAAAAATTTCTAAAAATTATAAAAATCAATTTTATAAACTTTGGTTATTTTAGAAGTTATCTAGTGATTTTCTGTAGAACTATTTCTTTAAAAACCTTAATAATTTTTATACAAAATATCATTAACAAATGTTATAATTAGTTTATTTTTATAAAAATAAACTTTAAATAGTTAAAATCACTAAATTATTATTAGCCATTACGTTATCTTTAATTATAGATTAATTATGTTAATTATAAAATTTATTTACTATTGTTATAACTAAATATACTTATTTATATAAAGAAAATGATTTATAAACTTATTAGATTTTTAAGACATCATATTATTTTCTATAATTTATTTAAATAAGATATGTTAATATTTTTATTAAACGGTTTAGATAAATAATATATTTAGTTTATTTTCTTATAAAATGGATTTTTGATAGTGGTTTAAATCACTAAATTATTTGTTCAACAATATCTATATACATATATAAATGATGATTATTATTCCAACTTATAACTAAATTTTATTACAAATAATATTTCTTTTGTATTTCTATATACAAAAAAATGTACACTTAGTATATTTTAGTTAATTTCTATTAAAACACATAAATGATAAATTTTGGTCTTAAAATATTTAATGTACTTATAAAAATCCCCAAATTCCACCTATAACCCTAATTCTCGTTAAATTTATTATTAAACGTTAACCTTGTGATTATATATACATATATAGGTGCCTTATGACTATTCACGTTGGAACGACACCTATTATTATTCTTATTAGTCGTCCTACTTATGCTTATTTGCCAAGTGAGTTTCCTTGCCCCTTTTTATGCTATTTCACACCGTTTTGGGTTGAAACATGTTACATTATTCAACATACACTTATAAACGTTTAGATCTTATAAAAGCACATGCAATTCATACTTTTATTTTGTCATGGTTATTTGTGTTATTGTAAGTCTTATATGAGTTACATATATTGTTTACAATCATTAACTATTGCTAGCCTGGCGACGTCTTAGATCTTTGGGCCTGACAAGCCTATTTGGTGCTAAAGTCGATGTATTGCCGACTCCTAGGAGCCGTATGCTTGTGCACTAGGGAACCAAGTACACTTAGCCACTCATATAAACATATAATCTAGTCGAGGTTTGATTGTACTATATGTGCTTTATAAACTTGCTAACTCATAACCTATGACATGAATTGCTACTTGAAAACCCATGGGATATTATGTATATTAAACCCTTGGAAACTCACCAACTTTATAGTTGACCCGTTTTTTAACATGTTTCAGGAAATGCCAAGTTTGAAGTCATCATTTGAAGTTTGCTTAAATCTAGGATTTGGACCTAGATTAAAGAATGAAAAGCTTTGGATTACTTTTGTTTTATGTTTTGACTTATTTCATGTTGAAACTTATGATTGTAATTGCATTTGCAACTTATAATAATAATATTTACATTTAAGGCTAGCGTTATGTGGCTGTGAACGATCTTAACTCTCACACCTCGACGTTTCCGCCGTCAAGGTTGGGGTGTGACATGCTAACACGGTAAGACCTAAATTGTTAGGTTTCAAGATTATTGTATGTTTGTGAGTTGTGTTGACCCTCCTGTCTGTACAGGTTACGAGTTGTGGGTTTGTGAGTTGGGTTGACCCTCCTCTGTGTGCAAAGGCCACTCGAATTATATACGGATTGTTGAAATCCAATAACAAATTACAAGCTGATTGTAAGAGCTTAGCATTTCAAGTGAAGAAACTCAAATTTGTATTAGGTTTAAGTTGGTTGTTCTTTGTTATGTATTTGGTGTTTAAATGATGTAATAGAACTTGCAATGGTAGTGGGTTTTGGTTTATGTATTTGGTGTTCAAATGATGTAATAGAACCCTGTAATGGCAGTGGATTTTGCTTGCAATGGAAGTGGGTTTTGGTAATTGCATTTGGTGTTCAAAATATGTAAAAGAACCCTGTAATGGCAGTGCATTTTGGTTGCAATGGAAGTGGGTTTTGGTAATTGCATTTGGTGTTCAAAATATGTAAAAGAACCCTGTAATGGCAGTGCATTTTGCTTGCAATGGCAGTGGGTTTTGGTAATTGCATTTGGTGTTCAAAATATGTAAAAGAACCCTGTAATGGCAGTGCATTTTGCTTGCAATGGCAGTGGGTTTTGGTTTATGTATTACAAGCTGTTGTTATATGCTTTCAAATGTAACAAATGGTACACTACAGATGAAGTCAAATAGAACATGCCATAACCATAATGTTAACAAAATACATCATTGTTTAACAAACATAAGACAGTACAAAATACATCATTGTTCAACAAAAACTAATAAAACAACAACTAAACATCTTGTGTTGCTTGTGGAGCTTCCTGTGACACTTGTTGTGACCCCCCTTGACCAGTGCAGGATCTTTTGTTATGGCCCTTCTTGTTACACTTTGAACATGTAGTAGAATATCCCTTCTTAACAATCTTGCCCCTATCATTGATTTCACTCAATTCCTCTGCACTTTTCTTCCTTTTTTTTCTTGGCCTACCCACCTGAGTATGATGTTTTGGGGCTGTTAGAATTGTTGGGAATGCTGATGGTGTCCACAAGTCTCTCCCATTGATTGGGTCAATGGTGTATTGGTAAACATCTTTCCAAGTTTGAAGCCAATAAACTCTATAAACCCATGACTCTGGAATTGTAGCCTCCTCACCCCCCTTTGAAAGATCCCATATGGCTGTCACTGCATGCTTACAAGGCATACCAGTGAGCTCCTATTTCCTACATGAACAAGTTTTCTTCCCCAAGTCAACCATCACTTGATCTAACCAAGGCCCACTAACCTGATATTTGTTTACTCCAGCCATGATGACATTGTACTCTGCAACCTCAGATTTTATTGAATTAAAGGTCTTAGTTGCATATGGTGTTAAAGGTCCTTCACACTTGGCAATCAACTTGTGGACTCCAACAATCCTTTCATCATGTACTCCCTTATGTATTCTAAGCAACTAATTATAGGCCTATCTCTACCTCCTACCAATTGTCTGTTAAAGACCTCACAAACATTATTAAGCAGTATATCACACACTGCTCTTCCTGTAGTTATTACACCATAAAGAACAAGGTAGTTATTATAAAATAGCACTAATTATTTAGTTTTAACCAAATAAGAACATATATTACCACTAAAATAAGCTCTGCTCCAGTGTTGTGGGGGGATTTCTTTTAACCAATCATGCAAAGAACCATCTTGTTTTCTTACTGCTGCCATTGCCTTTTCAAATTGAGGGGACTGTTGTTGCACTTGCACACTTCCACAATAGGTCCTTGTACATATGCCCTCTCTATTTAGATTTCATATTCTCATGTATGTGTCTCAAGCAATACCTGTGCTCAGCAGCTGGGAGAACTTTCTTCAATGCAGGTATTAATCCCTACAATAGTTTTTATTTAAAACATTAATGAAAGTAATGATTGATAAGTGCAGTGAACTTAAAAGGATAAGTACCTTTTGCCTATCAGTGATGAAAGTGAAATTTGAATTAACAGATAGATCTAAATCATTAGCAAGTAGTTCCAAGAACCAAGTCCATGAGTTGGTGGTTTCAGACTCTACTATTGCATATGCAACAGGGTAGATGCCATTATTGGAATCAACCCCAACAGCAGTCAAGATTTGACCTGGATATGGACCCTTCATAAAGCATCCATCTAAACCCAGTAGATCCCTTCCACATGCCTTAAAACCAGATTTCATAGCACCAAGACATATGTAGATTCTTCTAAATTGTCTACTTTCACTTGCTGGATTGCACTCCCTTTCAACATCAATTTTATAGTTGTCCCAGGATTTGATCTCAACAATTCATCACAATAATCCCTCAACAGGGTAGATGCCATTATTGGAATCAACCCCAACTTGATTTGTTCTTTGTCACTTATAGTTTGACCAACATAAAAAGGGGCTGATGCAACTGCTTTCTAGTTTTTTTTTCCTTTCTCAACTGTTTTAATCTTTTGTTTAATGGAGTATCCCCATCTTCACTTAAACTGTCAAAGTCATCCAGATCTATTTGTGCAGTCTCCTCATCAACATCATTATCTATTTCCATCTCATTTTCTACATCCATATCAACAGCTGCTCTAAATTCATTCATGTCCACCTCCACATCCTCTACCATGTTATCTTCATCAACAATAAAATCAGAATCCCCATCTGCACTACTATCCATTTCAGCCATGTTAACTTCACCCTCAGCCATGTTATCCCTTTCATCTTCATCATTAACTTCACCCTCAGCCATGTTATCCCTTTCCCAGTCATTGTTATCCCTCTCAAAGTCATTATTATCCCTTTCAAAGTCATACTCATTCATAAACTGGGCTATAAATGTATTATCATCCATGACATTCACATGACCTTCACCAACAGCCTCACTAACATTCTCTCCTACATGATCACTAACATTCACATGACCTTCACCAACAGTCTCACTAACATTATTTACTTGACCTTCACCAATAGCCTCACTAACATTCTCTCCTACATGATCACTAACATTCACATGACCTTCACCAACAGTCTCACTAACATTATTTACTTGACCTTCACCAACAGCCTCACTAATATTCTCTCCTATATGATCACTAACATTCACATGACCTTCACCAACAGCCTCACTAACATTCTCCACTTGACCTTCACCAACAGCCTCACTAACATTCTCTACTTGACCTTCACCAACAGCCTCACTAACATTCTCTACTTGACCTTCACCAACAGTCTCACTAACATCTTCATCACTAGACCATGGGTTATCATTATGCCACTCAAGTGCTAATTGTCGTTTACAATTATAAGGCCCAACATCAACAATCTCCTCAATCACTACTTTAGAACCACCGTCAGGTGATTGAAAGTATGTGTTTAGCTTAGTTTTACCATGCTCTGTATAAATCTCTATCAACTTAAGAATAGATACATATTGCAACATGTTTAGTACATCCTTATCATTCCCAAGAGCTCGTAGACCGAAATCTAAATCTTGCCCTGGAACCTTGAAGTGATAGTAAATTACCTCATCTTCAGGATAGCCTAAAGCTTTGATAATTGCATCAATCACATGGGCAGAGAACACATCTTGATCAACTAGGTCCACAAAATTTACCTTGCCATGCACGTATCTTCTAGGGTTTAAGCCCACAAACTCTCCACCGTGATTGATTTTTAAAGAAAACAAGTTTGGTTCTTGACCTGCATTAACAATGCAAATCAGACATTGCAAAACAGAATTCAAAATTCGTTGGCAAAGATTGAATGCACTTACCGTATATTTCTAGAGTATCATACTCTACTTCAGTGACAGCACGCAAATGCCACATGACGAATTGACGAGGAGTGAAATCAAAGAAGTGAAAAACGTGGGGGATGAGTTTAAGAGATTTGACCTAGTTTCAATTTGATCATATGCGAACACAGAGACCAATTACACATGAAATGACCGAAATACCCTCATGTGCAGCGCGCGTGCCTCCTATTTAACGGCACATTCAAACGACGTTGTAAAATTGGACTGAAACAGAGAACTTTTTCAATCTTGGTACTCAAATGGAGACAAAATAAACGTTGGTACTCAAGTGGAGTCAATTTGCAAAACACAGGGACCAAAACCGAGATTTACTCTATAACGTAATATATATTATTTAATTATTTATAATTTTATATATTGTATATAATATTATAATTTGTAAAAATAAATATATATACATATTTAATATGTAAAAAATATTATATAAACAAAAAAACTCGTTTAGGCTCGCGAGTCGGCTCGAGCTTGATATTTGAATTCGGGCTCAAGCTCAAGCACACTTAGTAAGCGAGTCATAAAATGAGCTTGAGCTAAGCTCGAGTTTGTTTAAGCTCGGCTTTGTTTAAGCTCGGCTTGAATGGATCTTTTTTTCAAGCAGATTACAAGTGGTTTGCGAGACTGATTGAATCCTTTAAATATAATTAGAAAAAAACGTAATTTAGTCTTTCTAAACCCTAGTTTGAGTAAATTACCAAACCCAAATTTTTGCTACATTTTGACTCGATGATCGACTAAACAGCAGATGTCTCTGATAGTTGCATCATAGTTCCCATTTGTGCGTGATCCACCAACACACGTAAGTATTACAATGCAATTCTTCCAACGATCTGGTTCATTTTGAATCATAATATGATCACATGATCTATATCACACAAACGAGGTGTTAGAATTGATTACACCATTTGCTTGACTAAACAATGATAAGATGTTGAAGATCTACGTGCTGATTTAGTTTCAGGTTTATTTGAAATGTTTTAGGTTCAATGCTTTGTGATCTTGTATGTATGAACTGAATGGTGCAGTATTGTAATTGAAGTGTTTTCTTATAGTAAAAATGTTAACTTCACTGTGTTTGACTTCTGATCAGAATGGAATTGATTGGTTTTGATCTAGCAAAAGGGGCCAACTGGGTGCAAACAGATATTTTTAAGTTGGGTTTTAATACAACATCAAGAAAACATCATTGGGTCACCTATTTAAGCTTGATGGGTGTGATAAATTGTCACCAAGCACCAACAGGGCACTGCAAATAAGTATGAAGCAAACGTCTAAACGTTGTTATTCACTTTGTGATTCAGTCACATCTTCCATACAGACCAAGAATTATGAACCATTAATGACAAGTGAGTGACAATCTAGTATCAGAACCACACATTTTTTTCCCTGCATTTTAATTTATGGATTTATGCGTAAAATAGCAAAATACTATTTTTAATTCCTAATTCTAGCAACCAACTATCAAAACTCTCTAAAACACTAAAATAAGCAGCAACATTTTACCAATTCACTATATTAGCTGGTCTTTTTCTGTGAAAATGCTTTATCTGTTTTAAGTTTTTGGTAACACTAGTAAGTATTTGGAAACGGAAAAAACACAAAATTTACCTTTTAAACTAGTAATCAGTGAAGTATTGCTATATTTGCAAAAAGAAAAATGGAATTATGTTGCCATGTTAGGGTAGAATCCGGACTTGGTTCATATTATCTTGCTATATATGCAAAAATCCCTTTAAATTATAGTCACCTTGAATAGCTTTAACTACTCAAATGACTGTTCTTCAATTTCCTTATGTATTATGTAAGACAGATGAATCAACGTTGATCATAGTTCGCCATGGAGAATCAATGTGGAATGAGAAGAATCTGTTTACTGGTTGTGTTGATGTACCTTTAACAAAAAAGGGTGTGGAAGAAGCAATAGAAGCTGGCAAGAGAATCAGTACAATGCCACTTGACATAGTGTACATGTCAGCATTGATTCGTTCTCAAATGACAGCTATGCTTACCCTTACCCAACACTGCTGCCAGAAGGTATATCTTTGATTTATTTAACTACAGTTTACTAACTTCATAATTCAGGCCAGATACGGCAAACGACAATTCCACTACACTAATCTTTCTTGAAAATAGTATTCTACTTGCGAGCCCTTTTCTACGACACACTGATAATGAGATTTTTAACATGTTTTAATAAGTAGCATTTGAACTTGCAGGTTCCTATAATCATTCACAAAGAGACTGAAGAAGCTGAAATTTGGAGTCAAATCTACAGTGAAGACACCAAAAATCAGTCTATTCCGGTTGTTAAAGCATGGCAATTAAATGAGAGAATGTAATATTATGTCGATCTTTCCCTCCCCCTCTTATGTCTCATCTATAAAACAAGAGTTTTAGCTATGCAATAAGATAAAAGAATATTATTGTTATTTTGTTCTGTTAGGTATGGTGACCTTCAAGGTCTTAACAAGCAAGAAACTGCTGAACTATTTGGGAAGGAGCAAGTATTAAGGTGGCGTAGAACTTATGAAGTTCGTCCACCAAATGGTGAAAGTTTGGAAATGTGCCTGCAAAGAGCCGTTACCTACTTTAAAGACAATGTATGACATTCTTTTATTTTTATTTTATTTTTATTTTTTGTGTTTTCTACCAAGTGTGGTTGAAAGAATCTTTAGAATTTCTTGTGTAATCGGAAAGTTGCTGAAAATGTTTCTGTTGCGTAGATAGAACCACAGCTTATGGTGGGAAAACATGTGATGGTCGTTGCACATGCCAATTCCCTGAGGTCTATTATAATGTATCTTGATAATCTTAGTCCTCAAGAGGTAATAAACCTGTCTTGCTAGATAACTTTTATGTCTTCCACAATAGTGTAATGTTATTTGATCATGTTACTTGTTTCTAAAGGTTATCAACTTAGAGCTCTCTACTGGGGTACCTATGTTGTACATCTATAAAGATGGACAATTCATTAGAAGGGGAAGTCCTCCAGGAACTAATGAGGCTGGTGTCTACGCTTATACTTCGGTAACAAATCTAAAATCGATCCATCATGACACCCTCTTTTTTTGCATACAAGTGCTCTAATGTCTAAGTTTCTTTATTTTTAATGGACAAGCATGGTATGTTTACTTTAAGTGTTTGTAAAGAAGTTTATATAGCATTAGTCAAGGCAAGAGTAAGTATTTGCAATCTGTTCCACTTTGCAATAGTGCCTTCTACACATGGATTCAATCTTGGAAGATAGGAGCACAAATCTGAACGAACTTTAGTTATTGAAGATAAAATATTCTGAACGAATTTGAGCAGAAGATAAAGGACCAGAAGCCTGCTCAAAAAGAAGTTCAGAAGTTTCTGAAAGAACTCGATGTAGTTGACCATTAGTTACCTCTAAAATTGGATTTGACCTCAAGTCCTCAAGGTAGCCATCTTCTAATAAAGGTGTGAGGGCTCCATCATTCAATGGAATTTTCTTTCAAAATGGTATAATTTAGAAAGAAAAAGTGGAAAATGGTTATTTGACTAAAATAATATGGTTAATGGTAATACCGCCTCCTCCCAAGGGCGGTTTCTTCACAATCCCAAACTCCTAATAATTGGGTGGTTAGTGAATGTCAGAAATAGCTATTGGCAGGAGTGGTTTCAATAACTCCGTTAGCATCTCAGTCTGCTTCGTTTACCCCCGTTTCCACTCCGTTAACTTAAGTGAAACAGCTCCTGTCAGGAGCGGTTTCATGTACCTGTAGACTTTACCGAAACCGCTCCTGGCAGGAGTTGTTTCACTTAAGTTAACAGAGTAGAAATGATGCTAAACGAAGCAGACTGAGATGCTAATGGAGTTATTGAAACCGCTCCTGCCAATAGTTGTTTTTGACATTCACTGACAAACCAATTATTGGGGGTTTGGAATTGTGAAGAAACCGCCCTTGGGAGGGGCGGTACTACCATTATCCACATTATTCTAGTCAAATAACCATTTTTTACTTTTTTTTTCTCTAGATTATACCATTTCCAAAAAAATTTTCTCATTGAATGTTTTAAAAGGGCTTCTTTGGTTAGCAAATTAGGAGCTTGATTTAATGCAAACTCGACATGAGAAGGTTTAAGATCCCAACCCTTCATAATCTTTCTCTGCGTCGTGCCCAAGAGCTTCCGCAAAGTCTTCCAAAAGTAGCTTAAAACCCATGGCTCTATGTGACTTGATGGTTTGAAGAACCCCGTGAAGGCGTGCTATCTTTTTAAAGAATTAGTAGTCTTAGTGCAAGGTATAAAATGTGGCACTTTTGAGAAACAGTTCACAACCACCATGATAAAATATTCCCCCCTATGAATTCTTGGTAGTGTGACAATGAAATGTATAGTCTATAGACTCTATACTCAAGTCTTCCTAAGGCTGATTTGGAATACAAAGAGGTGTGTATAACCCTTTCTGAAATGTGGACTTGGCTTGGGGGCATATGGAACGACAAATAAGACCATTAACGTACTTATCATACAAGGTCAATAAAAATGCTCGTTCAATATATCCACAATCTTATTATTACCAAAGTGACCTGCCAATCCCCCACCATGAGCGTCCTTAACAAGTCTCAAATAGAACCTTTGGGAATGCACAAACTACCATTTTTTAAGAGAAAGTTGTCTTGAACAATGCAAGGATCTTTAGATGCATTCAGAGAAGAACATATAGCAGGAGCAAAATTTAGATGAGCCTCATATAACTCGAACTTCCAAACTAGACAATTTGAAGTGTCTTCTAGAAAGAGCATCCATCACCACATTTGAGGAACTAGCCTTGTGCTCTGATGCAAAGGAATACATTTGAAGAAACTCAACCCATTTGGCATCTTGGGTTGAGTTTATGTTGGCGATTAATGTATTTTAGAGCCTGATGACTAGAAACAAACAAACAAACAAACAAACCCAGTATATCCCACTCAAGAGCAGGGTCTGGAGAGGGTAGGTGTAGGCGAGTCTTTCCTCTATCTTGTTAGGTAGAGAGACCGCTTCCAAAGAGACCCCCGGCTCGATAGCAAAAGCCATACTGAAAACAAGACACATGGCATACCGTATACAAGAAATCCTACCACACATAGCATACAGCATACAAAAATCATACAGCACATAGTATACAAAAAGCCATACCGATTGCAATACATCCTTCAAGTAAAATTTAAATTGTTATCCAATAAGACTAATTACACAATCAAAATACAGTTTCAAAAAACTATTTTCTTTTTGGTACCTGATCCTTCAACCTAAAATGTGGTGCAGTAATATATTGACCGACGGCTAGTAATCTTGTATAGTAACTTTATTAGTTAAGTACGTATTATCTTACAAATTTTAAGTATACATGAAAGTTTTAGTCATATTATCTTAAACTAGTGTTAAAACCCGCGCGTTGCTGCGGCCTTCTTCCCATTATGACGACTCTATGATGACATGAAATATTAAAACTGTTAAACAAAGGAAATATTAATTAAGCATAAACATTCATAGTTTCATGGAAGAGCTATAATGCAAAAAACATGGAAGTTAAAAACTATATCCGTAGAGCCAAAGGAAAAACATGATGTTTGTAATCGTTATTTGTTGTTTGTTAATGTTACTTGTCACTAATTACTACAAAATACAAACAAACTATCTTTTAATAACTCTTAATCTTCTTTTTATGGAATGACAACACTCTTAATCTTATTATGCTGCACAATAGGGCACTAATGACTAGAAAAATAGAACAAATTGCCTTGGTTTGAGGTAATGATACCAATGATGGCATATAACTCCTTGTCATAAGTGATATAATTAAGCTTGGATCCATTGTGTCAGGTTGCTTTTGCTTAAAGTAGAACATCCCCAATATGGACACCACTTGCATCACATTTAGCTCAAAGAGCATGTCAAAGTTGGGTAAAGTATAGGTTGGTAGAGTAAGCTTTTCATGAACCAATTAAACGACAAGTTCTAAACAAACTTCATAAGTTTTTAAAAGAACTTTTGGATCATGACCACTCACTCCATCCCTCAAGAGGATGTGCAGCAAGTTCTCAAGGAAGCTAGCAAGGATCAAGGGCGATCTCGTTGCACCGGTCAGGTTGGAATAAAAGCATGGCTAAGTGGATTCGCTGAAGTTGACTGCTTTCATATAATCATATATGCTCGTATGACCTTTTGTTTTAGGGAAAAAAACATAAATATTGAATTTGATGCACAAAAATCCGTAACTTCTCATGATAAGAACTAAGAAGCCTTTTTATGTTGACCCCCCTCCCCCCTCACTCTCTGCATACGTTTGTGTGTACATATACATGTGCATATACTTACACATATACATATACCTATACATTGATAAGTTAATTCCAGATTTTCAGCTTAATAAGATCAATTTGGTCAAAAGTCTTTGCAAGAAATATGCAAGGCTTGATTTTGTGATTTTGATTGTTTCCCTGTCTTGATATTTCCTTTCATGCAGAATGATTAAGAAGATGTACCAATCTCTTCTCTGTTTTCTTTATTAATAAGAATCAGTCTGATTACTTCATCACCTACTGTTTTTCTGTTTGTTATTTGGGTCAATTTGTCTAACATACATATATACATGGGAGATGTACACTTACATGTATGTGTATCGTATGGTTGGTTCTTGTTCTTAGCATCTTTTTGATGGTGTTTATGGTGAAGGTAACGACGCCTTTTTTCTCAGAAATGCAAAATTCATACCAAATTTTTACTTTTAAAAGGCACCTTTTGAAAGAAAACAAAAATAAAAACCGTGAAATGTGATGTGAATGTGCTCTTGTCCCAAGTAGACCAAGAGTTTACATGCGAACCCAAGTCTGTGTGCATGTGTGTGCATCCATCAAAAACGTTTTGGTTTCTAGTGACACGATTGATGCACTAAAATCTGTTAATAAATCATTAATGCTGCATTCTCCATATAGTGAAACTTTTGATGAATTTGTGACAGAGGATCTGTTGCTTTACTTTATAATTTACAATCCATTACTAATCCCTCATAAAAATAGGCAAAAGGACAGACTTGTTTTTCATTGTTAATCCCCCTTTAAAATTTATTTTTCCATTTCTGAAAGATTAATTTAGTGAATGATTTTAATCTGTTTCAGAATTTGGCCCTTTACAAGGATCAGATGCTGCAAGGAACCATGAAAAACTAATAAGTTGAATGCTGCAAGGAACCTTGAGAACGATTTAAAATCCGCTCGAGAAGTTGAAATTGTGCTTGGCATCCAGATCTGTTGAAAGTCTTTCTGCGGTAAGAAAACACATACCTACCATTAGTGAAATGGGCATATTATTAAGGCACTTAATCACTTTGATTTGCTTAAAATTTTATTTTGTTCAAAATCAAAATATGTACAAACAAATTTATGATAGATTTAACATGGCTGCTAGTAAAAAGCTTTCATGCCGTCAATATAATGACTTTGCTTTGCAACTTTCGATTTTCTTGGACCCCAACTTAACTTCAAAAAAAGAAACTGAAACTCCAATTGCACCAAAAAAAAACATGCATCTCTGCTCCCTCATCACCATCAGACCATCAGAGACCACCTATTAACACCACAAAAGGTTTCTGGCAGCACTACAACAATTCCTTGCAACACAAGGTATTGACACATATATGCGGCAAGTGATCTTGTAGAGTGTAGGCTTCTACTGCTATTAATATTCCTTAATTTTGTTTTGTTTGCTTACTTGCATTGTATTGTTATTTGTTATCTACTATATGTGCTTTATACTTTTTAGCTTAACAAATAGCGTTTTGGGTCGGCTGTCTCACTAGAAGCAGTCTTGATAACCTGCATTCTCTTTGGATGTGACTGGTTGTGTGTAAAACCCTAGGGCCGAGGAGTGCGGGTTTGAACCCCATTCTTGCCTTTTTGTATCCCGACTCAAGCGCACTCATTCTTGCTTTTCTGTATTCTAGCCCGATGGATATTAAAGTCAACTGGGATATAGCCTATTTGTAGGTTACATAAATACTTATAAGCTGGTAGAGCGTGGTTGAGAGGTATGTAGATTTTAGAGGTGGTTTAAGATACAAATTTCTTTGGAAAAATCACCGAAATAACCATTTGACCAACCACATGTACGTATATAACCATTGACTTTAGAGCTTACTGATAGATTTAAGCAATGAACTTAATAATCTTTCAGAATCTCTTTCAAAAGACTATGTTTGCATTTATTTATGTTATTCCTTTCGTTTGCATGAAAAACAAAAGATATAATAACGAATTAAGTGCATGCAACATTTTGCATGGACTTGGTTTATGAAACATTTTCAAACCAATTTGTCATGTGTAATATGATTCCACATAAAAGGGTTTATTCATGCTCAAAAAGAATAGATAAAATGTGTGTAATATTTAAGAACCATTTGAATATCTAATACACGGCTGGTTTCGGGAGTTCTCGAAAATTTTTGGGCCTTGGGCGAGTAGCAAAAAAATAAGCTCATATAATATAAAGTCAGTAACCCGTATGTAAAAAACTATATAATACGATAATTATTGTTTTACCAATAAAAAAAGTATTATAGCATATTAATCTAATTTACTTAAACGAATCATGAGACTCATCTAGCGTTTTTTAAACGAGTTTAGATTAGATAAATGATAGTGGATTAAATTGTTAATGGGCCTTAACTTTCAATAGGTCAAAATAATTAAATTCCTATTGAGTTTGTTAATTAGTTTGTTAATATTTTATAGTTGTTTTTTAAAAAATATGTATAGATACATAGACAATACAATTATTTTAAAAAAATATGAGGCCCTTGAGGAGATTGGGCCCTGGATGGTCGCCCCATGGTAACACACAAACAGCATGAGACTAAAAACAATATTAGCTCACTATTTTTCTCTATATTTCAGCAACCATTTATGTTATCCAGTGCAACAAAAGATGCAATGTTTTTAATAGTCATGGGCTCATGGCAATGTAATTTTTAACTTTAACCACTATCTTTACGAAAGATATTGGTACATCAATTCAATTTGAAAAGCATGCCCCATGATTAAAGATATTGGTCCCGGTTGCTGCTATCAAAGCACTGACTTGCTTGGTTTGTCGGCTGCCATGGTGGTTTCTTGGTCCCCATCGCCACCCGATCAAAGATTGCATGGACTTTCTTAGTGACAAAGGTGCGGATCTTGTTACGGCCAGTTGTAACACGTTACGGCGGAGGGTGTCGCCTTGCTGACCGTCGCCGACGACTGACTTAGGCCGATTTCACCCTGGTGTCGTTGATGTTAACGATAGCATGGTGCTTGTGGGACTATTTTTGTCTGGAGGCCCCTAGTTTTCGAAGGGTGTGTGATGTGTTCCTGCCAACAGCGACTGCGGTGTCCACTAGGGTTCCTGATCTGGTGGCCTACAGGCTACAATGTCACTGCCCGACTGTAGTTTTTCTGCGGGTGCATATCCTGGCTTGTTGATTTATTTTATCTGGGCGTCTCTACCCCTTACCATTGTCATCGGCGATGGCTCACCACGCCCATGACGTAATGGTGGGGCGGTGACATTGGTGATGGTGATCTGGTCGGTTGACTAGAGTTAATGATGATGAGGTTGTCTCATCTGAGGCTAATTCTAGTTAGGTATATTGTGAAGTCAATGAAGACGAGTCCTTGCTCATCCGAGACTAACTATGTTTGGGTATATTGTTTTGGTGTTTTTTTTGCAGTCGTGGCTATGATTGGAATGCAAGCCTGGTGTTGCTTGCCATGGTTTGGAAGTCTTTTACGATACGCAGCCACAACCAAACAGCGGTTCTGAGCCATTCTGGTTGTTTCATAACTGTTGAGATTGACTTCTTGTATAAATATGAGTGATAGACGATGATGATAACGAATGACCTTTGACATTGTTGTTTTGACATGATAGACGGTTAGTTTGTAGCTATAATGCATTGGCATTTCCGAGCCTTTTATCGAGTTATCTAGGTGTCGATTCATCTCTGCTGCGAAGCACCCGGGGAGAAAACAAAACTATTTCACTTAAATAAATCTAACTGGTGGGTTATATTCGCTCAACCCACCAGGCCACCCGTGCTGGCACGTTTCGATTGAGAATAAAATTGTTACCATAATGTAAATAAAAATATACATGTCACTACAATGGCTCGGTCATGGGTAATTTTTTATTGAAACATATAAAAATAAACATATCGTAACGATATATATAAGAGATGCTAATAACATTCTATTTTAAAAGTGTTACAAGGAAAATGAAAAAATAAATGAAACTAGTTATAACTAATATAATTAAAATAATAAATAAAAAGAAATTTGAAATATCTTTGTTTTTACATTTTTGTCAAATTATATATGAATTTAAGTTGCTATTCTTTCCACTCACACGTGAAGTTTACTTTTCTATAACCATTTCGTATAATATGGTTCATATTTATACATCTTATTTTGATAGGCTACAAACAATAATCAATCTAAAATAAACAAAACGATTGCAACATGACAAAAGGAGAACAGGGTGTATGCATGGGATTGTGGGAAATCAAAGATGGGGCACCATCGAACATGGGTTGTATTGATAAGAGCATCATGGTGAAATAAAAAAACACTAAAAACATGTCTGGTCAGCAATCACATCATAAAATTACTTAGGTAGCGTTCGTTTCAAAGAATGGAATGGAATTTGAATTGGAAATGGAATTGGAAATGGAATTTGAATTGGAATTTAGAAAATCCTACTTAAATCTCATAATGTGTACGGTGTTATAATTATGAATGGAATTGGAATTTAAAATTATAAAATGACATAATTACCATTTTAATCAAACAAGTCTACATATTTTTGATGAGCGATATCGAATAAGTGGTTTATACATTATGACAAACAAACAGTACAAAAGGAGATCAACTTATCAGAGTCGGAGAAGTCGCCGGAGACTATCAGTAGCTCCGGCATCGACGCCGGACGGCACTGCAGAGGCCTCCGCCTTGCAGCTGAGCTTTGACCGGAGTGAAAAAGTAGGCAAAGGCAAGCTGCTCGGCGGTGGAGAAGGCGTAAACACTGCAGAACCTGAAAACTTATCAACATCAACAGGGATAATATCACAGGGTTTGTTAATCGAGGAAGAAAAAACCCTAGAAATAACAACATCCTTTGGCAGATCCTTCGGATCTGGTCCAATCAACTGTGTAATCGGCGATTCCGATGAACGATTCTCCGCCGGTGGCGCTTCCGGTTCCTCCGCCGTGGCTGGCGGAGGTAGATCCACCACCTCTTTCTTCAAATCTTTCTTCTGATTCTTCGATTTTTTAGGCGTGAGAGACTGATCTCGCCCTCGGTTTTTGGTACTACTTTGTTGATTCGTTGAGGCGATGATCAGATATTGTTGTTTGGAGTACTGTTACTACGAGAGATGTTAATACTCCGGTGATTCACCGGCATCGAGATTGGAAGAGGAAGGAGAGGCGGTTGTTGAAGGTAGTGGTGGAGATTCGTCGGTGATGAGGTGATGAGATGTTAATAAGGTTATTATGGTAATTTGCCATGAATTCCTGATGTTTTTAAAACAATCCTCCCAAGTTTGGAAGGATTTCAAATCCTCTAATTTGAAGGATTTGAAAGGATTTAAATTCAATTCCAATCCTTCTTTTGACGAAACGAACAACATAAGGAATGGAATCTACATTCCAATTCCATCAGAATTCATTCCATTCCATGAAACAAACACTACCTTATTCTTAAAAATCTCAAAAGCCTCTCTAATAGTAAAACTTAAAAAACCCTAAAACATTGCCGCATCATTCAACTTTACATTTATTTTTAGTTACCAATCTTATATATTAATATAAAATATAAATAAAACATTTATATGTTTTTTTGGATGGAAATTTTAAAATTTTAAAATATAAAAGTTAACTACTTTTTAGAGGGAAATTTTAAAATTTAATTTTTAAAATTTAAATATTTTTCATAAAAGGAAAAATTCTAAATATTGAAAACTTGAAATTCAAACATTACATAATTAAAAGTTATAATATTAAATAATACATAACTTAAACTATACGACAATTAAACTATCAAAATATCTTACTTTGCCTTAATTTTGTCACAGATTTTTTTATCTTATGCGACTTGGTCAGGATTCATGTAGGTTGTATCCTTAAAAAGAATTTCTTGTTCACGCAGTGCAATCTCTTGTTCACGTAGTGCGATCTCTTGTTCACGGGATTGAACATCTTTCCGCTTAATATCAACATATTCATGCATTTTGGATCCAATTTCACCAATTGCGGATTCTCTCGTTTTTGTTAAATTTTAAAAACGTCTGATGACCTCATTTATTTGTGACGAGTCGGCTTTAGCTTTGCCTTTAGAAATACCTTTAGCCATCGCTTTAGCCTTCTTTGTGACTATTGGACGAGGAAGTTCTTCAACTTCATTCCCATAATCATCAATCGTTAATTCATTGTCATCATTGAGATCAAAGTAGTTATTAGCTTCAGATGAAATATTATCAGCAGATCTTTTACCACTTACATTTTGACTGTGATCAAAACCTGTTTGTTCTTTCCACTTCGGCTCGTCTTTGAGAAGGATCCAAACATGATCGTACATAAATTACGTACTTTCTGAGGCTTCATATATCTCACGAGCACATCTAAGCAATTGATCATCAGAACAACTACTTATTTTTTGTTTTCGTAGTTGAATGTAGATGCCGTTGAATATAGTCACCTTTCGTTTTATCATATGCCAGTTAGAACGTATGTTATCTGTTGTTCTCACCATATTGCTACCCTGTTTGAAGTATCTATGGACCCTCTGCGAAAAGTCATTGTTCTTTAGAGAGTTACCGATGATACAATCATTTGAAATATGTAGCCACGCCTTAGTGAGCACATCTTTTCCTCAGATGGCCATGATATTCTTTTTGGTTGCTCTAAGGATGTAACCGCTTTGCTCTTCTTCTTTTTGTTGCTTTCATGTAAGGGATGGAGATTCGTCCACATTACCACTACGTGGTGCTAAAGCGGATGTTTGTGTTGTTGAAATAGCTGGAGATTATGTGGTAACTAGAGATTGAGTTAGAGGTAGATTGGTGAATGAAGAGAACCCATGATTTGGGAATTGAGGGAACCTAGGATTTATACATTAAGAGAACCCTGTATTTGGGATGAGATAATCCAAGATTTGGAAATCGAGAGACCTTGGATTTGAAAACTGAGAGAATACAGGATTTGGGAATTGTTGATTCGGGTATCCTTGGAACTGGGAATATCCAAAGTTTGGAAATGAATACGGGTTTAGGTTTGGGTTTAGGTTTGAATTTGGGCTTGGGTTTTCATCAGGATTGGAATTGTTTAACAATTGTGGAAATTCGTGTTTGAATTCATGATTTCTTAGAAGGAGAAAGAAGATTTGAGAGTGTGAAAAATATAAAGGAATGTATCTGTACTTATAGTGGTTTGAGAGGCGGAAGTTTGAGTAGTGTGGAAATTCAAAATTGTTTAAAATTTATTTCAGGGGATAATTTGAAATTTAAACTTTAAATTTAATAAGTAGTAATTAATAGACGTTTTGGGGGGAATTTAAAATTTAAAATTTATTGTAAAAAATAAAATTTAAAATTTAAATTTTATAGATAATAATTAGGAATTCAAACAATCTTAAAATAAATAAATCTATAAGAGTAAAATATTACCGTAATAATGACACACTACAATAATGTCACATTACATTGACTAAACATTATAATACTTATTTTTAAGAGACCAGATATGTTCCTCCAAATCAGCCCAAAGTGCATGATGAGCCTCTTGATTACATAAACATTTAAACCTTTGCAAATAAGTTTGAACTCCTATTGGAGCTCCGTGTCATAAGTATTGGCCCATCTTCATCATCAGCATCCTACCACTCACATATAGCATAGCCTTCATCCTCTACAATCATTTATGCATTATAATACATGCATATATGATATCACTTAGTTGTTGCAAGCTCCAAGCTCTTACGGGACCACGTACGATTGCCCATCGAGCTTGAAGGACACCAAAGGCTCTCTCGACATCCTTTCTTGCGGACTTGTGTCGCTTTTTAAATTCGGCTATTTTTTCCGTTTGTGGATATGTAAAGCTTTCACTAGTGTAGCCCATTTAGGATATATACCATCTGCAAGATAATATCCTATTATGTATGGAGTTCCATTCACTGTAATTTTGCATGGAGGAGCATTACCTTGTAAGACTTGGTTGAATACGAAAGATTGATTGAGCACATTAATATCATTGTTAGAGCCCGCCACTCCAAAATATGCAAGCTAGATCCAAAGATCATATGATGTAACCGCCTCTAGGATAATAGTGGGATATCTATGGTCATCTCATGTGTATTGACCTTTCTATGCAACGGGAGAATTTTTCCAAGCCCAGTGCATACAATCGGTGCTTCCTAGCATTCCGGCAAACCCATGCTTGGTAGAACGTGCTTCCAGCAAACATTGTATGTTGGAAGCGTTTGGCCTTCCTAGATACTCTTCTGAGTAAACTTCAACAACACATCTATAAAATTTTATAGACATTCAGCAGCAGTAGTTTCACCAATTCAATGTATTCATCACATAGATCAGCAGCTGTGCCATTTGCTAACTGCCGTATGGCAGTAATGCATTTTGTATTGGTGAAAGACCTTTTTTACCACTACAATCATATCTTTTTTGAAAATAGGAAGAATGATTGGACACACATTTAACAATTCGATTGAAAGTCGTTTGCTCATCCGGAACCTTCGTCTAAAATAACTTTCAGGCTACACCGATCCAGAAAAGTAGTCAATCCAAAGACACTTATCCCCTCTTCATGATCCATTTTATGCTTCTAGGTTTTCTTGTTGTGCTTCGAGAACTTTCAGCAGCATGAGCTTTCATCACTTCTACATACGCTTTGTCAACATCACATTTATCAATTCTTTTAACGCCGCATGCATAAAATCTATAAAAGGTGAACGAGAAAGTGAAATGGGTGGACTTTCATCATCATTTGAACTTATTTTTTATGTAGAGTTTAGAAATAATGAGAAATTTTAAAAGATGAAAGGTAGACTAAATTAAAAGTGTTGAGAAAACGAAAGATGAATGTTTGTATTTATAGTAAACATATAGTCGTTACGAGAAAGTTTTAAAAAAAAAATTAAAACCATAGCCGTTTGGGAGGAGATTTAAAATTTAAAAACTTGAAACTAAATATAGTCATTATGTATACGTTATAGTTTTTTGAAAATTTAAATAAATTAAAATTGAAAACTAATATTCTATTAATATAAATATATTTTTTTTTTAATATTAAAACCCAACCCTGGCCCACCCCTTATCGGTTTTGGTGTATCCCCTTGAAATATACAATAAAAAAGCCTCAAATTGGGATCCAGCTGGAGTTTTTGCTTCAAAAACACTTCAAAAATGAGTAGTGTTATACTAAAAAAATGTTTAATCTAAAAGCCTAAGAATGATTGTATGCTTGACACGTGACCTACTAATTTAAAGAGAATGACATTTTGATAATTGTGTCAAATACGTCAGCTCATGTGTCTTATACGTTTATTGTGACAAATATCAATTCATCGTGTCATATATTTTATATAATTTGTTATGTGTATTAATCATTGTGTTTTACGTTTTAAATCACTTTATGTTATTTTGTCATTGTTTTTATAGACGATAAACATGTTATCTATCATTGTATTTACAATTAGAAGACGCATGATATATTTTCACCAATCTAGTTTTTAAAACTCATAGTGTTGAAGATAACACAATGTGTTATTTTGTTATTGTTTTTAATAGATTATATAAACGTGTAATTATTCATTATGTTTTACCATTAGAAATACATAATGATTTTTTTTACAATGTACTTTTCAAAAATCATATTATACAAGATAACACAATAACGATCAAAAGACAAAATGAGGCATTGTATTATTTTGTCATTGTTTTAATATATTAGATTAATTAGTTGTTAATTTATCATTATATTTTACATATTAGAGGTACACAACAATGTTATCTATCATTATATTTTTTTAAAATTCATCATTTTACAAACAATTGTATTCAAAATACCTACAAAAAGAAACAATGAACTGCACTAAAGACACAACAATGAGACATGAGCTTAAAAACATCAATTTTTTTTATCTTTTATATAACAATATTATACTCGTTTTAAAGATTAAAAAATTCATTTTTATGGTGTAATTTTTATAAAAATAATATCATACATAAAGTTATGAACGTTTAAAAAATGAGGGAATTTGTAAAAAGTCAACAAAAGTGGTTATTCCTAAAATATCACTCTAAGAAACTTTTTACTACAATTTGATTTTAACAATTGATTAAAAGTTGGATGGTTGAGATTACTCTTAAACTTTTTAGTTTTATAAGACTTTCTATTTGAACTTTTTTCGTATCACAAGACCATTCGATTTTTTTACATTTTAGTGATTAATATACAACTGAAAACAAAACATTTCAAAATATTAAAAAAAGGTTACCAACAACCCTTTTTAATATATTTATTAATTTATTTAATTTTTAGTTACCTTGTATAATATATTATATATATATATATATATATATATATATATGTATATATATATATATATATATATAACCCTAAACTTTGAGACACAAGTGTAATGTTATAAAAGAAATTAAGACGCCTAATACAACTTCTTAAGCATTATGTATAAGTATTCTATGCAATCATTCCTATTTTACCTCTAATGTAATAAACTTTTTTTTAATTAATCTATTATTAATAATATGAGATTATTTAATTCACTATATCATATATTATATTATTTATAATACTCAAATTAACATTTAAATTTATTAGAGTAAATTGCAAATTGTGTTCTTTACTAATACACGAAATTACATGGTATGTCCTGTAATTTTTATAAATAGATCCAATGTCATTTTTTAAAATATATGTACACCTATTGTCCTTTACACTAACTTTAGTTAAATGTACAGTTATTACAGTTATGTATCTCTCTCATGAGGTGCATTTTTATCATTTTCTTTCCACATCTAATATATATAAAAGTTAACTATTTTATATGAAAAATAAAATTAAAAGATATCATACCTGTGGGTAAGTCAGTGGACCTTAATTCTTCTTACGTTCAACACCATTTAATCCAGCATCCTCCTCTTTTGATAGCCCAATACCAGTTATCTTCACCACCAATTACAACATCTCATATACCATTAAAACCCCTTGAAGTCGAACAAACAACAATGAAAAGATTAAAAACCCTAATTTACTTTTTGTAATTCATTGCTCTTTAAATTTTGGCTTATGTTGTTGTGTGATTAACGAGCGACTAATAGTTTATTTTTTGGCTTTTACAATTATATAAGCAATTCAAAGAATCATAGGTAATCTCCAAGTTTTGTTCCTTATTGATTTTATATAATTTGTTGATGTGAATAGTTTATAAAGTATTTACATGTATTTTTTGATGTTATTGTTGATTTCCTGACCTTCTAAATGATTTGTGACTTATACTTTTTACTTTAATAAATGTTATGGAAGGTTGTTGTCATTAAAAGTTTTGTCGATTAGTCAAATGAACACACATCAAGGGTGATTGGTTTACCGACCTACCTAACGGTCCGATATCTTTTATTTTCTTTTTTCATTTAGAAATTTTATGTTTTATAATTTTTAATATATTAGACGTGAAAAAATATGATAAAAATACCCTCAGATGAGGGGACACATAATTGAGTTAACTGTACATTTAGATGATAGTTAGTATAAAGGACAATATTTGTGTAATTTTTTAATAAAAGGACATTGTATGTAATTATTAAAAATAAATGACATACAATGCAGTTTCATATTAATAAAAGACACAATTTGTAATTATTTAATTTATTATTAAGTATTATCTTGTTTGAACATTTAACTATAAAAAGCTAAATACTTTTATTATTATTATTATTATTATTATATTATTATTATATTATTATTATTAAAAATAATAATAATAATAACAATGATAGTAATAATAATAAAAAGAACCACAACAACAACAACAACAACAACAACAATAATAATAATAATAATAATAATAATAATAATAATAATAATAATAATGATAATAACTAGGTTGGGCCCGCGCGTTGCCGCTGCTATGCGAGTTTTAACGTAACCCTAAATCAAAATCAAAATGAAGGTTTGAAACCATAAAATCAGCAAATACACAAAGTAAAACACACCAAAACCCCAAATTCATAACACACAAGAACATTCAGAACCCAAAACTAAATCAAAGCCAACCATAAACAAAATAGACGAAAATCATAAACGAAAATAGACAATCAAAGCAAACTGACGAAAAGAAAGCCCTCCTATATACCACCTGACCAAACAAAGCCCACTAAAAAAACAAAAGGAAAACCCAAACCTTAACAGGGTATCGATAACGAAAGAAAGAAAGCACCTCACAATATCAAGCAAAGAACATGGTGGGTTACTGTCATATTAGTGTGACAGTTCGGATGATACAGATGGATTTGATGAATAAAGTTTCAGAAACATTCAAGATATTCTCAAATCAGAAAGGAAACCTAGATTCTTATTGTTGAAGATCATGTGGTGAATGTGATGGTGTGCGACATCTGTCACTAACCAGTCCGTCAATCAGCATCAAGCTCGTTAACTCACCGTGTGTGTGTTAACGATCCTCACGTATGTTCATAATCTATTTATCGGGTTAGCCGAATTATCTTCGTGTACATGTTCCATGTGTGTTAACTATCTTAAGTATTTATTATTTTTATAGATGTATAACGTCTTAGTTGAATTTCTCGTATACACGTTCGTGTTAGTAATAATAATAATAATAATAATAATAATATAATAATAATAATATAATAATAACAATAATAAATAATAATAATAATAAATAATCATAATAAAAATAATAATAATAATAGCAATAATAATAATAATGATCATATAATAATAACAAATAAAAAAATAAATAAGTTCAGGGGGTATGTTGTCATTTCTGAAACTTCAAAGAAGTTTAAAAACATAAAATGATAAATATTAAACCGAAGGGACCAAAAATGTAAAATTTCAAATTTCAAATCCCCCCCCCGCCCCTTTCGATTTTCCGGCCAGAATTCCGGCCGAAGTCCGGCCAAGCTCCGGCGACACCAAAAACCACCTAAAAACCCGATTTTAATTGCTCAAATTACATCGAATCGTTTCGTGAACAAGATTCGAACCCTATGCACTGCTAAAACGCGTTAAAACGGTCGATTAACGGCTAAAACCTTTTCACTTTAATTCCCGAACGTTCAAAGGCTAAAACACCCACTAAAATACTACTTTAATCAAATTAATTCCACATGAACGTTCCTATATAAATTCTCAATCGAATATAACTGGAAATTGCACCTAAAACACATACAAACATCGAATTCAATCTTTTCCCTCTGTCGCGACCTGCACTAACCGAAGGCCACTCTCCGAGCCTTCTACCTACAATTAGCAGAGGGCTTTCACTCAGTAGCATCATTAGAAGCATTCTGTGTAATCAATTTTCTTTTCATCATCGTTTGATCATCATTCGAACTCAGGGCAACCGCGGCTTGTTCTTATCTGATTTATCATCAATTCAATTCCAAATCAGGTAATTAAACGCATTAATACACTCGTTTATACATGGGGATCAAAAGCCCCATGAATGTAATCGTTTACATAATCGAATTCGTGTTCAATTGGCTGAAATCGAATTAGGGTTTATATGGATTTGGGGAAACTGGGCAAATCATGTTTAAAAAGAAATCAAACCGGATTCTGTCGCGGCTAAGGCCTTTGGTTCACTGGTTCCTGCGCTCCATGTCCAACAGGAGGTCCCGGGTTCAAACCCGGGCACCTACAATTATTTTTTTAAGCTTTTTAAGCTTCTAAAAATTATGGAAAAATCCTTAAAAATTATAAAAATAATTTTTATAAACTTTCCTTATTTAAAATACTACATAAACATTTTCTGTAAAATTATTTTATTTAAAAACCTTAATAATCCTTATAAAATAATATATATAAATAATATAAATAATTATAAAAATAAACATTAAATCGTGTTTAACTATGAAATAATCACGGGAATCATAGAAATTACACAACATATAATTTCACAAATTATTTACGAATGTAATTATAAGTTATTTCTTATAAAATATTTAATAAACGTAAATATATAAATAACTAAATTTATAATCCCACTCAATATATATAACTAATCATGTGTCAAACCCGAATCCAACCAAATATATCTATTCGCGTTGAATACATTTTAAAGTCTTAGTTACAACAAATAATAGGTATTGAACGTGTTTGATCGTGCACTGCCTTAATCTGTGAAGTCTTTGTGCATTACATCAATTCATGGTGAGTTTCGTGGCTCCTTTTTATGCTTATACAAGTTTTCAATGTTTTCAATCAATGGGGGAAAAGTATGCTCACCCGTTTTCAATGCTGTACATCTTATATTCAATTTTCATACTTGGAATCAACGTGATACTTTGGAATCAACGTGATACTGTTTTGCATGCATACATGGTGTTATTCTATGGATCATTCTTACAACCATTAATTCCCGGGTTGGAACCAACGGTTAGGTATTGGTAGTACTACTGGGTTGACACCCCCACCCTTCGACGATTGGTTAACTTGTGAGTTACCAACACAGCTGCCAGCAATCAGGCCAAAGGTGAATATATTTCGTCTAATTTATATGCATAACGTCATTAGGTTTGGTTGTCTAAAAACACAAGTTATGTGGTTTTCTGTCACACCCCAACCTTGACGGCGGAATCGTCGAGGCGTGAGAGTTACGATTGTTCACTGCCACATAACGCTATTGCCTGAAACATGTTAAAAATAAAAGGTCAACATATTGTTGGTGAGCATTCTATAGTTTTGAATACATAAGTATATAAAGATGGCAATTAATGTTGTAAATTAGAGAACAAGGTAACTAGGGATGTAAGACAGAATGAACAATCAAACCTTGACAAAGTTTTACAAGTCTCAAACGTTTACAAGTATATACGATTAGCTAAGTGTACTTGGGTCAACCAAGCAGGCTTGTCAGGTCCATAGATCTATGACGTCGCCAGGCTAGCAATAGTTAATGATTGTACATATATTCGACATTACATGGTGGCTACAAGATTCAACTAATCACAACACACAAGTAAATTGCCATAAGTTTACAAGATTCAACGTGTTTACAAGTGTAAGGTTTATAATGTAACATGTTTCACCCAAAAGTGTGTGAAATATTAAAATGGGTATAGAAATACTCACTTGGCGTACGGGTGTATAAGGTGATAATAATGGTTAAACGACGTTCCAACGAATTCTTTTACAAGGCACCTAAACGTATTTATTACAAGACTAATAATAAGCTTAACGATTAAACGTGAACTAGGGTTTTAGATGGAATTTCGGGTTTTGACAAGTAATGAAATTACTGGTATTTCGATTTATTCGATAATGATTTGTTAATCTAAAATAATTGTTAAGGTATATTTTATAAGAAATTACGTTTGTAAATAATCGTGAAATTATAAGATGCATAATTTCTACAATTTACAGGACTATTTCATAATAAAACATGATATAGTGTCCATTTTTATAAAAATAATTATTTATAATATTTATAATAATATTTTATAAATATTATTAAGGTTTTTAACTAAATAAATTTACAGAAATTATTTATGTAACATTTTAAATAAGAAAAGTTTATAAGATTTATTTTTATAATTTTTAAGAATTTTTCTGAAATTTTTAGAGGCTTAAAAGCCATTTAAAAAAAATAAGGGGGGTGCCCAGGGTCGAACCCGGGACCTCCTGTTTACCATCACACGTACCAAACCAGTGAACCAAAGGCCTCAGCCGCGGTATGTTTTGGTTTCAAATTGTTTTAAACATCGATTATCAGATAGCCCCAAATCGAAAGAAACCCTAGATTGATTTGATCCAAATTGAAGATCAATTCGAATCTGTTAATGCAGATAAGCATGGGGCTTTTGATCCCCATGTAAAAACGAGCAAATTGATGCTTTTAATTACCTGATTGTGTACTTAATTCGATAAAAATAGATGAAGAACAGGTCGCGGGTAAGCTTGAATCCAAAGGATGATCAAACTTCGATGAAAATCAAATTAATTGAACAAATAGCTTCCACTGATGTTGATAATCGATAGCCCTCTGTTAATTTGGGTTAATAGTGTTTGGAACAGGGATCTCGACTAAGTTGCAGGTCGCGATGAAGATGATGATCGATTTTTGTGTTTTTGGGTGTTTTATTTGCAATTGACAACTGAGTTCGATTGGGTTTAAATAGGTGTTCGATTTGGTTGAATTATTTTGGTTAAAGAAGTGTTTTAGTGGATGAATTAGCCGTTTGAATGGTCGGATAATAAAGTGAATTTTTATAGCCGTTAACAAACCTTTTGATCGCGTGTTAATGTTGGATTCCTGTTCGATTTGGATCCAGAAAAGTTTCGGATCGATTGTGGGGTTCGAAACCGAGTAATTTGGTGTTTTAACCCTTGCCGGAGATCGGCCGGAGAGTCGCCGGACTCTCGCCGGAAAATCGAGGGGAAAAAGGGGCCGGGGGGTTGGGTTGTAAAATTTAATTTACAATAATGGTCCCTGCGGTTTGAATTTTATTATTTTATGCACCAAACCTTCTTTTAAGGTTTCAAAAATTACAAAATAACCCCTGGACTTAATTATTATTATATTATTATTATTATTATTGTTATTATTATTATTATTATTATTATTAATTATTTTACTATTATTATTATTATTATTATTATTATTTATAATTAAACTATTATTATTATTATTTTACTAATAAAACTAATTTTAAATTATTTCAAAATTACGAGGTGTTACAGTCTCCCCTACTTTACGAAATTTCGTCCCGAAATTTGTTTACGAGGAGGCTGAGACGACAAGATGAGGACGCTTGGATTTCATTTGATCCACACGTTCTCAAGTAAAACAGAATGTGAGCATGAAGCCTCAGGTAGATCATAGTGATTCTCTTTTTCTTTCTCGATGCAGTTTGTGTTCTCATTTTCTAAGGTACACTTTTGAAGAACTTTCAGGTTTTGATAAGGTTTTGATAAGGTATCAAAAGAAGAAAATTCATCATCGATTAAGCTGACCGCTTTAGTGTTTACTTTATGTGCAATGGCAGAGCCATTAGAGGTAAAAAGAGAGTCTAAAGTGTGTGGCTTCAAATTAGCCTTATAAGCCTTTACGTTGATTAAGAATGAATGTTAATTATCGTATAAATACAAGGTGTTACCGTCTCCCCTACTTTAAATAATTTCGTTCAGAAGTTAAAAATGAACTAAACAAACAAATACGGGTATCTCTCCTTCATATGATCCTCCCGCTCCCACGTGAACTCAGCTCCATACTTGTTCTCCCAACGAACCTTGACAATTGGAGTTGTTGTGGTTCTAGTCTTCTTCATGATGCGATCCATAATTTCAACAGGTTTCTCAATGAAGTGCAATGACTCGTCGATCTGAATATCTTCCAGTGGAACATGCAGACTCTCATCGGCCAAACACTTTCTTAAATTTGAGACATGGAACACAGGATGAACTCCACTAAGGTCGGAAGGTAGTTCCAGTTTATAAGTCACTTTCCCAATCCTTTTCAGGATTTTGAATGGTCCTACAAATCTTGGAGCTAGTTTGCCCTTCTTTCCAAAGCGAATCACCTTTCCATGGTGAAACCTTAAGAAGAACCATATCACCAACTTGAAACTCCAACAACTTACGATGCTTATCGGCATAGCTCTTTTGTTGACTTCTTGCCACTTCAAGGTTCCCTGCGGATTGTAGCGACTTTATCGGTCGTTTCTTGTATAAGTTCAGGACCAGTCATAAAGCTTTCACCAATGTCAGTCCAACAGATCGGTGATCGGTAAATGCGTATCCCAATTACCACCAAAGTCAAGGTCACATAGTCGTAGCAAATCCTCAAGGGTTTGGATTGTTCGTTCGCTTTGACCATCAGTTTGAGGATGGTAAGCCGTACTTAAATCCAATTGATTACCCAAGAGTTCTTGCATAGATGACCAAAAGTGCGAAGTGAAACGAGCATCTCGATCGGAAATAATATGCAATGGTACGCCATGACGACTCACAATTTCGTCAATGTATATACGAGCTAGTCTTGAAACCTTGTAGGTGTCTCGTATAGGTATGAAATGTGCCGTCTTGGTCAAACGATCCACAATCACCCATATACTATCATGACCACGAGGAGTACGTGGTAACTTGGTTATGAAATCCATGGATACATGTTCCCATTTCCACATAGGGATTTCAGGTTGTTCAAGTAAACCACTTGGTCGTTGATGCTCGGCTTTGACTCTTGCACACGTGAGACATTTGGAGACATAAACCGCGATATCTTCTTTATTCCAGCCACCAATATTGACCACGCAAGTCCATGTACATTTTATCGGAGCCAGGATGAATAGAATATCGGGTGTGATGAGCTTCATTCAAAATGATGTGTCGAAGGTTATCACGATTTAGGATCCAAAGTCGATTCAGAAAGCACCACAAGCCGTTTGGTTTTGCCTCCAGTTGTGATCGAACGTTAGACACCAAATCTCATCTTTTCCTTCGTCGGTTAATGCCGCTTGTTGTGCCTTGCGAATGCATAACTCGAGATCACTATCAATCCTTATCTTTTAGAGCATGATAGTAGCCTCGTTGTCATCCATACGAACCTCGGTATCAAATTCTCTTAACGTGTGAAACCACTGTCTTCGATCTCGGATTTCTTGCAGTGAGACGGTTTTTTATGGACCTTGCGACTCAGCGCGTCGGCTACAACATTCGCCTTTCCAGGATGATAGCGAATGTCACAGTCGTAGTCGCTGATTAACTCGATCCAACATCTTTGTCTCATGTTGAGATCTTTTTGGTTGAACATGTGTTGGAGACTTTTGTGGTCGGTGTAGACTATGCATTGTGTCCCATAAAGATAATGTCGCCAAATCTTCAAAGCAAAAACCACAGCACCAAGTTCAAGATCGTGAGTTGTGTAGTTCACTTCATGAACCTTCAATTGCCTCGACGCGTATGCTATGACTTTGCCTCATTGCATGAGAACACAACCAAGACCTTGGTTTGAGGCATCGCAATCGACGGTGAAGTCATCGTTTCCATCAGGAAGTGTGAGAATAGGAGCGTTACACAACTTGCGCTTTAAGGTCTCGAAGGCCTCTTCTTGTTCGGGTCCCCATTCAAAGAGTCGATTCTTTTGGGTTAGTGCCGTTAATGGTTTAGCAATTTTCGAGAAATTTGCTATGAACCTACGGTAATATCCCGCTAAGCCCAGAAAAGAACGAATTTCGGTTGGGGTTGTGGGAACACACCAATTTTTCACGGCTTCGATTTTTGCAGGATCGACGTGAATTCCTTGGCTATTCACCACATGCCCTAAGAATTGAACCTCTTCTAGCCAAAATTCACACTTGGAAAACTTCGCGTACAATTGCTCTTTCTTCAACAATTCAAGAACTTGTCGCAAATGCAGTTCATTCTCGGCGTTGGTTTTGGAGTAGATGAGAATGTCATCAATGAAGACGATCACAAACTTATTTAGATAAGGCTTGCATACTCGATTCATGAGATCCATGAAAACAGCAGGAGCATTAGTCAAGCCAAAAGGCATCACCGTGCCCATAACGAGTACGGAACGCGGTCTTTGGGATGTCATCATCATGGACTCGTAATTGATGATATCCAGAACGTAGATCAATCTTTGAGAATATAGCAGCTCCTTGAAGTTGATCAAACAGATCGTCAATACGAGGAAGAGGATACCGGTTTTTTATGGTCAACTTGTTGAGCTCCCGGTAATCGATACACATACGGAATGACCCATCTTTCTTCTTCACAAATAAGACAGGTGCACTCCAAGGAGAAGAACTAGGGCGGATAAAACCCTTATCAGTTAACTCTTGCAGTTGGCTAGCTAATTCTTGCATTTCGGACGGTGTAAGACGATAAGGTGATTTAACCACAGGATTTGCACCGGGGATTAAGTCGATCTTGAACTCAACTTCTCGCACGGGAGGTAGCCCCTTAAGATCCTCGGGAAAAACCTCGGGAAAAATCCCGCACGACAGGAATGTCTTTCAATTCCTTACCCTTGGCTTTCGTATTAACTACATATGCCATGAAGGCCGTGTAATTTTTACTTAAGCACTTGCGGGCCTTGATGCAAGACATAAGTTTGAGTCCTTGGGATGGTTTCTCGCCGAACACTTTCAAAGTATCCCCAGATGGTAACGGTATACGGATACACTTCGCAAAACAAACGATCTCGGCATGGTGTTTGGCTAGCCAATCCATACCAATGATGACATCGAAGCTTCCAAGTTTCATAGGAATAAGATCAATGGAGAATTCGTGTTCGTTAAGGCTTATGATGCAATCATGTATCATGACGTCAACGACAATAGGTTTTCCATCGGCGACTTCGACCGTGTAGGGTCTTTTCAGATTAATACGTGATTTAAAAAGTATGGGCTCGAATTCTAACGACACGAAACTCTTATCCGCGCCCAAATCAAATAATACAGATGCATAATGATCATTCACAAGATACATACCTGTTTGGTAAAAATTTTATTATTGATATGATGAATACAAAGATGGAAATATCAATAATACAAGAAATGATTTTAAATGAGGTTCAACGTCGTACCATTCACAACGTCATAGCTGACTTGTGCTTGGTTGGCGTTGATATTGAAAGCCCTTCCACGAGCTGGTGGCACGTTGCCCGTATTGCGAGGACATTGCAGACGAATGTGGCCAATCTCGCCGCAGTTATAGCAGGTCGGTTGTTGAGCATTGCAGCGTTGTTTGGTGCCCTAAGACAGGTAGCCACCAGGTGTCCATATTTCCCACACAACGAGCAGACTCGGCATGGAATATTGCTCGCATGATGGTATTTGCATGTGTTACACATGGGATATGGACCATAGGGTCTAGCCATAGGAGCTTGTGCCATAGGTGCGGCGACAGGTACATTTTGTCTTTGGGGAGGTTTGGTGCAGCCATGGCATAGTTGCGGGCCGGTGTAAACTTACGCTTCTTATTGTTGTTGTTGTGAGACGGTTCAGCTTTAGTCTCCTTAACGGCCTCAGTAGCCGTCTTTTCCACCTTCTTTGCACCCTTCACAGACATGGTGGCCGCTCGTATATGATTCTCGGTAAGTTGAGCGGTGATAGTGATGGCTTCCTCCAAGGTTTTAGGTCTGCTGCCTACCACAGCATCTTGAATTTGGGTTGGCACACCCTTAATGAACTTCTCATTGTTGCAGGGGACAGTGTCGACCATATGGGGTAGTAGTAAACTCAACTCGTGATGCCTAGTTGAGTAGGCCAATGGTCACCACCATCTTGCTTCAAGTTCCAAAATTCTTCCTCCAACTTTTGCAGTTCACTTCTCGGGCAGAACTTTGCGATGGCGATGTTTTTGAACACTTCCCAAGTAAGTGCCAGAATAGCCTCGGCTCCTCGATTCCTCTTCTCGCTATTCCACCAAGTAAGTGCCCTTTGTTGGAGCATACTAGTGGCATATCGAACTTTGAGTGCCTCAAGACACTCACTATTGACAAAAGTGTTTTTCATGCTTTCGAACCACTCAAGAAGACCAGTGGCTCCTTCCTTGCCACTAAAACTAGTGGGCTTGCAAGAGCTAAAGTGCTTGAAAGTGCAAGTTTGGTTGTTACGGCCTTGGGTTGCACTAGTTTCCCCTTGGCCATTGTTGTGGTTTGCGATGTTGGCAATCATGGTGCTGCTGAGTTCAGCCACCATATTTGGGATAACAGCAGCCATTTCTTGAGCAATACTGGCGACTAGCTTATGGCTGGAACTTTCACGCCTTGAAAGTCGACGAGACATACTGGACATACTAAAAGTGAGTTAGTTACGGGAATGAGGGTAACAAGGATAGTAGTTTAGACAAAGGCAAGTTAAGGTTTGTAAGGTACACGGAATGATTCCATTTGGTAACGCATTACCATTTGGAACCGTGGACACGTCAAGGTAAATTGACTCAGTTGCCTTAGAGATTTGTGTATTTTGACCATAGTTTATCACTCATCCCAGAAATCCCCAGGTAGCGTAACGGGTCTCACAATGAGATTATATGAATACGCTTGCCTTAGCCCTCAAGTCTTTTGCCAGGAAATCCAGAATACAGGTGTCTATGTGTCACACAAATTTCCTTGGTTTATAAAATCAAATCCTTGATGAGATTTGTATAGATTAGACATACGTCTAAAGATCCAGATCATAAGTATACGATTTCACATGTCATCGAGAATAAGATTGAGTGATTTTATGTTCGAGGGGAGTCAAAGATGAGTTTAGGGAGACAAGTAACTAAGTTTAGGCAATCCTGTGCTAAGGCATCAAATTGCACATAAGAAGGCATAGCATTATGTAACATGTAAACCATGTATTTACAAGATAAAAATACTATAAGGTGCATGCATAAGCTATAGTTTAGGTCACCATTTCTAATAACCTAAATCCCTATAGTTATGGGCTCTGATACCAATCTGTCACACCCCAACCTTGACGGCGGAATCGTCGAGGCGTGAGAGTTACGATTGTTCACTGCCACATAACGCTATTACCTAAAACATGTTAAAAATAAAAGGTCAACATATTGTTGGTGAGCATTCTATAGTTTTGAATATATAAGTATATAAAAGATGGCAATTTATGTTGTAAATTAGAGAACAAGGTAACTAGGGATGTAAGACAGAATGCACAATCAACCTTGACAAAGTTTTACAAGTCTCAAACGTTTACAAGTATATACGATTAGCTAAGTGTACTTGGGTCAACCAAGCAGGCTTGTCAGGCCCATAGATCTATGACGTCGCCAGGCTAGTAATAGTTAATGATTGTACATATATTCGACATTACATGGTAGCTACAAGATTCAGCTAATCACAACACACAAGTAAATTGCCATAAGTTTACAAGATTCAACGTGTTTACAAGTGTAACGTTTATAATGTAACATGTTTCACCCAAAAGTGTGTGAAATATTAAAATGGGTATAGAAATACTCACTTGGCGTACGGGTGTATAAGGTGATAATAATGGTTAAACGACGTTCCAACGAATTCTTTTACAAGGCACCGAAACGTATTTATTACAAGATTAATAATAAGCTTAACGATTAAACGTGAACTAGGGTTTTAGATGGAATTTGGGGTTTTGACAAGTAATAAAATTACTGGTATTTCGATTTATTCGATAATAATTTGTTAATCTAAAATAATTGTTAAGGTATATTTTATAAGAAATTACGTTTGTAAATAATCGTGAAATTATAAGATGTATAATTTCTACAATTTACAGGACTATTTCATAATAAAACATGATATAGTGTCCATTTTTACAAAAATAATTATTTATAATATTTATAAATAATATTTTATAAATATTATTAAGGTTTTTAACTAAAATAAATTTACAGAAATTATTTATATAACATTTTAAATAAGAAAAGTTTATAAGATTTATTTTTATAATTTTTAAGAATTTTTCTAAAATTTTTAGAGGCTTAAAAGCCAATTTAAAAAAAATAAGAGGGGTGCCCAGGGTCGAACCCGGGACCTCCTGTTTACCATCACACACACCAAACCAGTGAACCAAAGACCTCAGCCGCGGTATGTTTTGGTTTCAAATTGTTTTAAACATCGATTATCAGATAGCCCCAATCGAAAGAAACCCTAGATTGATTTGATCCAAATTGAAGATCAATTCGAATCTGTTAATGCAGATAAGCAAGGGGCTTTTGATCCCCATGTAAAAACAAAAAGACCTCAGCCGCGGTATGTTTTGGTTTCAAATTGTGTTTAAACATCGATTATCAGATAGCCCCAAATCGAAAGAAACCCTAGATTGATTTGATCCAAATTGAAGATCAATTCGAATCTGTTAATGCAGATAAGCATGGGGCTTTGATCCCCATGTAAAAACAAGCAGATTGATGCTTTAATTACCTGATTGGGTACTTAATTCGATAAGAATAGATGAAGAACAGGTCGCGGGTAAGCTTGAATCCAAAGGATGATCAAACTTCGATGAAATCAAATTAATTGAACAAATAGCTTCCACTGATGTTGATAATCGATAGCCCTCTGTTAATTTGGGTTAATAGTGTTTGGAACAGGGATCTCGACTAAGTTACAGGTCGCGATGAAGATGATGATCGATTTCTGTGTTTTTGGGTGTTTTATTTGCAATTGACAACTGAGTTCGATTGGGTTTAAATAGGTGTTCGATTTGGTTGAATTATTTTGGTTAAAGAAGTGTTTTAGTGGATGAATTAGCCGTTTGAACGGTCGGATAATAAAGTGAATTTTTATAGCCGTTAACCGACCGTTTGATCGCGTGTTAATGTTGGATTCCTGTTCGATTTGGATCCAAGAAAAGTTTCGGATCGATTGTGGGGTTCGAAACCGAGTAATTTGGGTGTTTTAACCCTTGCCGGAGATCGGCCGGAGAGTCGCCGGACTCTCACCGGAAAATCGAGGGGAAAAAGGGGTCGGGGGGTTGGGTTGTAAAATTTAATTTACAATAATGGTCCCTGCGGTTTGAATTTTATTATTTTATGCACCAAACCTTCTTTTAAGGTTTCAAAAATTACAAAATAACCCCTGGATTTAATTATTATTATTATTATTATTGTTATTATTATTATTATTATTAATTATTATACTATTATTATTATTATTATTTATTTATAATTAAACTATTATTATTATTATTTTACTAATAAAACTAATTTTAATTATTTCAAAATTACGAGATGTTACATTTTGCTTGCATTATGATTCCACATCAAATTATATACAACATCAATTACATGTTTTCAATTTAAACCTGTGGAACTCACCAACATTATGTGTTGACATTTTTGAGCATATCTTTTCAGGTGATCATAATCAAAGAGGATAGCTAGAGCTGATGCCTTAGCAGAGACCCTCAGGACTTCATTAGGCTTGCATTAGTATTGTGCATCGTTTGTTTCATTTATGAACAATGTGTATGTTAAATTCTTGAATTAATAGACTATGATAGTCGTGGAACTGACTAACCACGACACAAGTCACCATTGTGTCGGGCGACGTCATGACACGAGGATTTTGCATATATTATGTCTCTGTAATTATACCAAGTGTTATGACGATTCCGTCCGTCGCATCCTCGTGTTTCCGCTATAAGCGAGGGTGTGACAGATTGGTATCAGATCCTTGGTTATAGAGAATTAGGTGGAGAATTCGACCTAGACTATAACCTAAGAACCTTCATATAGAATGCATGCTAGGGATTGTGTGCATTTGATTTTACCTAAATGTTCTTCATGATTTGTGTGACACATTGACACCTGTATCCTGGATTTCCTGGCAAAAGGCCTTCGGGCTAAGGCAAGCGTATTCGTATAAATCTCAGTGCGAGACTAGTTACGCTACCTGGGGATTTCTGGGATGAGTGATAAACTATGGTCAATACACAAGTCCATAAGGCAAATGGGTCAAGTATATTAAATCTATGAATTTAATATACGAGTATGTTCCTACATACTTGATTTTATACATATACACGTGTTATCTGAACATCCGAAGAAGACATTATTACTCTTAGTCTTTCTCCATGGGATACTTCGATACTAGAACTTTACGCTTGTATGCGCACAACATCATATTATTAGGGAACCTCGGTGATCACGCGTAGCGTCGATCTCGGATATTAAATCCGACCCTATCATGGTTATGACTGTAATCCTGAAAGTATGACGGATATGCAGTTATCATTAGACATATTGAGTTTATGTGCTTATTTGCTATTACATGCTATTATTGGAATACTGGCTCATGGACAGGAGGACATCATATAATTTGTGGTTACTTGGGGTAAGTGAAGCTAAGGGTGATCATGCAAGGTAAATTACCATTACGGGTGCACACGTAATTGCAATTCACCATGCATGAGAAGTCTGGCTAATCTTACCACGAGGTAACGATCATGAGTATCACAAGTTTCTATTCTATACCCTAGGGTGCTAGGGTCATAATTCTAGTAAGTCCTTGTTGAAGGCCATCAAACATTATCATTTACTCAAGTCCTGTCCTACTTAGAGCCTTCATGGTATTTCCAATCATGATATTAACCTTATGAGACATTCCTCCACTTAGCATTTCAGTAACTACTGATTAATGCTTAGAATGAAAGTGGAATACATGAATGTAGAGGAGTAATGATACTCTCTACCCATACAAAATATTATTATTTGAGTAGGTGCTAAGGAAAATTAAGATGTTATGTAACTAGTTTAAGTATTATTCAAGGTATATCGTGGATGTGGTGGGAACGTTGCGGGGAACCCTATATATAAACATCACCGGTATAATAAGAATGTGCTTAAACTGGGCTACATAATGATCTTAATGGACCGAAGCATAGGTTATTAGTAATTGATGAGTGAAAACATGCGGTAACTAAAGTTCACATCTTTCTGTAATCAGAAGATGACGCCTAAGAGAGTCACCGTAGAACAAACCAAGAAGCTGAAGCCCGCAAAGCAGGAGAAGGGGTAGACCATCAAGAGCTGGTGGTGCTCCAGCTGGCAATAATCAAGAAACTGGCACTCCTGATATAGCTGCTATGATTGCTCAGCAGCTAGCTGCATTGGTTCCTACCATTGTGACGTAAGTAAGCGACACCCTGCTGAATCATCCTTTCCACGGGGATCATAACACCAATGGCCAACATACCCAAGGGGTAGTGGATGATACTGGCATTGGCAGAACGAATGGAAACGAAACGGGTGTCAACCATACCAAAAGGGGATGCTCATATAAAGAGTTTGTGGCTTGCAAACCCCACGAATTCGATGGGAAAGGAGGAGCGATAGCCTTGACCAAATGGATCGAGAAGATGGAGGCAGTAATCGACATTAGTGATTACCTCAACAGTCAACGGATCAAATATGCCACCTGCTTACTGCAAGGCAAGGCATTAACCTGGTGGAACACCCAGGTTCAGGCTAGAGGAAGGGAGTCTGCAATGCAGATGGCCTGGGATGAATTTAAGGCATTGATTTCTGAGGAATACTGTCCTCTCAATGAAATGCAAAAACTCGAACAAGAATTCTGGAACCACGCGATGGTGGGAGCTCAGCATGCAGCGTACACCGATCAATTTCATGAATTGGCAAGATTGGTTCCGCATTTAGTCACACCGGAATCCAAGAGAATCGAGAGGTACATTTGGGGACTTACGCCTCAAATCCGAGCACTGGTGACAGCAGCTGCTCCTCCTACAATCCAGAGCGTGATTTTGAAGGCTGGCGCTCTTACTGACGAAATGGTGAGAACCGGATTGCTGGGGAAGGGAACCGAGAAGAGAAAGGAGTTCGGATCTAACGCTGGAAGATCCGATAAGAAGGCTAAAACAGCCCGAAGTTTTGTGGCTGTAACCCAAGAAAAGAAGGATTACACTAGACCGCACCCCAAGTGCAACAAGTGTAATTATCACCATTCCCCAGCAAGGCCGTGTCGGGAATGCACAAACTGTAGGCGCTTGGGTCACTGGGCGAAGGATTGTAGGATTGCGCCAAACCTGGTAGCGCCCATCAATGCGGTTAACCCCGCCGGGAATGCCAGGGCATGCTATGAACGCGGGGGTCTCGATCACTTCCGAAACAAGTGCCCCGATTGAACAGAGCACCCGGTCAACAAGGCAATAACCAGCAGCAATTCCTGGCCATAGCTGGTAACCGGGTCATGGCAATCAAGGAAACGCTGCAAGAGGACGCCTTCGTTATTGGAGCCAATGATGCCCGTAAGGATCCCAATGTCGTCACGGGTACGTATCTTCTCAACGATCACTTCGCTTCTATATTGTTTGATACGGGAGCAGACAATAGTTTCATATCTTCTGATTTTGCACACATGCTTGACTTGAAACCGAGTAGGCTAGAAACTAGCTTTTCCGTAGAAATGGCCAACGGTAGATTCGTACAAGCAGATAAGATCATTAGACAGTGCTCCATAATATTAGAAGACCATGCCTTCGACATAGATTTAATACCTTTCGAACTAGGGAGCTTCGACGTGATTCTGGGAATGGATTGGTTGTCGAAGCACGGAGCCGAGATCGTTTGTCGGGAGAAAGTAATACGAACCCATGCCTAATGGGGAGGTACTCAAATTCAAGAAGAACGACCAGGAAGAACTCTGAAGCTTATTTCCTGCATGAAGACGCGTCGATGTCTACGGAAGCAGTGCTACGCACTCCTGGCTCATGTTGTAGAAAAGAAGGAAGAAGGCATCAAGTCGGCAGATATTCCTGTGGTGCGAGATTATCCAGAAGTATTTCCTGATTATTTGTCGGGTTTACCTCCTCTACGACAGGTGGAATTTTGTATCGAGTTGGTTCCTGGAGCTACGCCGGTAGCAAAGGCACCATATCAATTAGCACCATCGGAGATGCAAGAATTATTCAGCCAACTACAAGAGCTGTTGGAGAAGGGATTCATTCGGCCGAGTCATTCACCATGGGGAGCACCGGTTCTATTTGTCAAGAAGAAAGACGGGTCATTTCGTATGTGTATCGATTATCGCGAGTTGAACAAGTTGACTGTGAAGAATCGATACCCTCTTCCCAGAATTGATGATTTGTTTGATCAATTACAAGGAGCTTCGTATTTATCCAAGATTGATCTTCGTTCTGGATATCATCAACTGAGAGTTTTTGAGGATGACATACCAAAAACAGCATTCAGGACTCGTTACGGGCACTATGAGTTCTTAGTCATGCCGTTCGGGCTGACTAATGCACTAGCTGTGTTCATGGATTTTATGAATCGAGTGTGCAAACCATACTTGGATAAGTTTGTAATCGTGTTCATAGACGATATACTTATCTATTCTCGATCGAAAGAGGATCATGAGAAACACCTTCGAGCAATTTTAGAATTGTTGCGGGAAGAGAAGCTTTTCACCAAGTTCTCGAAGTGTAAATTCTGGCTTCAAGAAGTGAAGTTTTTGGGCTATGTGGTTAACAAAGATGGAATTCACGTGGACCCTGGCAAGATTGAAGCGGTGAAGAAATGGGATACACCCCAAACACCTTCCGAGATACGGCAATTCTTAGGATTGGCCGGATACTATCGTCGCTTCATCGCGAATTTCTCGAAAATCGCACAACCGTTGACCATGCTAACCCAGAAGGATAAGAAGTTTGATTGGGGACATGCACAAGAACAAGCTTTCTAAACATTAAAGGAAACGCTGTGCAATGCTCCAATACTGTCCCTTCCGGACGGAACAGACGACTTCGTGGTGTATTACGATGCTTCGCATCAAGGATTGGGATGTGTGTTGATGTAGAGAGATAAAGTGATCGCTTACGCCTCACGACAACTAAAGGTGCACGAAAAGAACTACACGACTCATGATTTGGAGTTGGGCGCTGTAGTTTTTGCACTTAAGATATGGAGGCACTATCTGTATGGAACCAAATGCATCATCTATACCGATCATAAGAGCCTTCAACACATCCTGAATCAGAAAGAGCTCAACATGCGACAACGACGTTGGGTAGAATTACTTAGTGACTACGATTACGAAATCCGGTATCATCTGGGGAAAGCAAATGTGGTGGCTGATGCCCTCAGTCGTAAAGAACGCGTAAAACCACTACGTGTTAGAGCTTTGGGATTGACTATCCAAACGAACTTGAAAGCTCAAATTTAAAGTGCGTAAAGTGAGGCTCTAAAAGAAGAAAACCTTGCGGGAGAAGAATTCTGAGGGTTGGATAAACAAATGAATCGCAAGGATGACGGCGTACATTATTTCATTAATCACATGTGGGTTCCCAAATGGGGAGGTGTACGTACACTAGTCTTGGATGAAGCACACAAGACTCGATATTCTGTTCATCCCGGTGCAGACAAGATGTACCACGATCTGAAGGATCTGTACTGGTGGCCGGGTATGAAGAAAGATATTGCTCTATATGTGAGCAAATGCTTGACGTGTTCAAATGTCAAAGCTGAACACCAGAAACCATCGGGATTATTGCAACAACATGAAATTCCCGAGTGGAAATGGGAGAACATCACTATGGATTTTATTACCAAACTTCCGAGAACGCCAAGCGGACACGACTCGATATGGGTCATAGTGGATCGACTGACAAAATCTGCTCACTTCTTGCCTATTCGAGAAGATTATAAAATGGATAAGCTGGAAAGATTGTACATCAAGGAGGTCGTGACACGGCATGGGGTGCCGGTGTCGATCATATCCAACCGAGACAGTCGATTTACTTCACGCTTTTGGCAGACGTTACAGAAAACGATGGGCACTCGATTAGACATGAGTACAGCCTATCACCCCCAGACAGACGGCCAAAGTGAACGTACAATACAGACGCTTGAGGGCATGCTACGGGCATGTGTCATTGATTTTGGTGGCAGTTGGGATACTCATCTACCGTTGATTGAGTTTTCCTACAATAACAGCTACCATCCTAGTATTGGGTGTGCACCATTCGAAAAGCTGTATGGCCGAAAGTGTAGATCACCTGTATGTTGGGCCGAGATTGGCGAGAGTCAGCTAACAGGACCCGAAATCATTCAAGAAACAACAGATAAGATTTTCCTAATCAAAGACAGACTTAAAGCTGCTCGAGATCGCCAAAAGAGCTATGCCGACAACCGTCGGAAGCCATTAGAGTTTAACGTTGGAGATCGAGTGTTACTTAAGGTCTCTCCTTGGAAAGGGATCATTCGGTTTGGAAAGAAGGGGAAGTTAGCCCCGAGATACATTGGACCATTCGAGATCACAGAGAGAATAGGTCCGGTGGCATACGGTTAAGGTTGCCACAAGAGCTTGGCAGTGTGCATGATACTTTCCATGTATCAAACCTCAAGAAGTGTTTAGCTGACGAATCACTTCACGTGCCTATTGAGTATATCAAGATTGATCAAAGTCTCCATTTTGTGGAGGAACCTATTGAGATCATTGACAGAAAGGTCAAGAAGTTGAGACGCAGTAAGATACCTATTGTTCGTGTGAGATGGAATTCCAAACGAGGTCCAGAGTTTACATGGGAACGAGAGGATCAGATGAGACTCAAATATCCTCATCAGTTCGAGGATGACACTCTTGGACCAAGCACCAGTTGAATTTCGGGACGAAATTCCCTCAACGGGGGGATACTGTGACACCTCACAATATCAAGCAAAGAACATGGTGGGTTAATGTCACATTAGTGTGACAGTTCAGATGATACAGATGGATTTAATGAATAAAGTTTCAGAAACATTCAAGATATTCCCAAATCAGAAAGGAAACCTAAGATTCTTATTGTTGAAGATCATGTGGTGAATGTGATGGTGTGCGACATCTGTCACTAACCAGTCCGTCAATCAGCATCAAGCTCGTTAACTCACCGTGTGTGTATTAACGATCCTCACGTATGTTCATAATCTATTTATCGGGTTAGCCGAATTATCTTCGTGTACATGTTCCATGTGTGTTAACTATCCTTAGGTATTTATTATTTTATATATGTATAACGTCTTAGTTGAATTTCTCGTATACACATTCGTGTTAATAATAATAATAATAATAATAATAATAATAATAATATATAATAATAATAATAATAATAATAACAATAATAATAAATAATAATATAATAAATAATCATAATAAAAATAATAATAATAATAGCAATAATAATAATAATGATCATGATAATAATAACAAATAATAAAAATAAATAAGTTCAGGGGGGTATGTTGTCATTTCCGAAACTTCAAAAGAAGTTTAAAAACATAAAATGATAAATATTAAACCGAAGGGACCAAAAATGTAAAATTCCAAATTTCAAATCCCACCCCCCGCCCCTTTCGATTTCCGGCCAGAATTCCGGCCGAAGTCCGGCCAAGCTCCGGCGACACCAAAAACCACCTAAAAACCCGATTTTAATAGCTCAATTTACATCGAATCATTTCGTTTACAAGATTTGAACCCTATGCACTGCTAAAACACGTTAAACGGTCGATTAACGGCTAAAACCTTTTTCACTTTAATTCCCGAACGTTCAACGGCTAAAACACCCACTAAAATACTACTTTAATCAAATTAATTCCACATGAACGTTCCTATATAAATTCTCAATCGAATATAACTGGAGATTGCACCTAAAACACATACAAACATCGAATTCAATCCTTTCCCTCTGTCGCGACCTGCAACTAATCGAAGGCCACTCTCCGAGCCTTCTAACCTATAATTAGCAGAGGGCTTTCACTCAGTAGCATCATCAGAAGCTTTCTGTGTAATTAATTTGCTTTTCATCATCATTTGATCATCATCCGAACTCAGGGCAACCGCGGCTTGTTCTTATCTGATTTATCATCAATTCAATTCCAAATCAGGTAATTAAACGCATAATACACTCGTTTATACATGGGGATCAAAAGCCCATGAATGTAATCGTTTACATAATCGAATTCGTGTTCAATTTGGCTGAAATCGAATTAGGGTTTATATGGATTTGGGGAAACTGGGCAACTCATGTTTAAAAAGAAATCAAACCGGATTCTGTCACGGCTAAGGCCTTTGGTTCACTGGTTCCTGCGCTCCATGTCCAACAGGAGGTCCCGGGTTCAAACCCGGGCACCTGCAATTTTTTTTAAGCTTTTTAAGCTTCTAAAAATTATGGAAAAATCCTTAAAAATTATAAAAATAATTTTTATAAACTTTTCTTATTTAAAATACTACATAAACATTTTCTGTAAAATCATTTTATTTAAAAACCTTAATAATCCTTATAAAATAATATATATAAATAATATCAATAATTATAAAAATAAACATTAAATCGTGTTTAATTATGAAATAATCACGGGAATCATAGAAATTACACAACATATAATTTCACAAATTATTTACGAATGTAATTATAAGTTATTTCTTATAAAATATATTAATTAAACGTAAATATATAAATCACTAAATTTATAATACCACTCAATATATATAACTAATCGTGTGTCAAACCCGAATCCAACCAAATATATCTATTCGCGTTGAATACATTTTAAAGTCTTAGTTATAACAAATAATAGGTATTGAACGTGTTTGATTGTGCACTGCCTTAATCTGTGAAGTCTTTGTGTATTACATCAATTCAAGGTGAGTTTCGTGGCCCCTTTTTATGCTTATACAAGTTTTCAATGTTTTCAATCAATGGGGGAAAAGTATGCTCACCCGTTTTCAATACTGTACATCTTATATTCAATTTTCATACTTGGAATCAACGTGATACTGTTTTGCATGCATACATGGTGTTATTCTATGGATCATTCTTACAACCATTAATTCCCAGGTTGGGAACCAACGGTTAGGTATTGGTAGTACTACTGGGTTGACACCCCCACCCTTCGACGATTAGTTAACTTGTGAGTTACCAACACAACTGCCAGCAATCAGGCCAAGGGTGAATATATTCCGTCTAATTTATATGCATAACGTCATTAGGTTTGGTTGTCTAAAAACACATGTTATGTGGTTTTGCTTGCAGTATGATTCCACATCAAATTCTATACAGCATCAATTACATGTTTTCAATTTAAACCTGCGGAACTCACCAACATTATGTGTTGACATTTTTGAGCATATCTTTTCAGGTGATCATAATCAAAGAGAATAGCTAGAGCTGATGCCTTAGCAGAGACCCTCAGGACTTCATTAGGCTTGCATTAGTATTGTACATCGTTTGTTTCATTTATGAACAATGTGTATGTTAAATTCTTGAATTAATAGACTATGATAGTCGTGGAACTGACTAACCACGACACAAGTCACCATTGTGTCGGGCGACGTCATGACATGAGGATTTTGCATATATTATGTCTCTGTAATTATACCAAGTGTTATGACGATCCCGTCCGTCGCATCCTCGTGTTTCCGCTATAAGCGAGTGTGTGACAGTAGGAACCCGGATAAAGACAACGCCAACGAATGCTATAAATGAACGTAATCGAAACACCCATCAAAGAGACGTGTCAAGAAAAACCCCATCCCTAAACCTCAAACCCACAAACAAACCTATAAAAACACATACAAAACTAAAAAAATAAAAAGAATAAAAATAAATCAAAATTCCCACCGACCAAAGGGAATAAATAGAATAGAAATAATAAGAATAATAAGAATAAGAATAAGAATAAGAATAAGAATAATAAGAATAATAATCATAATAATAATCATAATAATAATAATAATAATATAATAATAATAATAATAATAATAATCATAATAATAATCACAATTATAATCATAATAACAACAACAACACGGCAGCAGCAGCAGGTTTGATTGAACACATTGACGCACAAATCTTACACACAGTTATGGTTACGGGTGATGTAGCCACTCATATACATGTAAATGATGGTAAGTGGTGAATTCAAAAGCAATTGAACTGTAATAGATGTGGAAATACTTTGTCACTAAGTCTCTTTTTTTTCCTTGAGATCATCCATTTAGATCCCATCCAAAACTGTTTCAAAACCACCCGGACCATCCATGGTTCGTCGTGTGGCCTTTTCTACATCAATTCCGTAAGTTGCCACGTTAAATTGCTACTGACCTACACCATGCAAAATTCTAGATTTAAAGTGAGGTGGCGTACCATTTGCTACACCGACTCCCAAGTTGCTATGTAGCATACCCGCGTACCCATCTTGGATGTTTCAACAACTGGTATTCTCATTGTTTTAGGAACTTTTTTTGCCATCCTTACATCATTCCTAGTTAATATGGTCTGTATAATGTAATGCTTATGGACATTAAGAGGCATCTAAAATTATTGGCGTGACCAGTGGCGGACTTACCATAAGTGGGAGGGGTCAACCGACCCCGTATAAATTTTTTTTATATGTATCGTGTATTGACTTTTCAATTGACTACGTGTATTTTTCTTCGACCCCTATAAAAAATTTACGTTAACTATGAAAAAAATACGACCCCTAAAATCAAAAAAGTTTTAAAAATATTCATCCTAATAAATATAAATTAATAGTTTGTTTCAGTTTAAAAAAAATAAGTTCAAATATAATCACTAATAGGTTAATTTGTTATTGAATCTGATAATACCATTTATTTAATTAAAAAGCTCAATCTATATTTCATTAATCCAAAATGTTTTAAACATTGTAAAATTTTTATTTACAATACAAACCTGAACGAACCATACATTAACATAAATAATCGAAGACAAAAGACCAATATCACCCTTCGGCAATATTATGAGGTTGAATGTTTCAACACCGTGCTTGATATACAAATTCAAGAGCTTTGCGACCGCTTAACGAGGTAACCTTCGAATTGCTTACGAGTATGGGTTCTTTAAGTCCGCTTGATAATTTTTCATAATTTGATCAACCAAAGATATTAAGGTCGGCCAAGATGTATCTAAGTGATTTTGATTGTGATGTTATGAATACACTCGAGTATGAATTCCTTTCTACATTGATAATGTGAAAACGGATATAAGGCTTTCCAACTTGAATGATATACCTAATCTTGTAAAGTTGATGGTGAAAAATATATTGCATATCCATTAGTCTATCGCTTATTAAAGTTGTTATTAGTTTTACCAGTTGCAACGACAGTGTTGAAAGATGTTTTTTCAATGAAGCATGTGAAGGACGACTACGCAATCGAATGAGTGATGAAATATGATGATGCTTGTATTTGTTATATTGAGAAAGAATTTTCAAAGGTTTCAATTGATGATGTAATGGATCATTTTTAGAAGATGATGACACGTAGACAACAACTATAAATGTAATTTTTTTTATTTTTTAATGACATTGTATTTTATTAGTTGTCTTATATAATATGTTTTTTTTTATTTATATGAACTGACCTGACCTGAAATTCCGACAACTATACATGGCTACTTGAGAACGTAAAAACTGACCCCGAAGAAAAAAATTTCTGGATCCGTCACTGGGCGTGACTTCCAATTTATTAAAAATGAAAAAAAAGACAAGTCATTTATGATTAGCAACAATCAGATGTAGTCCAGCCATTTTGTTGTTGGGGGTATGAAAACTATGAATATAAAGTGGTGTTAGTCATACTCTAACGTTTAGTGTTGTATAACACCACTCGAATGTTTATCTTAAGGTTGCAAAAGAGATCTAAAAATGTGATTTTGGGTCATAAAGTGTTTTTAAAAATAAAGCTGGTTAGAATGGATTAAATAAAACATAAGTGGGTTAAGATGGGTTTAAAGCTTTTTTGGAAAAAAAGAAACATAGGTCAAGATGAGTTTTCAAAATTAGATCTACAAGTCTAAGTTAACGTTTATTTCACTCAAATTGATCGCCTCCGTAAAAGGCACCACCGCACCACCACTACCACACCACCGCATCACCACCGGTCCACACACACCACCCCCACCTCTGTCGAGTTTTCATCGCGCATCATCATACACTTTGAATCTTCTTGTTTAATATAATAACATTGATTCATATTGATTTGCTTTTTTAGATAAGTTATAAAACGGGTTATAAATATGTGTAAACTTCATGCGTTAATTAAAAATAATGATAGCTATATACATGAATATTACGAGCAATGCACGGATGTTACATGGAAAATGAGAGTAAGGTTCGTGTCATGATTGAGTCTCAATATCAAAGTTAATGCTTTATTGTTGATGCTTGATGAAAGGTGATAAATGAGATCAAGTAGCTATATTCGCGAATATTATGAGCAATGCATGTGAGTTTAGGCAGACATTTAGTGTAATGAAAAAAAAAAGATTTATGTGAGTTAAAGTGGATATGCGATCATTTTTTCATGTAACTCGAGGTAACAAGTGTAATTCAGTAATAGCGTTATTACAACAAGATATCACAATTACTTTCTAATTTTAATCGAACTATAACTGAAAAAGAAAAGTAGTTTGACGTATTGTGTATTTGATTAAAAAAACATTACATTTATTATTGTACTTTAAATTCACAAACTCCAAATAAATAGTAAATATCATTACTTAATTAAAGGAATAATACATGTTAATCCGTATCCCAAAATTCCTTTATTCTTTTAGCCGACTTTTATATTCTTTTAGAATTAGATCAAATCATGCAACATGAGATCTCCATTATTTTATAATCTTTAACCAAAAGTATTTAAAAAAGAACTGACTTGTACAAATAATTGTTTCATAAACTCTTACCACTTTTTATCAACACTCTTTATGATACCCTTTGCAATGAAATATTTAAATCACACTTTTTGTAGAACAAAGGTAGCTCACTACATGTAAAAGCATCAGATCAACATCAATGGTGGTGTTGATGAGTCATCCTGTCAGATTCCTCCACCTTTTTTCCAAAACCACCATGAATCCGCCTTCAAAAAACCCTAATTTCTAATCTTTTCATAAAGCCAGTGAATCAGATTCCCAGATATTCATGTTTTCTCTTTCAGTATCTTGATTTCAACTGCTTTTGTCACACAAAATTGCACCTTTTCTTCCAAAATCCAACTCATTCATCTCACTTTTCGCTTTTTCTTCGCAAACCCACCTCATTTCGACTGTAAATTAGGGTTCTTCGTGCTTTTTTGTGTCAAATTTGGTGATTGGGGAAGAACAGAACCTGCATTTTCGCCATTGTTCCCATTTGGGCTTCAATTCATCTCGTAATTGAGTAAATTGGTTCGTTTTCACTCAAATTTTATAAAATTATCATTGATTTGAAATGGGTGTTTCGAATTCGAAAGCAGAGACGTGTGAACCTCTGCGATTATGCAAACAACGGAAGAGATACATTAAACAAGCAATTGATTCGAGGTACAATTTAGCAGCAGCTCATGTTGTTTATGTTCAATCGCTTCATAACATAGGAATCGCCCTAGGTAAATTAGCAGAAACAGAGGTATCCTTAGATTCTTCATCTTCACCGCCATCTGCAACTGCAGTTGACTGCAATGGTGATTTGCATTCTGCTAGCGATTCAAGGTTAAATTACATGAAGTCTAATGGGGTTAGTGCTGTAACTGTTAATATTAGTCCATCAAGATCAATAACAGCAATATGGTTTATGTAGATGATGTTGAATCATCACCGTTAACAATGTCACCACCACCGCCACCGCCCCGGTGCCACCGCGGTTCTCGTGGGACTACTTTGATCCGAGTGATGGGAGCTTTAGATTAATGGGTCATGATCGATTTCGAGTCAACCTCAAAGAAACAAATGCAGATACCTCTTCACCAGGATCTGTTAAACCGATGAAAACAGATCAAGACGATCAAAATGGGCGTTGTGGTGATGATTTAGTCGATGGTGAAGTGAACGCGTGTGATTCGATCTGTGAAAATGCTCAAACTGAAGAATGTGATTTGAAAGACAGGTGCTTGACAGAAGAAACAGAGGATCCTGCAGAGGTTATCCCTCACAGGGCTAAAGATTTTCTTTCAAGCATCAAAGACATTGAGGATTACTTCATCAGAGCTTCGAAGTTGGGAATGAAGTTTCGAGAATGCTTGAGGCGAATCAGATCCAAATTAGCTATTCGGAAGCAAATGGTATGTATATCATGTTTTGTTTTGATTCGTGTGATGATTATATGTTGGATTGTTCGACTGTGTAGTAATTTAAGATGAATGTTTGATTTAGGTGGCTCAAGTGGATCATCTTCATCATTCTTGACTTGTTTTAGAGGAGAAAACACACTTGTCTTACATGGTAAGTTTACTAGTATCTGCGTGATAATTTGTGTTTTGGTTGATGCGTTCGTTTAGTAACGACGTATCAGTATTTATATGTATATATGTATGTATATCCATATGTATAGAGAGAGGACCGCACAGAAGAACCGTTTAATCAAGTGGCTACCTCTCTTTTTTGAAAGAGATGTTGCGAGCCGGATCAGGCTCAATGAGCTGGACTTAGGCCCAGCCCATATGTTAAGCCTGATCCGGAGGAGACATTATCATTTATCATTATGCATGATAAGAAAAGAACTACTGAATGTAACAGGACTTGACAATTTGTGAATGTAACATTTTGTTTCAAATGTAGAACCTCAACAAACACAAAAGTCATTACATGGAAGCGATCAACGCCTTCAAATTCACCGTTGTCACGCCTTCCCGCCCCACCATCAAAAGATGATGACGAAAACAACTTCATACAAGAGTTTTGTATGATAGCAGGAAGCCATTCTTCAACTCTTGACAGATTGTACGGTGGGAACGGAAACTCTACGATGAAGTGAAGGTACCCAACCTGAGTTCCAAAATTCGGGCCAAATGTCGTTTTTTGAAAGTTGATTATGATTGTTATGTTTTTGAAATCGCAGGCGAGTGAAAGTATCAGAAAGGAGTATGATAAAAAGTGTGATGAACTTAGACACCAATTCGCCAAGGATGTCAAACCTCATTTGATCGATAAAACTCGAGCTGTGGCTAAAGATTTGAATTCGCGTATGAAGGTGGCGCTGCATACGGTTGATTCCATATCGAAACGGATTGAGAAAATGAGGGATGAAGAGTTACAACCCAACTCATGGAACTCATTCAAGGGTAAGCATTTTGTTATATTCTACTGTTTGTCATTGCAACATTCCAAGCCCAAAGTGATAAGCCCGGCCCGATAACCCGATAACCCCGGTTCATGCAGGTTGATGAGGATGTGGAAGTCGATGCTCGAATGCCACCACGCTCAATACATAACAATCTCATCAGCAAACCATCCAAAGATCTCAAGAACACGAGCTCACCACAACGATCACAAGAACCGGATGATCATGGTCGAGCTGGAGCACGAGGTCGAGTGCTTCGGATCAAGCTTTTCAGATCTTGTCAAATCATACACATCATATGTTGAGTCAATCAACAACTGGCTCCAAAACTGTATCATTCAGCCAAAGGAGCGAGTGAAGGGCCGGCGAGCGTTTTCTCCTCGTCGAGCCGTGGCCCCACCGATCTTTGTCATGTGTCGTGATTGGTCAGCCGGGATCCGAACCCTGCCTGCTCAGAAACTTAGTGATGTGATTAAAGAGTTTTCGTGTCTATTCCTCGGCTTTCGATCGAAGAAGAAATCAAGAACAAAGAGTTGACTTTGACAGAAGGTGGTGATCCAATGCAGATGAATGATGTTGTAGGGTCGAATTTAAGCATGATTCATGGGAGTTTGACCAAGGTTTTTGATCGTTTGACCAGCTACTGTGAAGATTCAATGAAGATGTATGAAGACATAAAAGAGAAGAGTGAAAGTGCTGCAAATTTGTATTCAAACTATCGACCACCACAAAGACCTTCGATCATATGAAAATGAAATTAATTTGGAGAATTATAGTTTACTATTATTTTAATTTTACTTTTCGGGTTGTTTTTCTTTGAATACATTGTGTTTTGTGCAATGAAAGTTATAACTTATAACTATAATTACATTACATAATAATATTATAAAGCAATGTGAATGAATAGGAAATTTTGGAGTTTAATTTTGGCCACAACACTTAAAATTATTGTTTTGTACATTAGGATTTAAGTATACATAACATCATCTTCTTTTAGAGAGAGAAGTGTGTTTGTGGGAAAGGATGATGGGTAGAAACAGTTGGCAATGCCGACCTCCGGTGTTGTGTCATCTGGCCTTGTAACATAGCCACCGTCATCGGTGGCGACTACTCGATAAGAGAAACTTGGAGAGTCCTTGCGGTTCTAGCGTGGTTTGTGACGGTGGAGATGGTTCAACTTCAGTTGTCGATTGGCCTCCCGTTTAGGTTGAGGTGGAGCTAGCATCAGTGGTGGCAAGGTGATGGTACGACCACCTTTGTTGTCTCTCTACATCACAATTGTTCGCTATCCTTTTAGGATTTTTAGAAAAAAACATTTTTTTAGCCTGCTAATCTGGATTTATACCGTTGTGAAGTGTCATAACTGTTTTATACCCGCCGCGAAGCGCGGGTAGGTTACTAACTAGTTTCATTAATTTGAAAGGGTTGAATAGTTGTAAATTAGAATTTACGGGTTTTTACGGTTACGTGACACTCTTTAGACATTAGCGGGCACTAAAACTTCACAATAACATAGTGAATGTACAGTTATTTGACTGTTACAATGTTTGGTATTAATTTGATGGTTTTAAATAAGGTCAAGTACGGGTTACGAGTCTAGTATTTGAATTATTTTTTTCTTTAACTTTAGAGAGTTTTAGTATTGAGTAGTGGATGTTAAGTAGTGGGTTGCATTTTCTTTTTTTAGGAGAGAAGTCTTATGTTCAAGTAGCATTATTGTCTGTCTATTTCATGTTTCAGTTGATGAAATAAGTTTTTACCGAACAGTTTTATTTATTTGTGTGTGATCTTGGGTCTGAAACCAACATACTATTGGCGGTTACTAACGGGTCAAGTGTCTTTTAATGTGTGAATCACCCACACGCCTAAAACTAGGTCCGTTGAAAATACTCGTACCTAACTAAACCGATCGATCCAAATCATAATTGGGTAGAACAGGTTGGGTTGATTATACTCAGATATTCAGTTAATCCGAAGTTAATCGGATCGGCTTTTTGGATAATAAAATTACAAATCTAGTAACCCGATTAACTAGAATAAGATTTAAATTCACATACAAAAGTACAACTACATAGTGCAACCTAATTATCTATATATATAATATATATATAATAAAAGACTAACTATAGATACACATGGCGTCGTTTTAGCACGTCCACCAAAGCGTCACATATGCATTGTCACATGTCAGTGCATCTTTCGATATCGAGTTACTATAAATTTGAAAACTACTAACTCATATCAGTTACAATAAATATTATATTTATTATCACTTATTACTTTTAATTGTTTGATATTTTTATAAGAAATTGCTAATTATGTTAAAAATAATGATTAAGCTATTAGTTATAATATTACCGTTAACAAATTTTCACTTTATTAAAATAAAAGTTTATTTTATATTTTATTTTGAAATAATATTTTTTAAATAATTTTAAAATTCATGACATTATTTATATTTCCTATAATGTTTATTTTAACAACCTTTTATTGCTATGACTTTTACCCATCCTTTATAACTTTAAATATCATTACGTAAAAAGTATTTACATCTTTATAAATAATTAGTTTTTAGTTTTAATTGTTACTTGTTTAGTTACGTATCATCGTTCCATATTTTGTAGATTTTATCAAATTTGTTCTTTAGTTAATTTTTTTCTTCATTTTTATGTTCAACCGTTCTACCTTCATTTGTTTCTATTGTACAACGACGTAATTTTTTTGATAACATTATATAATGATAAGATTGTTATTCTAGTTTATCTCTTAAACATCATATATCATATATATCATATATATTACTAGAAATTTATTTACTTGTGTCATTTTAAGTATATGTCTATAGTCATTATATTATATACCGTTGAAAAAGGAAAGGAATGAATAGTATTTTTTTTCATTTTCGACCGTAAATTATAAATTCTCATATCTGTTTTTGCTTATAATTTGTTCGAATGATAGTAAAATCATCTCCTTGCCACTTTGTATGAAATATTAAGAATGAAAGACATATCTTTGTTTTGCTAGATCGGTAATCTGATACAAATTGCTGTCTGTCGTTGTTTTCTTAAACCGCATATAAAGGTTTTTTTTATGGTTTTGTAAATCAACAAAACCAGATAAAAAAACAGAGATACGTCTTTGAATCCGTAGCTTTGTTTCTATTCGTTTAATTCACCCATTTTTTCCAAATTTTTTTGATGATGTATGTGTGTTTCGTAACTACAGTCTTGACTATTCATCAATTTCTTTGGCAAAGAGGTTCACCTTTTATTACGCTCTTAACTTTTCATTAGCTTTTTTTTTTTGTGTGTGTGCCTTAACTAGCTTTGGGTAAGTTGACGACAAAGATTCTTAAAGCACTCTTAATTTGGAGTTGGTTAGATAGATTTTATAGGTTATGAATTGAATGTTGGAATTATGGATGAAGAATTTATAACAAATAAGGCTTGTCTGTTTTATTTATGGAAGAAAGGTATTAACTAATTATAAGTTTTCAAACATGATTGAATATTATAGCTGAATTATCAAGAAGATTATAAGTTTGTTTCATGTTGGTTTTGGGTTCGAACGACACTAGGCCCAAGGGATAGACATCAATTGCAGTTTCCAACTAAACAACCACAAACGAGTTTAACAGTTTAGCTTTCATAATGTTTTATTTGTTTAGTTAGGTCGCTCCACAAACGACGTTTAACTTTATGAATAAGGAGATATTTGTTTTTATTTGTGTATGCATTTCTTTTTCTCATCAGTTAGCTCAAAATCCACCGGTTAAAAGAAATTTAAACTTCATGTATGAATAAAATAAACTCTAAAATACAATACCGAAAGGTACACACAGAAAAATACTATAGATTGCAAAGAATGAAAGCCTAATAGAAACATAGTAATCAACATTCGGAACTCAAGAATCAAAGCCCATTGCATGTGATTTAATGAATTCAAAAGCAAAGCCCCACGAATATAAAGTCAAATTAATAAAAATATTATGTATAACATAAAGTCAAACATATAAAACCAATATGGCTAAGGACCTGAGGTGATTCCAATTCAAACTACCAAATTAGTGAAACACATTTAAGATAAGTATCCATGATCCAATTTATAAACTCAACCCATAAATATGAAGTCAAAATACCATCAATTGAAGTATAGATAGTCAAACATATGAAACATAGAAGTTTAGTAGCAAGCTTTAACAAGACTCTAAATTCATGAACGAAATTGAAAGTAGAATCAAACTTTTCTCAAGACTTTTTAACAGGACCCATATAGGGTTAGTAAATGAAAAATGAGAAACTAGCTAGATATTGTTTCACACATTATGCTTGCGCACCTGAGTGAGGCCTTGTTGTAGAGTTCCTCGCACAACGCGCGTGGGGAACAATCCTAGTCAGTGGCAAATACATGAATTTTTTCCGGGGGGGGGGGGGGGTGCAAAATTCGAGTCAGTCGAATATTAGGTCGGTCAAAAATGAGTCGATAAAAATGGTTAGGTCAAAAATAATCATTATATAACTCCAACAGTATTGTTCATTAAATATTCTAGATAAAATTACGAATTACAATTGTCCTCTACATGTTTTCATCTTTTTGAAACGATCAATTACATCTTCATTAGTGACATTCGAAAGTTCATCTACTTCTACAGCACAAATTACGCAGGCATTCAAAAATCATCACCAATACGATTTCGCAAACTTGACTTGACATGCTTCATAGCATAAAAACATCTTTCAACGGTAGCAGTTGTAACAGACAAAACTAATGCTAACTTTAATAACCGATAGACCAAATGATAAGAAAAATATTTTCTTCTTTCCACCATCACTTTAGCAAGTCGTCGACGATACTATTCAAGTTAGCAAAGTTTTTATCCTTTAGCACATTATGATGATAGATTCCAAGTTGATGCTCAAGCATAGTCTTCTCCTCATCACCAAAATCATATGGATAAAATTAACTTAAGCGTAGTAACTTTGATGCATCAAAGTTAGAGAAAGAGTCACGTGGACACAAAGCCGCCATATTTTTTAGTAACTCCGTGTTGACCTTATTAAAATGGTCACCAAACTCTTAAATCAATCTATCCATAACCATATTAAAGCAATCAAACTTGAAATGATGTTGATTGGTGATATTCTTCCTTTGTTCATGTCTTGAGTAATCATATTTTTCTGTCATGTTCAATATTTGTATATCATGTTTTTCACAAAAAGAAGATGTTTTTTTCAAAAAAGTGAATCAATCCATATTCTTTAAAACTTTGCAACATTTCTTTAGTTGATTTCACCAATGAAACCGCTTCTAATATGTCTTGATCTTTCTTTTGAAGTGCTCTTGATAACACATCCGTCAGCCCTAAAATATGTGACATCAATGCAAGTAAAACACAAAGTCAAATGATTCAAAATAGTCTAAGATACCAATTGCTTGACTTTTGCTTGAATCATTAGAGCTTTCATTTGCAACGTATTCAAGCACTTTAACAATGGTTGGAAGCAAATCAATCAAGCGTGTTAGTGTTTTGTAGTGAGAATTCCACCACGTATCACCAGGTAGAGTGAGAGAAAGCTCTTGGTTTAATCAACTTTCAGTTTTAATTAACCCACAATCAATCTCTTTCTTTATTCTTTCCCTATTAATTTCTCGAAGAATGTCTGTTCATTTACAAGAAGCACAAACCACGTTAATCAAATTGGTTACCCTTTCAAAAAACTTCTCAACGCCCATATGTTTTCTTGCAACCACTACAAGCACTAACTAAAGTTGATGAGCAAAACAATGTATATAATACGCCAATTTATTTTCTTCTAAAATCTTTGCTTTCAAACCATTGAACTCACCACACATGTTACTTGCTCCATCATAACATTGACCTCTTAGTCGTTGCAAACTCAAGTTATGCTTTGCAAAAAAGGTGTCAATTGAAGACTTGAGAATTATAGAAGATGTTTTCATCACATGAACAAGTCCTATAAATCTTCCTTTAATCAATCCATGTGCATCAACATATTGTAAAACAATAGTCATTTGTTCCTTTTTGGATACATCACTAGACTCGTCAATTAATAATGTGAACATGCCATCACCAATTTCATTAAAAATAGATTTGAGTACTTTTTCTTTAAATCAATGAGCAACATCCTTTTGAGTATCTGGAGTCAAATATTTATTATTCCCCGGAGCATTTAGTAACTTTTTTAGTTCCTCACTTTGACTTATGATTAAATCCATTAATTCCAAAGAGATGTCTTTAAAACTAGAAGTCTCCTTCTCATCATGGCCATAAAATGGTAATGCACACTTCAAATAAAATCTACAAGCATTAATTGTAGCATTCAAATGGATCCAATTTTCCTTTTCCATAATACCATCTTGTCTATGAAGGGCAACGGCAATACATTGAACTTGATTCACTAGATCTTCACATTTTTTTTGTGATTTGTTGTGGAAACTATTTATATCACCAACATGTCGATCAAATCTCTCTGTTTTCTACGGCTTTATCTTCTTTTATACTATATTCTAACCAATTACCATATCGATCAAATCACGTACGTAAAAAACGTCGTTCTTTATTTCCTATCATTTTTTATGGGAAGTCATTGTCCACATGGTTGGCAAGGTTCATTCAACCAATATTTTCTCCGTATTTCAACTCTTTGATTTGGGTGATAATCTAAAATTCATTTTCTATCAATGGGATCCTAAGGAAGATTATCTAAATCAACTAATTTAGGCATGAAAGGAGTAAAGATAGGCAGAGGAATACTATTAGATGCATCTTCGGATGAAGATGACATTTTTCTTTTTAGAAAATTTTCCATGACTCTTAAATCCTAAGATATACAAATTAATATAATTAATATTAGAACAAATAGTTATAGTGCAACTATAGCCTATAAAAATAAAAAACAATCCAAAGTTTGTTAAATATTAAACAGAACAAAATAACAAAATCTTAACCAATTGATTTAGAAAACACAAAACGGTTACAAAATAGGCAAGATAGTGTACCTGTGGAGGGCGGCGAACTACTGGCGGTGGATGATAGCGGAGCTGGAACGGTAGCGGTGGCAGGTCAGCGGCGGAGCTTGAACATCCCCCAGGGGGGGCGGGCGCGAAATTATTTTTTTTAGGGGGGGCGAACTCAATATTTATATAAAATTTACACTACCGGACCAAAAAATTACACTACCGGACTAAAAAATTACACTACCGGTCTCCTCTATCCTCCCCACATGGGCAGGTGGCTTGTGGAAGGATTTTTATGGAGTGGAACACAATTGGAATGTGCACTTTTGTTTTGAAGTTGAATAAAAGTGGGTTAGGTTTTATTTAATTGTTATAGTTAAAGTTTAATTTTTGGACTTTTATGAATGGCCCCCCAACTCCATAAATTTGTGCCCCCATCTCTTATCAATTTAGTTAATATAATTTGACTTATATATAAATTTTGTATTAATTATTGGTCGAATACGGGGCCTCCCCCCTACCAATGCATTGTCTACGCCCCTGATCCTAGTAACCTATGATTACCTTTAAGACCTCGTTTGATTCACAGAATTCTTAGTAATTAGAATTGGAATTGGAATTGGAATTGAAAAAATTTCTATCCAAAATCTTATTTGGTTGGTCAACGAATGGAATTGCAAGTGGAAAATTTTCCCTCATTCATTGGAATTCGCATTTCTTTCACTTACCCATGGAATGTTTAACTAGGGTGTTCAAAATCGGATATCCAAAATTTCGGATATCCGAATTTCGGATATCCGAAAATTTCAGATACGGATACGGTAAGTGATTTTCATATCCGAAATTCATTTTTTTTTTTTTTTTTTTTTTTTTTTTAATAATTAGACATATAATATTATAAAAATAATATAAAAACTAACTCATATCATAAAATTCACAATATACACTAAAAATCTCAATCTAAAGTAAAAATATATCTAAAATTAAAAAAATTAGTTTTCGGATAATCGGATATCCGAATATCTGAAACTTTTGAAAATCACTATCCGAATCCGAATCCGAATTTTCGGATATCAGAAAATTCGGATATTTCGGATTCGGATTTTCGGATTTTCGGATCGGATTCTCGGATTCGGATATTTTTGAACACCCCTATGTTTAACAATCCAATGGAATGCTCAAAATTAAAATTCCAATTTTACTCAAAATTAACCAACCAAACACGTTATGAATTTTAACTTCGGGTACATGTAATACATCGTTAAGAACAAGTTCTTTATCAGACGTCAGCATCAGCTTCACTTTTCCTTTTCCTTCAACTTTTGTTGTTGTAGCATTCCCCATATACATTGGCTCAGAATCATTAACTTTCTGGTATGTTGTGAACATGGTGCGCGAGTTACAAATGTGTTTTGATGCTCCAGTATCAATCCACCAGTCCACACAGTTGAATACCATGTTGGTTTGAATCATCCCAATGAACAGCTTTGGTGATTCAACCATGTTGGTTTGACCAGAATTTTCTCCACCCGAATTTCCACCATTGTTTCCGTTGTTTCCTCCACTGTTTCCACCACCATTTCCTCCATGACCCCTCTTATGGCGACAATCTTTGGCCCTATGTCCAGGTTTGCCACAAACATAGCAAGGACTTGAATTTTTCTTGAAATTCTTTTTGTTTGGGCCAAGATTTTTGCCATTTTTGGAGAAGTTTTCGGAGGCAGCGAATTTCCCTTTCTTGTTGTTGAACCTTGGTTTTGATGTGTGTCACACCCTCAAATTTCCACAAACGGAGTATTACCGTTAGGCGTGTGACTTCCAGGATCTCAGCCATTAGTTACACCAAACGACACGTTAATTGTAAAACATAATTCATTTTTGAAGTTTAATATTCCAAAGACCAAGTTTTTAAAGTAAACATAACAGAAGTTGCGGAAGCATAGTAAATCTTAATTGTTTAAATGGCGCAACACGCGCAAACCGAATAAATGGAAGTTACTGAAAAATATTAAATAAGCCACGTGAGATATGCATGAGTGAATGCTCCTAATCGTGCGCGTCTTGTGAACCTTGGATTGATGTAATGTATATGAACAGGAACTTCAAAGAATTGGGCAATGCACGATCAAACACGTTCAATACCTGATTAGAAGTTAAATTGATGATGAATACTACGAAGAACAGTCGCGGCTTTGCCTTGAATCAAACGATGGATAAACGTATATGGAATTCGAATTAACTTTGCAGATAGCTTATGAAGATGATGATAAACAAAGCCCTCTATTATTTTCTAATGAAATTGACCCGAAGGTGATGCTCGACTAAGTTGCAGGTCGCGATGGAGATAATGATCGAATTGATGTGTTTGTATGTTTTCAGATGTAATTGAATGGTGCCTTCGATTGGGAATTGTTATGTGATCTTATATATACGATTACTTCGATTAGTTAAATGTTAGTGCATTCGATAGTGGCCGGGAAAAGGGCCGAAGTGGGTTGGTCGGGTTGGGTGGTAATCGCACTACAATTTTTCAATTCGAAAGGGGGTCCAGGTTCGGTTCTTGCACGAGAAACTGTCGGGAGCATTCAATTGGATTAAAAATCGCGTTTAGTTGGTGTTTGGGTTCGCCGGAGTTTGGCCGGAATAGTGGCCGGAGGGGAGGAAGGGTCGACGGGGAGGGGGGTTGGTTTTTAAATAATTTACAGAATGGTCCCTGTACTTTTAAAACTTATCATTTCATGTTTTAACCTTTTAAAACAAGTTTCAACATTTACAAAACTACCCCCTGGACTTATTAAATTAAGTTTAATAATTTTTATAAATTATTTTTATTAATAATATTATTATTATTATTGTTTTCATTATTTTTATTATTATTATTATTATTATTATTATTATTATTATTATTATTATTAATCTTACTAAATGGATTAATTCGCGATAGTATTAACCGAAAAAAAAATTCGGGTTGTCACAATGTGCTTCCTTCACCAATAAAGTTTGCACTTTGTTCCAAGGAATTAGCATCAGCCTTTTCGTTCAACCTGTTATCTTCCTCAACCCGGATTCTCAATACGAGCTGCTCAAAACTCATATCATCAGTCAGATGTTTAAGATATAATTTAAAGTTTTTCCAGGATGCAGGAAGTTTTTTCAATGATAGAACCAACAAGAAAGTTAGAGTTCATAACCATACCTTCGACTTCAAGATCATGAGCAATTACTTGAAGTTCTTCCACTTGTTTAAAGACAGATTTCGTATCCACCATTCTATAATTCAGAAATTTTCCAACCACGAATTTCTTGGAGCATGCCACTTCAGTTTTGTATTTCTTTTCAAGTGATTCCCAGATTTCTCTTGCAGTTGCAAACGTGGATATATATCATATAGGGAATCATCAAGGGCATTCAGAATGTAATTTCTGCAATTGTATTCATTCAATTTCCTAGATTCCACTGCCTTTGTATGTTCTGTCAACTGGGTAGCAGTTGGTGGATTATGTCCTTCTCCATTAGGATATGGAGGAATTTCATCAGTAAGAACATTGGAAACATGAAGTGTTGTTAGATAAAACAACATCTTTTGTTGCCATCTCCTGAAATCAGAACCTTTGAATTTCTCAGGTTTTTCCACATGTGATTTGATGATGGATTGTTGATCCATTCTTCATGTTTTTGATTTCTGTTTTAGATTGTTATTGCAAAATGATAAATGAACAGCCTTTCACTAAGTATTTGAAACAAGCATAAACAAATTATATTATTAACTATAAATCAAACAAGAATAGTATAGTAAACATACTTGAATTGAAGAATTCACGAATTTGTTTACAAGTAAACCACAGATTGAGGCCTGCGATGCAGTGTCCTAAAACAGAAATTTCCGGTGATCGGATCCTGTTTTAAGGATACAACAATCAATCAAGATGAATGCTTGATTCTGATGAAATCGCTATACTCCCTTCACGAATTACAAGAACGATTTTTGTGTGTATGATTTCTAGTATGTTTGATCTCCCAGAATATCTGTATATGTAGGTTGACAAAAAAACAGTTAAACCGAATTAACTGTCAAAAACCAACTTCAACTGTCAACTGTCATTATTAAATATTATTAAAAAAATAAAATTCGTATTTAAGATATAAAAACGAATTTATTGGTCTTAGAGACCCCAAGAGCCCCAAGGCCCTAATCTTTGACCATTAATTATATATATATATATATATATATATATATATATATATATATATAACCCATTTAATTAATCCAACCATACACACATAGCCCATCCACATTAGCCCATCCACATTAGCCCAATTGGTGATCCACTTGAATGGCTAAGTGGATTATGCTTTATAAGTAAGGAAGTTTTCTTCCTTGGTTTCAATGTGGGATAAATGTCACACATAGTTTTAAAACAAAGTTCTAACAATACCCCACATTTTCTATTCAAACATCAGTAATACCCCACATTTGAATAGAAAATAAGAGAACTTTGATATTCAAATCAGGGAGATAAGATATGACATGCATCTGAAGAGGTGTTGTAAGACTTGAACCTTTCATAGTAAGTACTACTTGAATCTACTTTATGGGTAGTGAGCTATTTAGTCTTTGAACTAACCACGTTGTGTAGTAGAATAGAGCAAGAGTATTACACATGTCAAATCTAAATATAGGTCATTTCTTACCGTTATGTTCATTTCGGTCGTGAACAATCCTTTCTTCATGAGACTTTTAGAGAGCTTAGCCATATCAGCTCCCAAAGATGTGACCTCACATCCATCTCACATAGGTATGCTAATTTGGAACAATCCGTGGTATTCCACTATAAAAGCTATCAGCATTATTAAGAATTCGTATTCAACCCTAAATCATCAACGGATAATACAAAGTGAATCTTCATAGCAGTGAGCATACCTTTGTATCTAAACTGCTTTGAGTCTTCCCCAACTAGTTGTCCGTTTGAACCTAGGCCACGGGATCTCCATTATTGCTAGGTTAGGTTTCCGCCAGGTGGTGACTCATTGTGTTGGCTTTAAGCCCATTCCCCTCGAAGTGAAGAGAACTTGCTCTCTACTAAGGCCTTTTGTCAAAGGATCAGCTATATTTTCCTTTGACTTGATATAACTAATGGAAATGATTCCATTTTTAAGCAAGTCTCTTATTGTAATATGTCTACGTCTAATGTGTCTTGACTTACCATTGTATATTTGATTTTGAGCTCTAGTGAGTGCAGCCATGCTGTCACAATGTATACAAATGGCAGGAATTGGTTTAGGCCACAATGGAATACCTTCTAGGAAGCTTTTAAACCATTCAGCTTCTTCAGCAGCTTTGTCTAAAGCAACAAACTCCGCTTCCATGGTAGAACGGGTATTCACAGTTTGCTTAGAGGATTTCCATGATATCGCAGCTCCTCTAAGGGTAAATATGTACCCACTTGTGGATTTCCCTTCAGAGGTGTTGGAAATCCAATTTGCATCACAGTGTCCTTCAAGAACCGGGGGATATCTCGTGTAATGCAATCCATAATTCATTGTATGCTTTAGATATCTAAGCACTCTTACTAATGCATACCAATGATCTTTCCCAGGATTATGAGAGTATCGACTCAATCTGCTTACACTGTATGCCAGGTCTGGTCTAGTGCAATTCATAATATACATTAGACTGCCCAAGACTTGAGTGTATTCTAGTTGTGCTACACTTTCACCTTTATTCTTCTTGAGATGACTGGAAGGATCAAATGGGATGACTACTGGTTTGTCATCATAATGTCCAAACTTCTTAAGTACACTTTCTATATAGTGAGATTGAGTAAGGGTATATCCCTCTGGATCCCTTTTAACTTTTACCCTAAGGATCACATCCACAGGTCCCATATCCTTCATGTCAAAGCTAGAGTGTAACATCTTCTTTGTTTGATTTATGATGTCTAGACTAGTGCCTAATATAAGCATATCGTCTACATATAAGCATATGATAGTGTAGGCATTCTTGTATTGTTTGACATAAACACATTTATCACATTTATTGATTCTAAATCCATTAGAAAGTAGTGTATTGTCAAACTTCTCGTGCCACTGTTTAGGAGCCTGTTTTAGTCCATAGAGTGATCTCACTAACTTAAAAACTTTACGCTCTTGACCCTTTACCACAAACCCTTCGGGCTGATCCATGTAAATTTCCTCATCTAGTTCACCGTTTAAGAATGCACTTTTCACATCCATTTGGTGTATTTCCAATTGTGAATAGCTGCTATTGCTATCAATGTTCGTATTGATGTTATTCTTGTAACAGGTGAATAAGTGTCAAAGAAGTCTTGACCTTCTTTCTGACGATACCCTTTAGCTACTAAACGAGCTTTGTATTTAGCAATAGTACCATCAGGTCTAGACTTCTTCTTGAATAACCATTTATGCCCGATTGGTTTGTGCCCTGGTGGCAGATCTACCAATTTCCAAGTGTTATTTTGCATAATGGAATCCATCTCACTTTTGATCGCCTCTTTCCAGTAAGGAGCTTCCGCAGAAGATATAGCTTCTGCATAGGTTCTGGGTGGTGATCCACCTGAATGGCTAAGTGGATTGTGCTTTATAAGTAAGGAAGTTTTCTTCCTTTGTTTCAATGTGGACAAATGTCACACATGGTTTTAAAACAAAGTTCCAACAACTACTTAGCCTACAACCATTGAAATATACTCTTTATATATTAAGAGAATTTATAAAAGTTTGTATGAAAAAAATTTAAATTAAATGCTTACATAATGGTTTGGTTAAAATTTTAAAATAAATTTTGCTTGAGTTAAGCTAACAATCCATACCATAACCATACTCGATACTTCTCATTCATAGCCAAGCTAGTGATAAGGTTTGAGGATAAGATATACGTAAACCTTTTCCAAGCTAGTGATAAGGTTTGAGGATAAGATATACGTAAACCTTACTCTTATCACATATGATAAAAGTGTTTGCTTCCGAGTCAAATAACGTAAACACACAATGGTTAAGTGACCAATGCCTGATCGGGGTAAAAGAAATGGTGGACCACGAGAGGGAAACGATACACTATTCCCCTTGGGGCCGACGGCCGGTGTATCCTGATTGAATTGGGGATGTGACCGAACAGTAAGATATAAATATCATTTTGGAAATGTTTAGTGTTATTTTCGTCGTTTAACAAAAACAACAATTTAATCAATTTAGAGAAAAAATACATCAAATTCACCAAATTTATCTTTTTATTTTCAGACTTTGAGCATAGCTTTCCTTTCTTGCTTCTTGAGTTGATCCGGTTGCTATGGCTAGAAGCCAACAAAGTGAGTGTATTCTGTATAAGCTTCGTCTGGTGACTGCTTGCCGATGGGTGCCCTTGTCACGTGGTCGGGTAAATCAAAAGCATCAACAAGCTCTTTAGCAATGTTCTTCACCTGAAAACTTAAATAATCCGCCAGTTTGTGGATCGCCTACACCGAACAGGAAAACAGTTTCAGTCGCACATTTGGGGAACTCCAATGAGGTGTTTGGATGTGAGGTGTATGACCCAGTGATATTTAATAACTAGAGTTTTCAAGGATGTTAATATTTGGCGTGCGAATTCAGTAATGATAAGATGGCTGACTGTTTGGAAAATTCCAAGGGGACAGGTTGAATCATTGAACTCGAAAATTATGTATGTTATTTTGTGTCAAAGACATCAACCCTAATCTTGACTCGCTTAAAATCATACAATGCGAACACGACCCTTTTAACCTATTTATTTAAACAAGTCAAACGGGTTGACGTGTTAGCGGGTTGTGATTTGTAAACAGACAGTTAATAAGTTGTAAACGTGCTAAACGGATTTGTGTGTTGTAATTTGGTTAAACAAGTTGACCGGTTGGCCTGTCATGTCAACCCAACTATGACTCATTTAATTATACAGGTCAATCGGCACACGACCCCATTAATAAAGGGTGAGATAAGTAGATAACCTAATAATTTGTGTTTCATGTTTCGGTCGTGTCAGGAATTAACACCTCTAGAATTTCCGACTATTTTAGGAACCTTTAGATTAAATGACAAACAAGGACATTACTAAGAAACAAACAGTTCTGACCTTGGCTTTATTAGGCGCAACATAGTCAACATTACGATAAGTTCCTATATCGTTCCATATGAGATTCAAGGCGTAAAGATCACACACAAGCTTCAGAGCAGCTCGAGAATTTGCATCCGGGCAGCTGAATTAGAGAACAACATAACCAAAACGTTAAGATGGTCAACAAATATACGAATAACACCAAGAGAAAAAAAAAACACTAGATACCTCTTGATTGCTTCGATGAAGTTTTCAAGAATGACGGTTTCAATATGGGATTCTGCGAGTGTCAAAAGATGATTTAAACATCTATTCCATGCACCAAAGCTGCCAAGAGTCTTTGTATGCTTCCTTAATCGCACTGCAGCACTTTGCAGCAATCTAGATGTTCGATACTGCACCCATACGTATACGTTTAAAAGTTCATCATCTTCTAAATTATAAGTATTGGTAATTTGTTAAAACACAGGCCAAATTTGATAATTACCCGGAAAGCATCCAACTGGAATTTAGGATCTCGTAAATGATCTTCACTTTCCCACCTGGCAGTCACGGGATTGGGCTGAGAAAGATACGTATTCATTGACTCTCTCAAGTAACTCCATGTAGCAGCAAATGTCCCACCACGGAACTTCTCCTGGTACTGTTTCAACAAATCACCTGCCACCTAAATAAAAATAAAAATAAAAACCGTTGCTTTCTTAGCTTAAAAGTCAAACCAAACATATGTTGGACCTTTTTTCATGTTTTCAGGAAACCTAGAGGTGGGAAATTCGACCCGTATGCTTATTAACAGGTTGACTCGTGTAACATTGCATCTCTAACGAGCAAATAGGTAAAATTAATGAAAAAGTCTTGAAAGAAAACATGTCAATATCTAATTCATAAAATCCACCACATTTTATTCAAAAACTAGATAACCATTCAGATAATGTAATTTTGTCGTCACTCGACACACTATTAACATGAAAAACTTTTTAATAAAATTGCACAATTTTTTCAGGCAACCCTTTTACACAAATCGACCCATTTCAACCGATACTCAGAATTTTACTCATTTTAACATATTACTCAACCTGGCTGACCACTTAAAAAAACCATACCTGCTGTAAAAGCACAGTGTTGTCCCCTTCAAATGTTTGAAAAATATCATGATCATTTCTCAAGCTGCCAAACCGATTAACAGCCGCATAGCCATGGCCCCCACAAGCTTCCCTACAGATGCTTAATGACTTGGCCGTATAAGAAGTCACATAAGATTTGAGTCCAGCCGAAAGTGCATGAACATCAGCCACCAATTGTTCATCATGGGTTTTCTTCATTAGGGAATATTTTTCAATCAAATGCACGGTTGCAAAATGAAATGCATACGTTGATGCTAACATTGGCATTAACTTATGCTGTTGAGATTGATAATCAAGAATGCTAATTTCTGGTTGTTTTGGAGGCCCAAATTGTTGTCTAAGTAACGAGTATCTTATAGCAATGGTGGCAGCAATTTTGAGTACACCAACTGATGAATAAGCAAGCCCGACCCGACCGCCTACAAGCTCACCTAATGTGGCTGCAAATCGTTTATTAATAGTTGGAAGGCTACTTGTGTAAGTTCCATCTCTTGACACGTCCCCGAATCGATTAAGAAGATTATCTCGTGGAATTCTTACATTACGAAACCTTAATGCACCATTATCTACTCCATTTAGGCCTACTTTATGACCACAGTCATTTATTTCAACCCCAGGAAGCGTCTTGTGGGTTTTCAGATCCCGAATTGGAACAATAAAAGCATGAACACCCATATCCGACACAGCATTTTTGTCGTGTGTCGGTAACATTAGCTTAGCAAAAACCGTTGCAAATTTACCATGAACTGCAGCATTCCCAATCCACCATTTTATGGCTCCATCATTCGGTGTGTTGATAATAAATTCATCTGTCAACGCGTCAAAGGTTGCAATAGTTTGGATGCCTTGAACATTTGAACCTTAAAGCACAGGCAGTCAAAACAGAGATCGTTAGCAGTTATTTTAAACAAACTTTATGTTCTAATGGTTGATTCGGCCGGGCCTTATCTTTAAGCTAACAGGTCAGACAGATAAAATTTAAAACTTGATTAGAAGGGAAACAGGTCAAAACGGGTCGAATCGGTTAAAACCAGAACATGACATAATCAACTATATATTATAATATAACCTCCTAAAAAGTTCATTAAACAACAGAATAAAAGACAAGAAAATGTTAAAGATCATACCATGGTGAAGCTCTGTCATAGCAAAACAACCAAGATACTCCAAATTGTCAATACCCTCAAAGTACTTATCCCTATGTTTCTTGGTACCCAGGTTTAGCACTGATCCACCCCATAAACTGCAGACAAACAAGATATCTAAGTTCAAGTATTCAAATTTCTAAAACAGATTGATGCAAATATGTAATCTGTATACATTTGATCATGAAAGAAACACAGCAAAACTCAATCTCAATCAGGGTATTCCAATAACATCAGTCACAAGAACCACATCAAATGGATCATCAAATCATAAAGAATCGAACCCTAAATTGCAGTTTCGCACAAATCAACAAAAACCCCCACCATCAAATTCAACGAATCAACTCACAAAACGAATCAAAACCAAAAACGAAATCAAAACTCACCTGTACTGCACGCCCAATTTGATCCCCAGAGACATATCAACACTACCAACAGCTTCAATCATCGCGAAATACTTGGCAGGATCTTCAACAACATACCTAAAGGGTCTAATCCCCGCTTCTCTAACAAGACCCACAAGCTGCCTCATGCAAAGCTCCCGGTAATCATCTTTCAAGATCTCAATTGGGGTCTGCAGATCAGGCCTCGAGTTAAAATACTCGAAGATCTTCTCCTGTACGTCCCTGTGTTTCCCCCTCAAGTAACTCGAGAGTTTCTCAGCGCTCACGATCATCTTGGGTCTCGAAGAACAAGCTTCAAGCTGAATCTGGTGATGGGATTCGATTGGTGGATTGAGGTGGAGGGATAAGAGGCGGATTCTTCGGGTGGTGGGTTGTTCGTCGTCAACATGGTCGTTGAAGGTGGAATTGAGTGAAGGGGTTGTTGCAGATGACATGATTGATTAATTGATTGAATGGAGGAAGATGGAGGTTGAAGATGATGAATTTGTGTAAGGTGGATTAATGGAGTTTGATTTGAATTTGTAAAGAGGAAGAAGATGATGATGATGATGAACGTGGAGGAGGTATGGGTGTGTTTGATTATTATTTAAATTTGTCACCTGGATCGGTGTGTAAGAAATCAAGAACACAATATTGGACCTACGTGTTTAATTAAAGAACTTAATTTGTTTGTATTTTAAAGAATTAAAATTAATCAGTTTGATCTTTATAAGACGAACAGTAATAAACATATATATAATGATAAAAGCAACGATTATTATAAATGACACGTAAATATGTATCAAGTTGTGTCACAATACCATATTAGAGATGGAATGAAAACCGATCTTACTAAAAATAAAACTTTAAAACCGTAAGCTAACAAATTATTATGTCCCACCTGTTTAACCATTTTATTTAAGTTTGATCAGTAACAAAATCATTGACACGATAACTTGAAAAACACTACAACTAATAAAGCATATTATTTTAGTGGTATCAATTAGGAAGGAGGGGACATTCTCGGGTATTGGATCGGGTAGGGAGGCACACTAGCAGGTACACCGTCGCCTCCCTCTTAGGGTACCTTCAGGGTAGTTGGTTTTGGGTTATAGTTGCCGAGTGATGGTAGTTAAATCAAAAAAGAAATTATTTTCTACAATATATATATATGCATACACAAACACATATACACTCAAACATACATAATATTAACACATTGTTATGGTTTCTCAAAAGTCAAGGGTTTTATAGCCGTTATAGGTTACCATCGGCGAGCCGTTGAGGCCAAGAAAAATTTTTTACACTATAAATACTCACACACATACACAAATTTTAATAAAGTTAATTATTATTTGAATTATTGTAATTTTTATTTTTTAAATTATTGTAATTATTATTTTTTAATAAAAGTTAATTATTTCTTGAATTATTTTAATATTAAAATAAAAGTTAATCAGTGTGTGATTTGTAGATTTTAGGGTACTCCAACGTAGTTTAGAGGAACACCCCTTCCTCTCTGATAAACAAATAGATAAAGGGTTGGATATAAGAACATTCATACTAGAATATTATTTTGTTATTTTTTCTAATTAAATAATATCTTTTATATATTTATTACTCTATTTATTATTATATTTTCTTTCATCTGCACTCACAACTACTTTCAGAAATATTAAAAGATTTATAAGATTGTATCGTATATTTCAAATATAAAAAATCACGATACAATCTCTATAAATTTATTTTTCATTCACTTAACAACTAATCATAACCATTTTTATAACATAAGGCACACACTCTCGATTAAACGTGGCACTAGTGTGAATGCTATAATATAGGTCCTAATGGGGACACTGCATGGGTTTTTTGGGGTAGGCCGGTTCAAACGGTCACGGTTAGGTCTAACGGTCACATTTTGGCACCTAACCGTGACCGCATGGGCTTGCTGTCACGGTTTGGGGTGGTAGTCCTCGTGACCTCGTGACAACAAAACGACAAAATGGGCTGTTAAAGTTGAAAAGCGGTTACCAAACCGTCACGGTTTGGCCTAACCGTGACCTCTAGGGTACGAGGTCTCAGTTTAAGGTACGACGTAGACGTGATTTTGGCAAAAGGCCGGAATTCGCGCCACAAACCGTCACGTGGAGGCCAAACCGTGACGGTTTGTGCACCAGAATTTGACCTTAAATACCTTTCAACTTAGAACAATCGGCATATCCATTTCTAAACTTCCGTTTCGCAATTTCATAATCCAAATTTTCAGTTTTTAATCGACCTTGGATTTGAGCTTTCATTCATCCAACACTCGAGATTTTTCAGCCTTCGTCATTCAAAAAACGCGTTAATTCAAAAACAATGCCGGGTTCGGGAGATCATTATCAAAAGCCGAAGCTTCCAGATTTGAATAAGGTGCCACATTCGAAGGTTCGCGCCACAAACCGTCACGAGGAGGCCAAATCGTGACGGTTTGGAGGATACGACCACGAGGCTGCATGATATGATGGACTGGGTCATCCAGCACATGGTCGCGGACTATGCCTACTCGGGTACGCCGTTGTTGTCACAGCCACCGAGGCGGTTAGACCATGACGGTGCTGGCCCATCTGGCGCAGGCGGGTCTGGTCAGGACGGCGATCCGGGGATGATGGATTAGATATATATTTTGTTTGTATTTTATTTCTTTTTGCATGTAAAAACTCGTTGTGTGTGTATATATATATATATATATATATATATATATATATATATATATATCTGTGTGCAGTTTCAGTTATGATGATTTGTATATTTGGTTGTGTTTGTTTGGTTGTGTTTCTTTGTTTGTTTGTTTTATATTTGCAATGTTGATAATGTTGATTGTATATGTTTGATAACAACTGATTTTTACGATTAGGTTAACCATGTGATAAAATAACAACCAACTTGTTTAAAAAATAATTAAACGCAAAAATTACTTGTAATATGATAAATTAATAATAAACACAAAACACAAACACGTATGTTACGATTAAATAAAATATTTAAATAAACAAAAAAGGAATGAAAAGATAAAAATGATGTGACGGTGAAACTAGTAATCGATAATCAATCATCATTTGTACAGACTAATAAACCATGATGACGTCAGAAAAAGGTAGACCACACCACCGGACCATGGTGCAAGATCCTAGTGCCACAACCCTACCTCTCCCCCCAACCATCCTTCTCACACTACTTCTACTAGCTAATGACTAAGGTGAGTACGTTAATAAAACTAAAAGTAATAAAGTACATGGATTCTAGCACGACTAACATCCGCAATCTTTTTACTTTGAAACAAATCCTAATGTTTTCCTTTAACCGACGTATGAAACTTCCAAGCTGCTTCAGATGTTGTAAAGTTCACAAACGCATACCCAGCATTCAAACCATGCCTGTACGTATATATCAACGTCAAAACTTAGCTTTTATATATATATATATATATATATATATATATATATATATATATATATATATAGACATGTAGTATTTACACCATAAAAATTAATAATATATTATTCAGATAGATACCAACTTGAAATCAATCGGAAGATACACGAAATCAAACTCCGATCGAACGGTGTTTCCCGCCTTTTCATTCTCAAGTTTACAGTGATAAAATTAAAATAAAAATAATGTTTAATGCTTAAAAAAATAAAAAATAAAAGCAATATGTCACGGTTTGACCAAACCGTGACATATAGCCCCCCCTGCGCACAATCAATTCCCCATAATTACATACCCAATTATTGACTACGGATCCCCAGATATAACTGTCACGGTTAGAACAAACCGTGACAGTTAGATCTCACACCTGACCAAACGGTCACGAGAAGACCTAACCGTGACCGCTTGGATCGGTTTTCTTTAGAAAGAAACTGTGAAAATTTCCCGTAATATAATGTTAATATCATAGATCTCATCTTCATCACGATGACGTCAATTGGATAGATAACGTTCAAGTAAATCCTTCACGCAACTCGAGGCCAAAAGTATCGTAGGGTCACATCACGTGTGGATTAAGAATTGGAGGTTACGACTTACTACGCCTGACCCTTGCACCTTGATACTTTACCCATTCAGTCCTTGTACTTTTATAGTAGTAGGCAGAATATCTTTGTCGAATTTAATATGGAAAAGGATGTGTAGTGGGATATTCTCACATCATAAAGGGGTCTGATGAAAACACGTGTTTGATCTTTTTATTACATAAACGTAGATTTTAGTTCTGATTTAAATCTTCATTTTTGTTTTAAGTTTTGTTTAGAAAAATGCATAAAAATAGCTGGGGGTGTTTTAAGTATAAGAAAAACTTTATAAAATGATAACTAAATTTTAATTTTGTTGAAGTTAATTACCTTTTATTTTTTTATTCTTTAAATTAGCTCACTCAATTTTATATAGGTTTTCTAATACTATATATTTTACATATAAAAAAGGTCAACAGTCTATATGACATCTTTTTTTTTCTTTTTTTAAACTATGCTTATGTGGAGTTAATAGTGTGGATTAAAATTTAATAAATTAAATATGTTATTAATTAAATAATACTTTTTAAAATTCAGTAAACAACCGATCAAATTCAGGAACACATCCACGACTGAATAACTAATCAACGAAGACGCCGAGTAAAAGACCTAATTAAAGGAAAACCTATGAACAAGAATCAAGCACAAAAAGCAATTTCAGTGTTATTCAATTAGGATGTCAGTAATCACAATCTGTTTTTTGTTACCTTAGTCGGAGAACGGTAATCCAATCCAATTTCTTGTGTTATTTGTACCTTCATCGAATAAACAGCAGAACAAACAAACAAACAAACAAACAAACCCAGTATATCCCACTCAAGAGCAGGGTCTGGGAGGGTCTGGGAGGGGTAAGTGGTGGCAAGTCTTTCCTCTATCCAGATAGATAGAGAGACCGCTTCCAAAGAGACCCCCCGACTCGATAACAAAAGCAATAAAGCTAGCAAATCAACATAAAATCAACATACGACATATGCTATATGATATATGATACCGCACCCATCATACATCAAACATTAAAATATCACCAAAAAGAAATATAAAATGAACAAGCATGCATCAGGGAAGCAGCAAGTTTTCCCTAAAAAGGTCGAAGTGTACTGCATACACATCAGGCCCCGTAACAAGTAATCAAAGTCCCTTCCTAGATACTTCCTAGCTACAGAAACCACTAAAAGTCCTTAATTTTAATTCTACGTCTCCACTCGCTCCTATCCTCGATCATGTGCTCAGCGAGGTGCAAGTGTACCATATCTCGCCTAATTATCTCTTCCCAAGTCAACCTAGGTCTTCCTCTACTCTTCCCACCCTCTATGAAGATGTTCTCCACTGTTCTGACCGTGCTGTCATTGATCTCCTCTTGACATGTCCATACTACCTTAATCTTCCCTCTCGTATTTTATCTGTAATACAAGCCACTTCTAACTTCTGTCGAAACGCTTCGTTTCTTATCCGATCCAGTCTTGTATGGCCACACATCCACCTTAGCATTTGTATTTCCGCAACCTCTATTTGTTTCTCGTGCGATTTCTCTATGGCCCAGCAGTCTGTTTCATATAGCATAGCTGGGCGTACCGCCACTCTGTATAGTTTTCAATTAAGTTTTGCTGGAAACCTCTTATCACATAGGATCCCTGATGCTGCTCTCCACTTGCACCATCCTGCTTGAACACGGTGAGCTACATCGCTGTGTATCTCTCCGTCCTCCTGCAGGTACGAGCCCAGGTATTTGAACCTAGATGTCCGTGTGACCGGCATACCCTGGATACTGATTTGGGTGTCATCTTCCTCGTCGCCACCAAAGTTACAATGCATGTATTCCGTCTTAGAGCGACTTATCGTTAATCCTCTGCTCTCCAGCGCTGCTCTCCACTGCTCTAACTTGTCGTTAAGCATCATTTTAGATTCTGATATTAAGACAATATCATCCGCAAAGAGCATGCACCACGGGACTGAATGTTGTATAGACTTAGTCATCTCATCCAACACTAGTGCGAAGAGAAATGGGCTCAATGCCGATCCTTGTTGGAGTCCCACTTCCACTGAGAATGAGTCTGTGTCTCCTACCGGTGCTCGCACACACGTTTTTGCCCCATCATACATATCCTTAATTAATTTGATATACCTCTCTGGTACCCCTCTAAGTCGTAGACTTTCCCAAATTAGTTGTCACGGTACACTGTCATAGGCCTTTTCCAGGTCGATGAATACCATATGGAGGTCCCTTTTCTTTTCTCTATATTTCTCCATTATCCATCTTATGACGTGTATGGCTTCTGTCGTAGAGCGTTCTGGCATAAATCCAAATTGGTTTATTGCTATCTGGGTTTCCCGTCTAATTCTCGTGTCAATAACTCTTTCCCATAGTTTCATCGTGTGACTCAATAGCTTTATTCCCCTGTAGTCTTCGCAACCTTGGATATCTCCTTTTTTCTTATATATGGGGACTATGACACTGGTTCTCCACTGGTCTGGCATCTTCCCTGTCTTAAAGATAGTGTTGAATAGATCTGTTAGCCATTTGAGACCCTCATCACCCAGGCATTTCCACGCTTCAATCGGTATGTTGTCTGGCCCCACCGCTTTAGCCCTTCCCATTTTCTTCATAGCTCTTGTAACTTCGTCAACTGTGATGCTTCTACAATAGCATTGGTTTTGTTACGTTGTTTGAGTTGTTCTATCTACCTCAGTTTGTTGATTTTGATTCCTATTGTTAAATAGGTTATCGAAGTAAGTTTTCCGTCTCACCTTGATATCTTTCTTCTTCACCAAAACCTTTCCATCCGCAACCTTTATGAACTTGACCATTCTCAGGTCCTGTCTTCTTCTTTCTCTTGCCTTGGCTATCTTAAACATGTCATGCTCTCCTTCTTTCGTCTCTAATCGCTTATACATCATTTCTTACGCCGTGTTCTTTGCCTCTGACACCGATTTTTTCGCTTGTCTCTTAGCCTCCTTGTACTTTTGTTTTAGCTCTACGTGTTCTTCCTCATTGTTACAGTGTATGAGCTCTATAAAACTTTGTTGTTTGATACGTATCTTCTCCTGTACATTTTCGTTCCACCACCATGATTCCTTATGACCAACTGTCCTTTTTGTTGTAACTCCAAGCGTTTCTTTAGCTGCTTGGATGAGCCTAGTTGCCATAACCTCCCACTTTTGGTTTGCATCTTCCTGTGGCCCAGTTTGGTTCATTTGTATGACTTTATCTCTAAAATGGTAATCTTTTCGTCTTTGAGCTGGCCCCATCTGATCTTGGGTGTAACTCTCTTGTTCCGTTAGGCAATTGGCCTCTTGACGCGTATATCCGCCACCAACATATGGTGTTGCGTCACAATCGTCTCTCCCGGATTGTTTTACAGTCTTTCCACGAGCTATGATCTTCTCTCCTCATCAATAAATAGTCTATCTGCGTGTGTCTCCCGCCGCTGCTAAACGTGATTAGATGCGAATCTCTTTTCTTAAAGAACGAATTTATGATGCCTAAGTCATGCGCTACTGCAAATTCAAGAAGCTCCCTACCGCCGTCATTCCTAAGACCATACATGTAGCCTCCGTGCACCAGTTGGAAATGCTTATTATCCTTTCCGATATGTCCATTAAAATCTCCTCCTATTTATAACTTTTCTTCTCTAGGTATGTCGCCCATAACGTGGTCTAAACTCTCCCAGAATTTTTTCTTTCCGTTTCCCCTAGTCCAACATGTGGTGCATACGCACTAACTACCGTCACTACCTCATCTCCTATTACTATTCTTAACAACATAATTCTATCATTGTATCTTCTCACCTCCACTACATTATCTTGGAGTTCCTTAGCAACTAGAAAACCTACTCCGTTTTTTAGCTCCATCAGACCCTGAATACCATAGTTTATAACTATTGCACTCTTTTGCTCTCCCACCCCGCCATCTAGTCTCCTGCAGGCATGCTATGTGGACCCTACGTTTCTTCCGCACATCAATTAACTCTAGTAACTTACTAGTTAGGGTTCCTACATTCCACGATGTCACTCTTAACCTACAAACCTTATTCCCTGTCTTCGCACCTCTCCTCACCGAACATGATCTCGGGGCAGCATATTGGTTCGTACTATCTATTATACCAGACAGAATCTACTAAAACCACCAAACAATAAAAACACGGACAACACACTAGAAAGAAACCAAGCACAAGTAAAGCACAATCAACAGGAACTGTCACACGTGGTCAACAATACGCTAGGGGCACACGTAGTAATCAAGACCTTACAGTAAGCCAATGAAGCCTATCTGGAGAACAGATCTAAGGTTGACCAGACATGAAGACAACAAGCCACAAATGATCAACACACAAACTCAACCAACAATATACAACTTACTCAACAATTAATAGCAAAACACTAACAATTATACAACTAATCAGCAAGATATAACAACTAATCAATTATGAACAAACCACAGAACTAAACGTCAGCAGAGAAATAGACAAGAATCATATCAGACTCAAGATGGAGGGATCTAGTTAAAGAACGTTAAAAGAAACAGGTAAGAAGACACAAGATGGAAGGATCTCACCAAATGTGTGCAAGAGCCCCGGCAGGCGGTGGGGGGCGGTCCGGCAGGGTGATGGCGGTATGTGGTCCGGCAGTGGCAGTCCGGCCAAAGGGGTGCTCCGGCAGGTATGGGGGAGCGAGATGGAGGTCCGATAGGTATGGGTGAGGGTTTGTTCCGGGTGAGGGTTTGTGGTTTGGGTATGGGGGGTATGAGGGTTTATAGGTGTGGGGTTTATTGCGGGAGTGTGGTTTGGGTGGTGGTCGCGGTGGAAGGTGGTGGTCCGGTAAAGGTCGCGGTCCGGTGAAGGTGAAGGTCCGGTGAAGGTCGGGTGTGGTTACGGGAGTGTGGTTTGGGTGGTGGTCGCGGTGGCAGGTGTGGTTGCGGGAGTGTGGTTGCGGTGGAAGGTGGTGGTCCGGTGAAGGTTTGGGTGTGGGTTTATGGTTTGGGTGAGGGTGTGGTGGTGCTCCGGGGTTTGTAGGTGACCGGAGATGTAAGGGTGAGGTGGAGCGGGTGCTCACCGTTGGTGGTCACCGGAGTTGTAGGTTACCGTTGGCGGTGGTACTAAGGTAGTACCGTTGGAGGTGGTGGCGGTGAGCACAGTAGAGAGAGAGAGAGAGAGAGCACAGTAGAGAGAGAGAGAGCACAGTAGAGAGAGAGAGAGCACAGTCGTTTTACAACTGTTTTAATATCGAATAAACAGCAGAAGCAGTAGCATATTTGCTTTAGACTTTTTCTCAACAAATTAGCCATCCAGAATCTACAATGATGAAAATGATAACCGAAAATACACATGGGTATCTATTAAAAATCAAAGGATCCTATAATCAAATAAATACTTTTGTGTACATCTTGCTCACTTAGAAAACTAATCACTAGATCTTCACTTCTAAAAGTTTAAAAAGAATTAAATATGTTTCTAGAAAGAAATCAAGATGGCATATGTGAATCAATCCATCCATCATGTGTTTCGTTTACATACTTCATGGTTCTAATAGACGCATTAAGCAAATGGTCTAATGTCTTTTTGTTATCAATTTATATTGCAGCCTTTGCTAAATTTCTTGTTTAAATTATAAAGTTACGAACACATTTTTCTGATAATACTATTAAAATAGTGACCCACTTGATTATGCAGGTAAATTTACATCATATGGTTAATGAGTATTGCACGTCTATTACAGTTGTTTTTAAACACCTGATTGCTCATGTACATGCACAAAATAGTTTAGCTGAATTGTTAACTAAATGTCTACGATTAATAGTTAGATCATTAATTATGAGAACAAGACTGTCTGTGTCTTCTTGTGCCATGCAATTTCACATGTTGGATCTTAATTTGAATGAGACCAAGTGCAAATCATAAATATTCTTTCTCTACAACTGTTTCTGGCAATAAGTCAAACATTTCTCACCTAAGGATTTTTAGATCTGCATTTACTATTACACTTTCACAACAGAAAAAATGGGTCTTAAAGAAGGTTCGGAATATATGTTGGATATGGAAACAACTTTCATCATAAGATATCTTAAACCTTTAACAGTGATGTCTTTAATTTACGTTTGTTGCTTGTCACTTAAATGAGACAATTCTTCTAACGTTAGGAGGAGGAGAAAAGAAGAAAATGATCTATCATGGTGTGAAGCTTCATTGTTACATCTTGATCCAAGGACAAAATAATGTAAAAAGGAGATTTAAAGATAATACATCTGTAATAAATTGCAAATCAATTATCTGATACATTTACTAGTACAAAAAAGTAACTAAATCCTATATACAAGCTGCTAATGCGTTAGCTCGAAGTTGAAATTTCAAATAAGAAAATAGATATAAAAATATGACTCGTGGATTTTAAAAACATTTGAAACATTAAAGACCGATTGGATCAGAGGATAAAAAAACATTAACAAAGAAAAAAAATATCTGTAAAGGAAATTGACTTTGAGAAAATTGAGGCCGATAAAATACTAAGTATTAAAATTTCCCTAAGAAGAATGTTACTGATATCAACAAAATATGTAAATCGACTATAGTCATACGCACACATTATAGAACTGAGATGAAATTAAAAATATTAATGAGATATTCTCTGATTTTTGTAGCATATGCTATTATGAGCGGAGATGATGTTCACGAACCAAAGTTTGTCAAGGATTGTCAAAGTCGATATAATTAGGATAGATGAAAACATGTTGTGTAAGCTGAATTAAATTCAATTAACAAACAAAAGGTTTTTGAACCAATTGGCATAACACCTAAGGTTGTAAGCATGTAGGATATAAATAGGTTTTATGCAAACACAAAATAAGAAAAATAAAGTTACAAGATATAAAACTATACTTGTACCTCAAGGTTTTTCTCAACCGCCAGAAAGTGACTACGAGGAAACATATTCTTCTATTATGGACATAGTTATCTTTAATTATTCAATCAGCTTAGTGATCTCTAAAGATTTAGATATGCCTCTTATAGATATCGTTGGAGCTTAGATGTACAAATCACTCAATAGTAACATCCATATGAAAATTTCAAAAGGATTTAAATTCCTTGAAACATTTTGTTCAAAACCTAAGGAAATATATTTCATTAAATTACAAAGGTCTTTTATACGAGATGAAACCATCAACGAGAATGTGGTACATTTGTTTGAGTGATTATTTGACAAGTCATAAGTAAAGGGCTATACATATAATCTTATTTGTCCATGCATCTTTATCAAAACAATATCAAGATATGTGATGAATGAATTTGAAAAAAAATCAAATATTTTTTTGGTTTACATATTAAGCATATAGATAATGAGATATTTGTGAAATAATCAGATTGTACTAAAACTATTAAGACGTTTTAATGTTAACAAGGAAAATCATTTAAGATCACTCAATATTGACAATGATCTGTTTCGACCTTTTGAAGACAGAGTAGAAGTTCTTGGTTCAGAGGTGTCATATCTCAGTGCAATTAGAGCTATTATGTATTTTACTAATCGTAAGAGACTTGACACTTTCTTTGTAGTTAACTTGTTAGCAAGTTATCTTCTACAGAAGTAAATTCGAATGGAAGTAGACATATTTTTGACATCTACAAGGACCTATTTAATTTAGGCTTATTTATCCTAAGAAAGTTTAGTTGATTATGTAAAAGTAGGTTATTTATCTTATTCGCATAAGATACGTACTTACGAATGGAGAAACAATAATTTCATGACGCTCTCATAAACAAAAACATGTTGCAACATCCTCAAATCATGTTGAAGTTATTGCACTACATGAAACTTCTATGTCACAACTCATGTTGACTTTTTGTGCATTATAGGAAGATAAAGTCCCACACCAATCTACAAAGATAATGCAATTTGCCTCGTGCATGAAAGAAGCATATATTAGAAGTGACAGAATAAAACACATACTTTCAAGATTATTTTCATACACTTAATATGTATTAAAAATAAACATGTTAAAACTAGATCTGCCCAATCTAGCAACAATTCAATTGATTTTTTTCTCAAAATTGCTTCCTACAACAACTTTTAGGAAACACATTCATGATAATTGACATGCAATACGTACACATAATGTAATGATATATAAATTACAACTTAAGACTGAGCTATAAACTACACTCTTTATTTCTTATCTTAGCTAAAGTTTTTTCCACTAGGTTTTCTTTTGTAATCTTCTTAATGAACGTTATTTAAACTCCAAAGTTTAAAAAGTGTCATTCAAAGACAAGTGTTATGAATTACTACCATAAACAAATTGATGAACTTTTGTCAAACTTATAATTAAAAGTAGAGTAAATTTCTGTTTTGGTCCCTGAGGTGTTAGGGTTTTAACTAGTTCAGTCCAAAAAGAAATATTTGATCAAGTCATGTCCTATGGTTTATGTTTTATAACGAATTTGGTTCCTGAGGCTAACGCCATTCAAAAAATCAATTAAATAGATGCACGTGCCCCTCACGTGAGGGGCTTTTTCATCTTTTCCAACCCTCTATGCATTTTAAAACCATTTTTCCCAAACCGTAAGTCGTTTTCTTCTTCTTTTCCCTCTTGTGTTCGTTGCTCTTCACCATCAACACCATGGTGATCTGTAAATATGGTGCGCCGAGTACGATTTGCATCTCTTGGACGTCTGCAAACCCTGGTCGAAGGTTTCACTGCTATTCATGCAAGGTAATTTCATCTGTATTTTAATTTTTTTGTCTTGCCCTAACTCCATTTCTGCAATTGTAGGTATGTGGTTATGTAGCCTGGGCTGATCCTCCTGTTTGTGAAAGTTATAATGTTATTGTACCCGGATTACTTAGGAAAATCAACCACAAGTCTGCTGAAAATAAAAGACTTAAGTTAGTGGTTTTCATAAGTTGGATGTTGTTTTTTATGTATTTCTTTTCCAATTGACCTTAATTGGTGTAAAGGTCAAGCTTTTGGTTGGATGATAATTATGTATTGTTACTTTTGTTGGTGTAATGGAAATGTAATTGACTTTACATTTTATATTACTTTGTTTCTTGTACTGGAATATATTTATGTACTGGTAACATACAAGTGCTTGTAGTGATCATTTACCAATCACAGAATATAAGGTGAAATAAGTAAAATTGCTTATATTAATCCCAAAAGTAATGGTTCTAATGATCATTTACAAACATCTGAACCATACATTGTTCAATAAAAACAAAATCCACTACAAACATCTTTAAACACCATCAATGATCTTACTGGACCCTACACTTCATTCCATACCAACCTAAACCAAACTTCTAAACTTTGATCTTTTATACCCTATTCCATGCCATAGTTGAAATCCATAAAAAATTGGTCATTTGGACCCTCACCCTGCTCATTCATATTTAGACCCTCACCTTGATACACATTTTCATTTGGACCTTCACCCTGCTCATTCATATTTTGACACCCACCCTGATGCAGATTTTCACTTAATCCCCCATCTTTCAATTCACTTTTGACCCACATTCTGCTCATTCACATTTTGACACCCACCCTGATACAGCTTATCATTTATAGCCTCACCCTGCTCATTCATATTTGAGCCCACATTCATTTTTAATGCCTCACCCTGCTCATTTACAATTGAACACCCACCCTGATGCAGAATATCATTTGATCCCTTATCTTGCACATTCAAATTTGAACCCTTATTCAAAGTTAGAACTAGTAGCTTTCTACAAGCTATTCTTAAGGGTTTTAGTTTGGATGGTTTAGGCTGACTAGAAGCGCCATCAGGAGGTTCTAATTCACGAATTTTAACTTTACTAGGAGACTTATGAAATACGTTTTACCATTATTTGATCTTTAGGACAACCTAGCTCTTGGACCATAGCATTAACCTCGATAACAAAGAATTCATCAGCATCGATCATGTCCACATAGTTTATTTTACCATCCACATAAGTTGTAGCTGGTTCCATGATGAAACTCCCCCATGAATATCTTTAAACTGAATAAAGTATGGTTGTCTCCGTTAATGATACTCATAATATAAAAAAAATCAATTCTTCATAAATGATGGAAGCCATAAAAAGCAACATAATTTCACATTAACTAGGATCAAGAACTAACCATACATAGTGTTAGCATCAAATCGTTCAATTGTAGGTCGAACAAACCAAAGTGTAAGCACCATTCTTGCATCAAATCGTTCGCCTTTAGTGATTCTTCAACAATTGCATCAACTGATTCTTTCAATATCTGAGAAGATCATTGGGAGTGGAAGGGTTTTTAATTTGTAAGGGGGTTTTAATGCATAGAGGGTTGGAAAAGGCAAAAAAGCCCCTAATGTGAGGGGCACGTGCATCTATTTAACAGATTTTTTGAACGGCGTTAGCCTCAGGGACCAAATTCGTTATAAAACATAAACCACAGGGCATGATTTGACCAAAGATTTCTTTTTGGACTGAACTAGTTAAAACTTTAAAATCTCAGGGACCAAAACAGAAATTTACTCTTAAAAGTATTATAGTACTTGTCTACCAAAATGATTAAACTTTTGTAATATAAATATCACTTTAAGTTAGATGAAAAAACATACCTTTTGTATACACTTATATAACTTATAGATATCTCTACATTTTACCATTCGTTCTAAAATTCGTAAGTTCTAACATTAATATTGTGTTAAGTATAGTTATATCATAATAATTTCATGTTATTTATACGTGCTTATGAGAGGGTGTATAAGCGATAAGAGACGAAAGAAGGAGAACATGACACGTTTAAGATTGTCAAGTCAAGAGAAAGTAGAAGACATGACTTGAGAATAGTGAAGTTTATAAAGGCTGCGGATGGAAAGGTCTTGGTGAACGAGAAAGATATCAAGGTGAGATGGAAACTTACTTCGATAATTTTTTCAACATAAGAAACCCTAATCAACAAACTGAGATCGATACAATAACGCAAACAATGCAACAAAACAGATGTTATTGTAGAAGCATCACGGTCGACGAAGCTACGAGAGCCCTGAAGAAAATGGGAAGGACTAAGGCGTTGGGGCTAGACAATATACCGATTGAAGTATGGAAGTGCCAGGGAGATGAGTGCCTGCAATGGCTAACAGACTTATTCAACACTATCTTTAAGACCGGGAAGATGGTAAGCAGTGGAGAAGCAGTGTCATAATCCCCATATATAAGAAAAAAGGAGATGTCTAATGTTGTGCAAACTACAGGGGAATAAAGTTATTGAGTCACACGATGAAACTAGGGAAAGAGTTATTGACACGAGAATTAGAAGTGAAACTCAGATAGCGATAAACCAATTTGGATGTATGCCAGGACGCTCTACAACAGAAGCCATACACGTCATAAGGAGGATAATGGAGAAATATAGAGAAAAGAAAATGGACCTCCATATGGTATTCATTGATCTAGAAAAAGCATATGACAGTGTTCCGCATCAACTCATTTGGGAAAGTCTACGACTTAGAAGGGTACCAGAGAGGTATATCAAAATAATCAAGGATATGTATGACGGGGCAAAAACGTGTGTGCGAGCACCAGTCGGAGACACAGACTTCTTCCCGGTGCAAGTGGGACTCCACCGGGTTCGGCATTGAGCCTATTTCTCTTCATAGTAGTGTTGGATGAGATGACCAAGTCCACAAGAGCCAGTCCCGTGGTGCATGCTGTTTATGGATGATTTCTTAATATCAGAATCTAAAAAGGTGCTTAACGAGGCTAGAACAGTGGAGAGCAGCACTAGAGCGCAGAGGATTAAGGATAAGTCGCTCTAAGACGAAATACATGCATTGTAACTTTAGTGGTGAGGCTGAAGAGGACACCCAAATCAGTATCCAGGGTATGGGCGGTCACACAGACGTCTAGGTTCAAATACTTGGGCTCGTACGTACAGGAAGACGGAGAGATACATAGCGATGTAGCCCACCGTGTTCAATAAGGATGGTGCAAGTGGAGAGCAGCATCAGGGGTTTTGTGTGATAAGAGGTTTCCAAAGAAAATAAAGGGAAACTATATAGAGTGGCAGTAAGTCCAGCTATGTTATGCGGAACAGACTGTTGGGCCATAAGGAAATCGCACGAGAGACAATAGAGTTCGCGGAAATGCGAATGCTGAGGTGGATGTCTGGACAAACAAGACTGGATCGGATAAAAAATGATGTGTTTCAATAGAGGCTAGAAGTGGCTTGTATCACAGATAAAATAAGAGGGGGATGATTAAGATGGTTCGGGCACGTGAAGAGGAGACCGATGACAGCACCTGTTAGAGCAGTAGAGAACATCAACGTAGAGGGTAGGAGGAGTAGAGAAAGACCTAGGTTGACGTGGGATGAGAAATTAGGCGAGATATGGTAGACTTGCACATCTCTGAGCACATGATCGAGGATAGGAGTGCGTGGAGGCGCAAAATTAAAATTAAGGACTTTTAGTGGGATTTGTGGGTAGTAAGGTAAATGAAGACTTGATGCGGTACCACTCGCGTGATGTGTAGGTATTCCACATCTGCCCTTTATAGGTGCAACATGCCGCTTATTTTGATGTGTGCATTTTTCTAAACCTTTAGTGTTATATACCTATGTGTTGTATGCTATATAATATGCTTGCTTTTGTTTGCTATTGTTATTGCTATTGCTTTGTTATCGAGTTGCTTTTGTTATCGAGTCGGGTGTTTCTTTGGAAGCGGTCTCTCTATCTCCCAAGGTAGAGGAAAGGCTCGTCACCACCTACTCCTCCCAGACCATACTTTTGAGTGGGATATACTGGGTATGTTTGTTTGTTTGTTTTATACGTGCTTATTTCATTTATTTTTGAAATAGTTTAATCTTTGTTTTTCTTACTCTCAAGTCGGGCTTTCATGATGACATTTAGTTTTGTTTTTTGTTTTACGCCCCCTACAATACAAGTCTTAGTATAGTTAAAACTTTTTCAAGACAAAAAAGTTCAATTCAATTCCATTCATTCGATTATACTTTAAAACATAAAAAATAGAATTTTGCACCTATCTTATAAATAAATTTCTCTTCTTTATCTTATAAATAGAATTTTATAAGAGCTTACATTTAAATCGTCCAAAAGCAAGTGTGTTTGATTTGCGAAAATAAACATTTTATTGATCCCATTTGATTTTTAGTGGTTAAGTGGAAAACTAACTCTGAATAAAATAATATACAATTTAACCCTCCTCTCCCACAAAAAAAAAAAAAAAAAAAAAAAAAAAAAAAAAAAAAAAAACCTCACTCTTGTTCTCTCCCTTTCCTCTCTTCTCATTTGGGTGTGCAGCCCCTCTTTCATTAGGTATATATCCTCTTGTGAATACCTTTAACAACCCAACTTCACTTTCCTAAATGCTCCGTCAACCAAACCCGTAAGGAAATCACAGGTGTCTAACCTATCACGATCAAAATATCTCTCAATCAGTGAGTATTCATATCCCCTTTTATATCATTTCCTATTTGGGGGAAATCATGTGATACAATATATTCAATCATGATATTCTATTGTTGTTTCATTCTAAATTCAATTCAAGACAGGTTTATGTTATTACTTGCAATTACTGAACATCTATGCTAAACTGGACGACAATAAAACCTTAATTCAATCAATCAATCAATCCTGGCAACAATGTAGATCTACTGGTTTGGATAACCCACCCCATATGAACAGTCGAGTGGTGATTGTGCCAGAGGCAATTTAGTCAATCTATGGTGTTTATGTGCAAGTCTATATTATATGCAAAGTGACAAGTCAAGGGTTTATATTGTGTCGGTTTATCTATATGCTTCGCGTTGCCATATAAGTCTTAATATTACCTTGTGAATTGAATTACAATCGATGGATCAATCAATCAATCATATGTATACTCAAAACTGTGATTACTCACCAGCTAATTCGGAGCTGACTTTATTTTCTCACATGATTTCAGTTAAGCAAGCTAGTGGACTTCTACTTGATCATATAAGACCTGGACATAGTCAAAACAAAATACAATTACTATTTGTGACTTTAACTGTTGTATTTGTATCTGTTAAATTCATGTTATCCTGTAATCTGATTTTATATTATTTTCACTATTAGACAATCATGAGTTATGAACAATCAATCATTCCCTCGTCCGCTCCGATGATCCGCCGTCGTCGGGGTGTGATATAACTCCGTCACACATTCTACATATAGTTGCTTTTCTGTAAAACAGTTACGTTACCCCCTTGATTGGGGTGTTTTACATAAATGGATAACAGTAAGCGATAAATTTCTCATTTCCCTTGAAAGTTGGATGAAAATTTACATGTTTTTTGAAAAACAGATGGAGAAGAGTTTATTTTATAGGATAGGTGTGAAATCCTCATTATTTTGTATTTTTAAGGTATAAAATAAAAATTATTCAATAATCAGATTGAATCAATAGAATTAAACCAAAATTTCACAGTTTGATATATGTTAAACTCACATTAAGATTCTTGCATTCCAGGGGGTGTAAAACAATTAAAAAAAACTAAGCGTTACTGCGAACACATGAATTGAGAGTGGAAAACAAAAATTAAACTATTTAAAAAATAAAATATGCACATATAAATTTAGATTTTTAAAGAATTTTTTTTAAAATGGTATTTTTTTAAGAGAGATTAATGACAACATGGAAAAATCTCTACCATTTTTTAATTTAAGGGTACCTGCCGCTGACAGGGACGGGTCCTTTAAGCATGTGAGTGTTTGCAGTGAGTGAGTGTGTGTGCAGTGAGTGTGTGCAGAGTGTGGTGTCACATTCGTGTCTCGAGCTTTGAGATCTCGCCCTTGCCAAGGGCGGGTTCTTCCCCCACTTTTCCATAGTTTATATTATATATATAAATATAAAAATTAATTATTAAAAAGTTAGTTTTATTATTAGATATAAAATATTAATTTTATTTGATGATTACGGTTATTATTGTATATTAATTACCGATTTACTTGTTAGTTTTATTGTACTACTTGTTAATTTTTGGATGTTTATTCTAATAATATCGTATTTTATGTTTGTATTTTATAATAAAATTGCATTCTATAATTAATAGATAAAAGTACAAGAAAATTACATAATTAAAAAGGTAAAAATACATCACTAAAATAATAAAAGGAATAGCATCTAACGCGTGTCATCATTATCGTTTGTTGTTTCATCATTTAAGTAGAATGAGCAATGAGATACATTAAAAAACCGGTCAACTGATTGAGCGTCTTTTGAAATTAAGGGTAGTAAGATAGCAGGGAAGAATGGTGTTTGATTTTTCATAAGTAGTATTAGGGCTTTGATAAAATAAACTAATATTTTATTTTTATATTAATAAAATATTAATATTTTATATTAACATTAATATTTTATATTAATATTTATATTTTATATTTTATAAAATTAATATTTTATATTTTAAATTGGTAATTAATATTATATATTTTATATTTAATATAAAAGTGGGGGGAGAACCCTTCCTTGGTAAGGGCGAGATCTCAAAGCTCGAGACACTGCACACAATCACTCAGTGCACACTCACATTCGATGGATTAAAGAACCCGCCCCTGACTGGAGCGGGTACCTTTAAAGTCAAAAAGGGTAGAGATTTTCCTCTCTTATCATTAATCTCTCTTAAAAAATACCATTTTAAAAAAAAAAATCTTTTATAAAACATATAACTTGATTCTTAATTTAAAGATTACACCAAACTTAGAAAATAAGATAAACGCATCTTAATGGTATTATCAGAATTTTTATAAAACATTAGATTTTAGAATTTATGTAAAGACCAAGAAAAACAAATAGTTTGAGTGTTAAAAAACAAATAGTTAAATATAAAGTATAAAAGTGAGATGTAATTGAACTTGAAGGGGTGAAAATAAAACCCCTTTTAGAGCCTCAATATAAAATAATGAAAAAAAATGATTGAATTATACAAACACTTATTTTTGTTACTTATTTTTGTTATTAAGACATGTATAGAGAAAGATAGAGAATGAAAATAAATTGAATGTACCAATAACGTATCCTAGAAGAAAGAAAAATAAAAAAAATTACACAAGTTGTACCTTGCATATAAAGAATATAATCTATAACATCAATCAAACACCTCTTTATGACAACTTAGCCCATTTATAACAACCTTTAAATTTACAACCTTTTATTGAAGGGATTTTTACATATTTTCTTTTCATAAAACATATATATTACATACTTATTCATGTCACTAAAATTAACCTATTAAATTACTATTCTACCCTACTTTTACTAAAATATTTATACGTATTAATGTTTTGTTATTATTATTTTAAAACTTCAAGAATTATGTTTATATTTGAAGATATAACTATGATTGTCGGTGATTGTTGTTTTCAAATGAATTTTAAAATTTTGTATTCAAAGGCGTGATCTAGGTGTCTTTTATTTATATGGAATACTCTAACATGAAAGAAATATGTGATTGAGGGTCTTAGGAATGAAAATGTTTAAAAGTATTTTAGTAAAATTAAGTAAAATAATTATTCAATAAGTATTTTAATAAAATAAGTAAATATGTAATATGTATACTTTATAAAGAGAAAATATGTAATTAACTTTTTAGTTTGAATAAATATGTAATTAATAATTTTAAGAAGGAAAAATATCTAAATACCCCTTTATTGAAACTCGTGTTTGAGCTCTTCATATGTATAAATGTCATGAATTTGGAATATTATACTACTCTACTCTAAAAAGAGTAGGTCAATAGAACACTTGTCATAATTCCAAACTATTTTCACCCAACTTTTGACAAATAATAATGAAAATAGTAAATCATTGACGACATTTTTTCAGTTTCTGTTTATACAAATAAAGAAGATTATTCCCTTCTCATTTGTAAATCAAAATACCATGACTATTTTTTATATACAATAAGTCATCACAAATTTTCTAATGCTAGTATTGATATAATTGGATAAATGTTTAAACATGTACGTGAGAATCACATACTTCAAATGTGTTTGATAAAACAAAATATTTATTAAGAAACACAATAAAATCCAAAAGAAATGAAACTTGTGTGGAAACAATTGATTTAAGTTGAAGCCCTTCAAGAACCAAAAGATATCTAATTAACAAGATTCAAATCCAATCATGACTGAAACCGAATCACAACAAAATTTGTTGCCAAAGTCTACCCACAACAAAAATCCAATTTAATACAAAATAAAGTGTTTCTTCTATCAAAAAGCCTAACAAACAAACATGTGTAGCAGCAACTTTAAAGCATATGAGAGAAGGGTAGAAGAATTACTGTGAAACACCAAGCCACTTTGTGAATACATCAAACTCAGCATAGTCACTATCTGAGATCATAGTCTTGTACCATGATTTGCTAGCTGCCTTGACTTTAGCAGATTCCTCCTGTTCCACAGCGAGTGCATTACAAATTTTTAGTATGAAACCGCAAAAACAACATAATCACTTGTAGTAATGCTGACCAGAAATAATGAGAGAAAAGAGACTGGATTATGCGGTTGCATAACCGCCTTACCTATCAAGTTAAAGCAATAAATACATGTGTTTTTTCTTTTCTTGCAGTTCAATACTAAAATTATCCTCGTTCTTTGATCAGTTCTTTGTAAATGAGCAAAAAAAAAGTTTTTACAAAAAAAAAAAATTGAATCAAAATAAATTTCAAAGAAAAAACAGAAAAAATGTTGCAGTCTTAAAGGGCTAGGATGAGCTCCAGTTTCAACAGTATATGGCACTTCTTCTGTTGGTGATGTCAAACCCTACTTGATTAAACGACTTGGTGTAAACATGAATCTTTGCATACTGAAAAGAAAAAAAGTTACCACAAACTACATTTACAGCAACATATGCCTTAACAATTTCAAAACAAACCAGATGACAACACAAAGACGGCTTACAGTCTATCCAACAAAAACATTCAATAAAACAGCTCCAGTTGGGTTCATTAAGGAGTCAAAAAAATAAAATGAAGTATGCTCTAAACAAACCTTCTTCTCAAAACACCAATAAAGTCGGAAAATACCTAACCATTTCATAACTAAAGTTCTATAACATCCTCATTTCAGATATACTTGTCAAAAGTCAAACCATTCAAAAAGCTAAAATTTTGAATCATTCAATAGATGTCCTTCTTAGTTGTAAAGTAATACTCAAAAAATACAAACACTAGCACTCAGTTATATTTATATTCCAACTAAGGGGCTGTTTGGTAGTATGAGAATGATTAAGTGCTGAACCAATAAGAGGTCTGAACCATTAAGTGCTGAACCATTAAGAGGTCTGAACCATTAAGAGCTGGTATATCACTTAACTATTCAAAGGCAAATGTCTGACCAATTCAGATAAGAGATCTTAACCATTCAGCATTAGACCTCTTAGCCATTCAGCAATTGTATAATACTTAACCATTCAGAGGCAAATGTCTTAACCATTCAGACATGTGCTCGTGAAACAAACCGTCTGAACCATTAAGTGCTGAACCATTCAGCATCTGAACCATTAAGAAGCTGATTAAGAGGCTGCCAAACAGCCCCTAATCCAATAAAGATTGATTCACGGTTAAATCCCGTGAAAACTAAATATAAATAACATCATTATGAACTAGAAACAAGTACTAAATTAATATAAAAACAAATTGATTCACTAGGCAATCAAGCAACCAAAAACAATTAGAATTCAACACATATTTATTTAAAAAAAAAACAGAAACAGTAAAAAAACAAAATGTAAACAAATGGTATATACCTTAGTTATGGGCTTCCTCTTGCTGTCAAGCTTCTCCTTCTTAGCCTTCTTCCTCTGTTCCTCAGCAAGCACAGCCATCCTCTTAGCAGTCTTGGCATAAGGGTTCAACCTCAACATAGTATTCAAATTCTTCAAAGGATTCTTCTTCATTGGAGCCCTCCTCACCTCCTTCTTAATCGGCTTCACAACCGACTGCACCTCATCTGAATTAATAATCCGAGCCAAATCCGCATTCTCCATCTTAGCCCTGGGCAACACATACCCCTTCTTCTTCTCACTCGTCTTCTCAAACGACCCGTATACCGAATCCAACTTCTCGAAAGCCGATTTCGTCCAGATAATAAACCTCCCAACATGACCACCAGGAGCCAGTTTCAACAAATTCAACCTCTCAACATTCGCAATCTCAACCCCAGGTATGTTCCTAAACGCCTTCACAAGCTTAGCACCTTCAGTACCGTACACGATCAAAGGTCCTTTACGCCCAATATACCTCCGATTCCTCATCTTCCCCTTCCCAGGGCGAACACCAACAGAATCCTTAGCTTTTTCAGCATCCGAAAACGCACCTATCTTCTTCAAAACGCTAATCGCACTCTGCGTCTTCTCCACACCTTCAGCGGAATCACTCACCACCAAAGGCAGCTCCGGCACCGCTTCGATCCGGTGCCCACGAGCCATCACGAGCGACGGAACCGCAGAAGCAGCTATTGCAGACACCACAGCGTACCTCTTCTGATTCACATTGATCTTCCGGTGCCACCGCCGCCAGATCCTCGTCGGAGCGAACATCCGGCCACCGCGGCACATGTTTCCGAACGCACCTTGGCCGGCACGGTGGGTTCCGCCGCCGGGGACGCGGGGGATACGGGAGACGGCACGGCCGGTGCCCCAAGACTCGGCGGAGGTCTGGTGTCCGGCTTTGCGGGAGACGGCGTAGGGTTGGCGTGAGTTTTTGGAGATGTTGGAGTGGACGAAGTTGACGATGTCGGGGCGGATGGAGGCTTTCATGACGGAGGGGAGGGGGACTCCGGCGGCGTCAGTGGCCATGTCGGAATCGAGAGGCTGGACGGTGACGAGAGGGCGAGCGGCGGCGGCGGCCATTGATGCGGTGATCGAGTTGCAGAGGGTGCAGTGGGAGCTAGGGTTTGGGGATGAGTGATCTAGGGTTTTGAATGAAGGTGATATAGGTGGAATGGAATGTAATGGGTTGGGTTTGTTTGTGTTAAATTGGGCCTTCGTTTTTATAAGAAACCGGTTTAGAAACCGAAACCTGCAACCCGACTTGATTGTTAAATACGTTTCACTTCAAGTCTCCTACTCGGTGAAACCAGTTTCAACTCGGTAGGACTCGAACCGAATCGATTCAAATATGTTTTAACCTGATTCAACTAGATTTAAACCCAGACATTTTCCTAAGTAGACGGGTTTCAACTTGATTCATAGACCTCTACTCTTACATTTAATGATATTTGTTAAAGTTACACATCTACACAATTTTGTATCAACCTATGGACTTTTTGAGAGCGTGTGTAATTGTTTTTGTTTTGTTCTTGAGACGTTAGTGGGAGATAGTAGATACTTGCATAGGGGGTTAAATGTTTCTTTTCCTAATTGTGCTCTTATATATGTAGTGATTGTACTTCTTCATCCTTGTATGCTAGTGATAGTTTAGAGTTTTCATTACTAGTATTTTGTATCCATATTTTACCAACATGACGATGTTTCTAAAGTATTTTAAAAAATCAAGTAAAGTCTATTTACGTTTAAATATTTCTAAAAAAAATGAAAAAACTACTGTAACTTCTCCATCCAGTTCAGCAGCAAACATACAGAATATACTACTGTAACTTATCCACTTTCATATATGATTTAAATTAGAAGAATACAATCGGCTATGGATATCAACACCTCCGATTTAACAGAAGAGGCCAACGGTTATCCATCGTTGTCTCCCATTCTAACTAGTAGAAGAGACCATCGAGGATTCAAAAATCTTGATGACTCATGAACTGCGTCGCATATATTTTTTTATTACTAGTATTTTTGTATCCATATTTTACCAACATGACGATGTTTCTAAAGTATTTTAAAAATCAAGTAAAGCCTATTTACGTTTTAATATTTCTAAAAAAATGAAAGAACTACTGTAACTTCTCCATCCAGTTCAGCAGCAAACATACAGAATATACTACTGTAACTTATCCACTTTCATATATGATTTAAATTAGTAGAATACAATCGGCTATGGATATCAACACCTCCGATTTAACAGAAGAGGCCAACGGTTATCCATCGTTGTCTCCCATTCTAACTAGTAGAAGAGACCATCGAGGATTCAAAAATCTTGATGACTCATGAACTGAGTCGCTTATATTTTTTACTGTTTGTTTAGTGAAGGCATACTAATATCAACTATTAATTAGTTTAGTCTTTTTGTTATAACACCAACCATTTTAACACTTGTGTCCTTGTAAATATAACATAAGACCGTTGCATTATTGTACAACAGAAAAAGTTTGTACTAATAACCCTTTTGATCACAAGAACGGAGAAGATAAATATTAGACATAATTACACGGATGGTCCCTGTGCTTAGATCTTATTTATTTTTGGTCTCTAACTTTTAGAAATTACAAGGTTGGTCCAATAGTTTGCATAAATGTAACAAACTTGGTCCTTAAAGTGGATGGACGTTAACTTTGATCGTTAAGTACTATAAAATGATCAAAATACCCCTTTATATTAAAAATGTATAGAATTATATATGACCTGTTGACTACCCCACCTCACTTCATCTTCTTCCTCTTTATGGTTAGCTCCGATGACCACCACCATACCTCGTCGGAAAATCAACAACCATCGCCACCGCTAAGAACATGAATCGGCCACCGCCACCGCTAATAAATCATTAACTTGCCACCTCCACCACCCAACATGAATCGAACGAGCGACAATCATCAGGAGTAAACCCTTCAGATTCATCTTCGTCTTTCTACTACCATCATCTTCATAGCAAAGGAAGCCTCCGCCGCATCGTTGGAGAACCTAGAAGGGTCGCCGCCTCTCTCAACTGAGAGAACATCCGCCAGTCGTAACCCATCGAGGCCTGAAGTACATCGCAAGAGACTAAAATAATTATTTGTGTAAAATCGATGGCAGTCGGAGGTGGACGATGTAGTCAGAGGTGGATGGTGGTGTATAACATCGTCGGAGGTGGATGTTGGACAACATCGTAAGAGGTGGACGCCCTATAGCCATCGAAGAACCGAGAAAACATCCACCATCATTATTTGTGTGAAATTGTTGGTGGTGGACTGAGTGGTCGGAGGTGAACGGTGTGGACGGCGGTGAATAGTGTCACCGGAGGCAGACGGCATAAGCAGACAAGTTCAGGGGACGGAGTTCAAGGCGAGTAGTCTCTGGAAGACGGTAGATGGCATCATCGGAGTCGATCGGTGGTAGATGGCCCACTAAATTGAGATTTTTGATTTCTTTTGTGTTTTTAATCTAAAGGGTAGTATTGTCATTTTAAGAAAATTTGACAAAAAAGTTCCATCCAACTCAGATACCGATCATGTTACGCTCGTGCAAACTATTGAACTAACCTTGTAGTTTTTAAGACTCAAGGACCAAAAGTGAGATCATATCTAACCATAGGGACCATTCTTGTAATTAAATCTAAAAATTATACGCTTCTTTCTAGGAGAGTATATTTCTTAGTGAGGTTACTAAACAAATAACAAGACATATATAGGTTATTGGAGGCATGTAGTAATCAATATAATTAATACGAATCTGTATTTAACAGCAAGTCCCTAAATGGTAGTGGAGATGGACTAGTGTTCGTAGTTCACACAATCCATAAGATTGTTAGTGAGTCAAAATCACTTGTGAGAAAACCAAGATTGGTTCACTTCACACAATCCATAAGATTGTTAGAGAGTCGAGTCACTTGTGAGAAAATCAAAATTGGTTCACTAAAAGCATCGAAGATAAATTAAAGCTCCTTTAATAGAGTAGTTAAAATCTGAGGTTTACATATCAAGCTTGACTATGCTCACAAAAGTAAATGATATTTTATTTATATAATATAACAATTTTATTTCATATAGTAATTATGCAATGATAAATATTATTTATATGAAATATAAAAATATTTATCATTTCATATAATATAACAATTTTTATTTCATATAGTAATTATGCAATGATAAATATTATTTATATATGAAATTATGACTAAAATAACTAAATAATATGAAGATAAGGTTACGGTACAAAGTGTTTTTTTCATGCGTAACGTACCAAGTTATCACGCAACGGTGAAATTATTACGCCGAAGGTATTTTTGTGTGATAAATTCCATCTCTGCGTGATAATTTCACGCGAGTGTAATTGGTATTGCGTAAATATCACTTTGTTCTTGTGTGATTATTATTGTTATTGCGTGATAATTCCACCCCAAAACTTCGTACACTTCGCGCAAAAAAAAACGCTTTGTATAGTAACCGACCCTTATATATGTGTGTGTGTAACCTTGTTATATAATATAAGCAAAAAATTTAATATTTAATAGATAATAAACTAACCAACCCAAGCTTAAAAAGTTGGTTGAAGTCGAGTATCTTAAATTAAACAAGCATCGAGCTAACTAATAGCTAAAGCTCAACCCGTTTACACCCTTAGCCAATACCACAAACAAATCCATTTACCAATACATAAACCAATACATAAACCAATACATATAGGGGCAGGCTATGTTTATATCCGTAACATGTACAACAAGAAAAAGTTAGTTAAAAAAAAAGAACCAACTCAAATATAGATAGAAAACCCGAACTATATTTACAATAAAACCTCCAATATTACTATATTAAGAAAATTACCAAAATGGTATAATTAGGCCAACTCACATACCCTCTACAGCTCTTTCCACCATAAAAGCCCTCAACCACCTAAAAACAAATGCCTCTTATACACACATTGAGAAAAGAAAAAAGGGTCCTCCCACCTATACAAAAAATACTGTCATCTCCAAATGCATACAGATACAATTGAGAGATTGGACCAAACATCATCCTTCTCATTCATATATTTACATAAAAGTATTTTAGAATGAATTTTACAAAACATAATACTTAACCATATCCATAAAGAAACAAGAGAAGTCTGACTCCTAAAAGCTAAAAGGATGATTGATATTAACACCATAGATAATGAAATAGTAGCAGGAGTAACAACAATTGTAAACAAGCTGAATTTGACATGAAAGCAGCTGAAGATTTTGAGGGAGTCCTACCCGCGAAAGCAGGTGCAACCGCATGAGCATTAGGTGGTGTCCTCTGTTGCTGAGTTGTTGGCAGTGAATTTGGTGAGCTGGCATTACTTCCTAGCGTTTCCTCGCCCTTAAGTGATTGACCTAAGGAGGCGTGATCGAAAGATTGTTTATAACTATGTGTTATTTTACATTAAGGATTAATAATTTTTTCAACCAGTCTTTCTCAGTAAGAAAGTTGGCTAGGAAACAAATGCCATATAAGTAAACAAATGAATGCACATAATAGAATCTCACTCGTAGCAGAGCTAATTGGTAATGGGAGCAAACTTTACCTCTAACACGTGGGATAGAGAGATTACTCCCAATAAGACATGTCATATGACTAAATGTGGCAAAATGGGCAAGCCAGGCTAGTTGGATAATACATCAAGAAAATTTTTAGGGTGGGTTGGGCCAGCCCACAAACACTTGTTTTTTTCTTTCCTTGAATTTTGAAAATAAGGTCTAAACTATATTTCAAAATTATATCATTACAATGATGATCTCATTTTCAAAAATGTAACAATTAAAGGAGTTTAATAGCATTTTGAAAACATTTTGATGATCTTCGACCTGTTCCCATTTTAACCAATCGTTTTTATAACCCATCTGGCACAACTCACAAGGGTCAAAATTGACATCTTTTGACTAGTACTGAAGCTTTTTGTCAACTTTATTAGCCTTGGTAGTTTATCAAATAACATACAGCAGATATAGCATTTCATTTTAGGGTAAAATAACCCTACAGTGGATAATGGTCTTAGAAAAGGTTAAAAATAGACCACAATACACCAAGGCTAATAAATTTAACCAGAGGTGCTTGAGTTTGTTACCAAAAAGGTGGTTAATTTACTCACATCTTGAGCGTGACCATCCAAGAGTAAGATTTTCTCTATCAAAAACCAAGCGATATCCTTTCATGAAGTTCTCTGCACATAAAAAGGAATCATGAACTCAACATCCAATTTACTTATTAATGAATCAATTTGAGTTGTGTTTTATCTTAAGCTACCTCCACAAAATTAGCTAAAAGGGTAATGGCTCATTGAGTTGAATTGGTCTTGCACATCCATGTTAAAGCACACAACCTCGGAAGTTGTTTTTATTAGAGTTTCAGATATATATTGTAGTAATGTTGTTATTGTGAACATGATATACACATTAGTTACTAATGAAATCATTTAAAAAGTGGGCAAAAAAGTGTTCCCAGGTCAATCCAATCTTTGCCAACCTGTTTTGACCTGAACCTGTTACCCATCTTGCCACCTGATAGTTTACAACCACTACTAAATATGGTATATTTGAATTAGTTTAGAAAGAATGAACAAACAAATGGAAGATTGAGAATGCTTACGTCCAATAAGTCCCGTTTCATTAGGTGATGACTCTATTGCTAAACAAAATCCAACAATTCCTCCCTACAATGCAACAAAAAGGCCCAAAAACATAAGGATCTTCAAACACCAAACTCAAGTGCTACTTCTGATTTCCAAAGGTCATAAGTGGGCCAGATTTGCGGCTGTGCACAGAAAGAAATTGCACAAGGCCCAAATATGGAATGTAGCCCACCTCTTTGATAGTCCAAAGTTGTTTTTTTTTTCATTGAAGCAATAACACAGGCCCAAACCAAAGTCCAATTACTTCTTTTTTCCTATTTGGCTCACCATCTATTAGTCCAACGTTTTTGTTTGTATGCCCTTTACTTTTTGAAACATTATTTCAATAATTAGTATGTAACCAAAGCAGAAGAATACTTAACCAATATCTAAACATATGTTTAACAGGTAAAACAGCAATAACCTTTTAGAAACCAACCTGGCTGTCATTCACAACAAAAAGTGGATCATGGACCAAATAGGTGTTGTTCGCTGATAACTTGATAGTCACTGATGGAGTTTCTGGCAGCACTTGAGAACTGTTTCGCACGAAAAATCAACATGAATACACTAATAAGAATCATAAAATACAAAAAGGTAACAAAAAATTCTTCTTTCCTTTTTAAATACCTGGACCTGTAACAGTGTTCAAACGGTACACCTTCAAAAGTTGTTTCATGGCATTTGCTTGTCTGTCATACTATGAGAATAGGAAAGGAAACAGTCAGGTTCTACAACTTTCCAGATATAATAAAGAATCTAGTTGATGAAAGCTTACTTCTTCAACAATAGTTTTATATATTCCATCTGGGAGGGACGTAAAAGTTGTTCCACTATCAAATATAGCTTTGAAGCTTGTCTTATCAAGACAATTAGTGTCAACGCAGAAGCTCTCTACTCCGATTATGTAGGCAACACTGCATGACCATATTACGTTTATACCATTATTTTAAGGGGTGGTTTGCATTTTGAAACTCATAATTTATTACTGGGACTTGTAGTTGAAATAGCCAGTTTTGATGATTGGATAATCATATTCTGCTTTTATTATCTTGTCAAATAATCAGTTTCACACTTGATACAACTAACTGATAATTAAATTGTAGAACAAAAATCACCTAATTATCACAAGGATGTTCTTTTTGGTCATTCTATGTGATAATTTCATGAATAATCAAATTCTCAAACACCTCCTACAGCCCGTTTTAGTACAGCTTATTAATTGATTATGATTATCCAATAAAAACTCACTTTCAAAACACCCCCACATAAAACCTTACTATTTTCCATTTATTGGCAGAAATGGAGTTGTTCTTTGGGTAGCCAGTCCTTGATCCCCAAAATATATATACCCAGAACCGGATTCGCCAAAACACAAAGAGAAAGTGTTTCTTGTAACTCCTGATTTTGCAAGAAGGCTTGGAACCGACACCTCTCCAAATCCAAGACCCAATACACCATCAGGAGCTATACCATCCAAGTAACCACCACTCTGCTTCTTGCCGCATCTGCATTTAATAACTACTATAAAGTAATTCTCATTGTATAGATGTAGAAACAGGGGTGGGCCGGGGAGGTTGGGTAACATGTTAAATGGGTCAGATTGGCCTGGAACGTGTCTTTGTCAAACTTTTTAATAATAAATAATTAGTGTGTTAAATAAAATTACAACATTTACAATATAATCAATCTTTTTAAACAAGATGATTTAGGAGGCTTAAGCATTATAAATACACTCGAAAACTTTTCACCTGTTTGAAGATTTTTCTTCTAAGCTAATTTTTTGTTTTACCTGTTTGACTTCTTAGAGAAACGTAAACCCGAAGCAACCATTCATAAGTAAGCCGGTCAGATTTGCCACCTTCACACCAGTATCCATAAAGGGAAAACTACATCCTTGGAGAATAGAAATGATGGAAGATCAAATATAGAACATACCCTATAATGGCTGGAGCCCTTACGTAAGTGTTAGATGCATTTACACCATATGATGCAAGATGCAATATGTCTTCCACTAATGATCCAGAACTGGATGTATCTGTTGAGGCGTACTTAACAGTATATGGGCATGGCTGTTTTGGGCTTTTGCAAGTCTGACCCATTTCACACAACTCATGGCTGCATGTTATGCTTCTGCTTGTGCTTGAATGAGATGGATTGTATTCATTCTCATCATTGTCCTGCATAATAGATGCCCCAAATACCAGGGAGCACCTGCAAATCAATCAATTTGAATAAGCGCTAAAACTGTAACCAAGTTTTTTCATAGACCTCGTCAGTATCTATTACTATTCAATATGGTACTACTGAATCTCCTTGCGGTGGAGCCTATTGGCTCAGCAGAAGAGAAAAGAGGCTACACAACAGTCCTTGGCTAAGTTTTTAGAAGTGTAGGTGAAGAAATTGATGAAAAATACCATTTTTTGGGTAGGATTGCAGGATTTTTTATAAATAACAAATGCGATTGAAGATAACAAGCATGATGACAAATACAAATAGTTATAAACGAATTAATTGTAAGAATAATGAAGACTCTGCAACAATATACAGACAAGACTGGTAGTTTGACTACCATGGTATCTTACTGAAAGTGGAGCACACTGAACGCAATCACATGGAAGCCAGAGAAGATCACTTCCGGTATCAAGTGCAACAAGGAAAGAAACACTTGGCATCCCTACATCAATATAGGTATAATGTAACCTGCAACATACAACAACTCAGTGAATATAACTGGCAGGAATGATGTTGCCATAAAAGGAACTATAGCAAGACCACAATTACAAATACTCAGTGTGTTAGATCGATTAAAATGTACAATTTTGCAGAAACATGGATGTTCTTGACCTTTGGCATTAAATTCTCCCTAATTAAAAGACAGGGACATAGGATAGTCATCTTCTATATCATTCACAGTAATTAAAGACCCCTTTTCTAGCAAATATAGAGTGTTTAGGTTATTGTATATAATAATCTACTCCTAATGTCCTCAAAATTCAAGTAAGCCGACATCATTTGATTTTTACCGTATATCCGAAACTCAATTCTTTGACAGAGAAAGAAACACTTTTTCAAAAAGGAAATTTTCATCAACACATGGGACATTGTTAGTTAAACAAAATCGATCCAAATAAAAATTTTCTTCTTCAATCCATTTGTGTGAAAATTCAAAAGTGTAAAAAAGTAAAGTTCCTTAAAGCACATGTTGCTAACTAACTAGGAGTACCGATCCACTTTCAATCATACATAAAAACTGCTGAAAAACTTAACAAAGTAAAAGAAAGAGAAACTCAACCATCCAAGGTCATTTCCACCGGACATAGTCTTGCTGCCGGCAGACGGAAACAGTAGCTGGCGCCGAGACCCAACGTTCATCTTCTGCCTTTCAACCTCATTATCCACAACCCTCCGGTAGTAACCTAAGCTCCCCTCCGTCGAAGCCCTAAGAGCTCTCATTTCACCAGAAAAGCGATGAATGAGTCTCGAAGAGTACGTGACCTGTGATTGTGCCGATAAGGCACATTCTGGTAACAGAACCACCAGCGTTATGGATACAGCGAGCAGAATGGATCGAGGTGCTTCCATTTCCATGGATTGCAATGCAGTGAAGATAGTGGTGAATGAAGGAGATCTAGGGCTGAATGTTGGTGGTGGTGATGATGAATGAAGTTTATAGGACTACTGCGTATGAATGGAAGAAATGGGAATAGGGTTTTTGGGGTGCGGTGGAGATTGATTTGCAGTGGTGGTGACAAAAAGAGAGAGAAAGAGAAAGTAAAGCTAAAATGGAACGAGAGGCGCACTGCGCACACCAGGAAGAAACGTTAAAAACAGGAAATATCATATCATCATGCTATGGTGTCATCTTAGGTGCTGTTTGTTTCTGAATAGATAAAACGTCTGCAGTCTGCAGACCACATCTGCAGACATCTGTAGGAGAAGAGGTGGACCAAACCTTTGCAGCCTGTATTAAGAAGACTATTTGTTTTGTAACGTCTGCAGACTGCTAAAATAAACTGAAATTAATAAAAAGTTAAAATAAACAATTCATTCTATCCAATACTTCATAAAAAATTTATGAATTGTTTGTTTCGAGTGTTGAAATCTACGTACGTCCTCCACTGAATCCGTTTCTTGAGGGAGAAACAAGGACTCCGATAAATCTGATTTCTTGTTACCATCAATTACCTTAATGATCCCACAAACCTGATCATGTATCGTGGAAACATGACTCAATTGTTTCACCAGTAATGGCCTTTGCAAATCCATTTGTGACTCCAAATTCCTCAACTTACCACCATAATCCCTCACCAATTCTTGCTTCTCATCCAACTCTGTCTCTAATTCTGCTATCATCTCATCCTTCTCACCATTTGATCTCTCTAAACCTTCAATAACCGAACTTCTTTTTGACACCGCGTCTTTAAGCCCACTGATTGTAGCCTCAAGCTCTGATACTTCAATCGCAATTTCATAGTTCCTCTGCTCCATTTGCTCCCTAGCTTCATTCCTAGACTTTGTTGCTAATTCAACCTGTCTAACAAGCTCCTCAACAATCTCATTTGTTCTCTTGATCACTCCATAAGCAACCGCAGGCAAACCGGTGTACTTTTGGGACCGTGGCAATCCTCCAGCCGTGAAGTTCTTAAAGTGATTAACCTTACCGGAGATTTTATCAATTCCGGTGACTAACATCTGCGCTGCCGTTTGAATCTCCGATCTAGATGAATCCTTAGCTTTCACTGATTCCTCTAACTCCTTAACGAAATCATCCTTCTGCTTCAACAATTCATCCTTTTCCTTTACAACTTCATCCAATTCCGCCGATAACTTCTCATTCGACCTCAACAACTCATCTCTCTGACGCGAACTCTCGTCTCGCTTTTTGATCGCTTCATGAGCCAAAACCTTCAACCTGTTAAACGAAACCTGCAATTCCGATTTCGACTTCTCAACCGCCTCACGCGCTCGCCGTTCACGATCGGCCTCCGCCACCAGTTCTCAGAATCTCTCGATCGTCACATCCTCCGTCGACGATCGACTGCCGATTACAATCGGCACCGGAGGACTATCGTCTTCTTCCACATCACTCAACACGGCATCGCTATCTCCTCCATCCGCCATAGATGTCAACAATCAACGTGAATGTTCGATTAATCACACAAACTGTATATATTCTAATGATTGTAAAGAGGTGAGAAGATGTGTGAAGACTTTAGTCCACCTCTTCTCCAAGAAGAGGTCACGCAGATGTTTTTTAATGAAACGTCTTCAAAAAAACAAACACTCTGCAGACCAGAAACATCTGCCCGCCTCTTTTTGGCGCAGACAAAAGAGCTTTAGAAGCTCTTTTATAAAAAAACAAACACCACCTTAGTATACTTATGTTTTTTTTCTTAATTTAAATTTTAATTTTAATTAGGAGTTAATTACAAGGATCATCCTTGATCTTTACTTAAATTTCATATTTTGTTTTTGTAATTGAAAAGTTAAAAGTTTAGTCCTAAGTTTTGATAAAAATAACACTTTTCGTCCCTGTATTAAACGACCGTTAATTTATTCTGTTAAGTAATTGTAAATTGACCATTTTACATTTTTTCTCATTCAATCCAATCTCAACTACCACCACCACTCCTCGCTACCACCACCACACACACTCATCTCCACCACCACACAACATACCCAATCTTCGTCACTACTCCACGACACCACCACCACCCTATCTCCACCACTGATAACTTGATTGATGGTGGGGATGGGGGGTGTGGTGATGTTGGTAAGGAGTGATTGTGTGATGGTGATTGTTGAGATTGGGTTGAATGAGAAGGAAGAATGGTAAATTGGTCAATTTGCATCTACGTAACATAATAAATTAATGGTCGTTTGACCAGGGACAAAATATGTTACTTTTTTCAAACGTTAAGACTAATCTGTAATTTTTTAATTATATGGATAAAATGTAAAATTTAAGCAAACCTCATGAACGATCTATGTAATTTACTCTTTAATTAATAATGCTTATCATGTTGTTTTATTGTTTTTAATAAAAACAACTTTAATTTGGTGTTAGAAAAATTGCTTGTTAGGATTCTTACTATTCATTAAACTCATCTAAAAACAACTTTAAACATTTGGTGCTTAACTAAACTATCATGTCTTAGAATTATTGATGTGACAAGGTTGTTGGGTTTATTTGTCACACACGGAGAGAGACTTTCAATACACATCATGTTTTATGATAGTACATGATGTTTTCACACTTTAAAACAATGTTCTTAAATTGTAACACCCGAAATTTTTGTCAAGTAAAAAAAACAATAAGAAAAGAAAAATAAAAAGTATCTTGAAAAAAAGTAAAATGGATAAGAAATGGAGGGGCTAAAAGTGCATAAAGGACAAAACTCAAATATTTTATTAATACTTTTAGTATGGCCATCCATATATGTGTTACCAGCTCCTGTTTTGTCGACCAAAAGAAAAAAAGAAGAAGAAAGCAGAGTTCTTCGGTTTTAGAGAGAAAAAGAAGTTGTTCTTGGCCTAGGTAAGTCTTATTGCATAATTGGTTCGGTTTTGTTTGGTTTCGACCATGAAACCGAGTTTTACTCATTCTTGTGTGTTTATGTGTATTCGGGTTCTTGTGTTCTTGGTGTCTAGGTGTTAGAAACATCAAGATTACTTAAATTTGAAGGAGTGGTGTGTGGAAGCAGTCAAGGTGAGTTCTAGACCCCGGTTTTACATGTTTTTAAATTTCTTTGGGGCTGAAAATGCATGTAAAATGATTTTATAACTATTATGTATGTTACCAAATGTACTTGTGTATGTATGTTAGTGTTTTATGGTTGTTTATGTTATGTTGATGCTTAGAATGGTAAATATAAGTCAAGAACATATTAGGAAGATGATTGGGACTGAAAATAACTTAGAAACATGTTAAATAGATGGTCATGCGCTCAAATAGGGCTCATGCGCCTAGAATATTGGTTGGAATGACTAAGTAAACCTTATGCGCCCAAACAGTACCCTCATGCGCCCAAATAATCTGCTCATGCGCCTAAGTGTAGTCCATGCGCTGAACAGTAACCCATACGCCTGAAAGTTATGCCCAAACGCCTAAGTATAGATCATACGCCCAAATAGTGCCTATGCGCCCGAAGTGGCTCATGCGCTAAGTGTTGAAACGCCTAAGTAAAGCTCATACGCCTGCATAGTGGAAAAACGCTTAAGCAATTCTCATGCACCTGCATTGTGCCAAAGTGCCTAGACTGTTTTACTTAGAAAAATTTAGGCTCATGCGCCTGAAATGTCCCATGCACCCATTTTTGAACTTAGAATTTTCTAAGGGGTTTTAAGGTGAATGTGATTGAGGTAGACACTGATGTGATATGATGGTCTATGCTTAAAATATGTATGATGATGTGATGAGTATTATGATATGATGAATGTTTATAGTCTGTTTTTATGTTCCATAATAGATATTACCATGTGACTTTACGTGGTGTGTATATGCTTGTATACGTAAAGTATTATCATAATAAAAGTGAAAGATTAATGATAATGACAGTGGAACATAAAGAATGAACGAATGAAAAGTCTTACAAGTAAAATGAAAGGAGGTTCACAACTCATTGAGAGTTGCTAGCTCAACTATGTGTAATATAGCGTTCGATTTTTGCTAACCCATGAGGGTTAACACTGGGGGATCAGTCTTGGTGACTGATCCATAGTACGAAACAGGATCCTTATCACTTTACCCTGAGAATGAGCCGCTGTGTATCGGGAATAAGGTGGTGCGTGCCTAACGATGGGAGTAAAGTTATGACAGGATCTAGAAACAGTGAAAGATAATGATAAAGTACGAAACGAACGAATACATGCGATAATGAATGATGAATAAGATTATACCTTGTTGTATGTACGAGAATGCTCACGTACGAAAGTAAAGAAAGTATTTTATGAGAAAGAGTATTTTCATATAAACTGTATAAAGTATTTCAATACTTTAAAACTATAACTCACTCAGCAACGCTGACTTTTATGCATTTTCAGTTGGCAGGTAAATTTTGCTGAGGATGGCATGAGGGTGAGCTACTCGGCAAAGACTGACATCCATTCACGCTTAAGGATATTGTTATTTTGTAATGCAATTAAACGATGCTTTTGTAACTTAAATAATGTTGTATTGCTTAACAACAGTATTTATCAATGAAATGAATGGTTTTGTTAATGTAATTCCGTTGCTTAATTTATGAAACATGTATTGTATTGTTTGTATAATATGATGGTTGCCCAACTGTAAGCGTCCATGGAACGGGGCCTTACATAAATGTAAGTTAGTGATTGTCTGCATTGACAATACTTACCTAGATTTACTCTGTAACATATGCTAAAACATGACAGCGTTTATGAGCAAGTTAATCATTTAAAAACACACTTGCTTATCAGAACATCGTTTATATTTTCAAAACTATTGATTAATGATGTACAACAATACCCACATAGACATTGCATGCACTTTCGATATGCACACACGTCTCAAACTATTCATAACACTATAGACCAACATTGGTGTTGTAACTTACATTTCTTTCTTATTGTTTGAAACTCGCACTCCAGGATCGGTAAAAGGATGGTCACACAGTTTTCACAAGGAGGAGAGTGTTAGAACACTAAATAGATTAAATAGGAAACCGGGTTTATATAGAAGATGCTAAGAACACAAGTAAGCAATGAGACAGAACAAGAGAACAAGAACAAGATAAGTATGGTTTTCAAGAATGTTGTATATTGCTCTCAAGTTATATTACAAGTGTTACAAAGCATATGATAAAATACAAAAACCTGAGATATTTTATACTATATTCTACAGCCAGCTATGCTTTGAAAGCCAGCTGGAAACACTAATCTAGACAGCAAGATCAGTGTAAAGTCAAAAGGCAGATTGTTTTTGACTAGTGACTATGACATATCATAGCTCACGTCATAATGTATTATAAAAAGGATAAAGGTACAAAGTAAAGGTTACAGACTCTAAATCTTAATCTACAGTTGCAAAAGCATGAATCTTTTCATAAACTTATATAAGTTGGCGAGTTTTTAGAGTTACAGCGGAAAGTGTGTCAGCTTTATACAAAAGTTGATCAGAGAAAGCATGTATTATCTGTCTTCAGAAGAAATCAGTCTTCACTTCATTGGCTTTGGAAGATTTTGTCATTTAAGCTTTGGAAGACTTCATCTTTGGCTTCGGAAGATTTGATCTTTGGCTTCGAAAGATTTTACGCTTAGAATATTTTTATGAGGAGTGTAAAACTTCCGAAGTAACTTCTACCATGTACATCATGCATGCAAGCTGGAAGCTCTTTGTTTGCTTTGATTGCATCAACCTTTCAATTATAACCTTACACGCACCTATTTGGAAAACATACATTTTATCTCACTTGTTTGTGGAAAGACGCTTTATTACGATCGGGTGTTATCTGCACACACATAAATTGTACAACTATGGCTGACTCATTAATAATGTATAGCCCAAACGGGTTACCATCGATAGACTTTACACACTTGTGCCTTCGAAATGGACTTCATGCTCTTGTTCCACCGAAATGGACTTCGCACACACTCACTTGCCATATTACATGGACTTCTCACTAATACTAACAACACTAAGTACACGCACTATAATGTGTAACCCACATTATGGGTGTAATAATCTACAATTAGCTATCCACCCACGTTTAATATTAAACCATGCTTGTTTTTATCATAACTCGCTTATTTATGTTAACTTACACACTTTTAGAAATTAACTTGCGTAGATTTTGTTATACAAGCTCATGTATGCATTCAAATGGAAATTCTTACATGGTATCCCTTACAAAAAAGTTCATATAAACTCACCTATAAAATTCCATACACACTAACTTCACTAGTATAACATAATTACATCCCTCTACCTGAGTCATTCAAATCATATAAACATACAACTCATTACACACACATTGCACACATATTACATACACATTCTTTCAATCCATCACTTATTATAAAATCACACCCACATATTATCCCACTCACATAAACACGTTTGAATAGCTCACAAAATGTTTTAACATAACCCAATGCACCACCCCTCACATTTATCATGTTGTAATGTTACATGTAAACACACACTTGTTCGTACACCTGAACCAAACCTTGGCACATAATAAATCACTTACATAGTTCATAAACTAGGCTAATTCTCTACATAACCACCATGATCATATCTTATGTGCATAACAACCCTCTACCCAAACATAACACACCACCTTGTTATCTTTGTTCCACTCCTCGGCATATGTCCATGTCTGATTGAACCACCAGTTGTGTTCGTTTATCTTTTTTGACTCGCCGCCTCCCACACTCCTCCTTTACTATCTTTGCTACAGATCTAGAGAAGGGAGTTGAGAAATTTGGGTTTTCGTAACCTGCTAACTTTGACACTCTTTGGGGTTTTGCTGCGACACCTCTTCCCATCTCTATGCTTATCTCTTATTGTCTTTTTGCTCAAATAAGGTGAATGGTCATCGGTTCATACTATGATTATAAAAAGAGTGTTTGAGACAATAATTAGTGAGAAAGATGGGTAAAAAAACCAATTTGTTTTATACAGGAGGATCCACTATGAAAGTTATACATACACTTAGGATATAAAAGGAAAAATAGCGTTGATTGCGATGTGACTCACATATGCAGTTGGTTGGTGCAAGCAGAGAGCAACTACAGGTGTTTTTGCATGACAAGAGATTTCCATAGAAATTAAAGCGGTAATGACATAAGATTGCAGTAAGACCCACTATGTTTAACGCGTCCGATTGCTAGCTAACAAAAAGTATGTAAGCATGAAAGTTAGAGGTAGTAGATATGATAATTTTGTAGTGGACATGTAGACACACAAAATCAAACTCTATAAGGAGTAAAGATTTTAGGGACATATTAGGGGTAACATGCATTTCAAAGAAGATAACCAGTAGGAGGTTAAGAGGGTTTAAGAATGTGTAGGAAATAAAGATGTCACACATGTAACGAGACTTAAAAATTTCACAGCTAATGAGAAGAGGAGCAGAGATAGACCGAAAATGATTTGAGACGAACATATCAAACAAGTTTAGGCTTACACCTCTCCAAGAACATGAGGACAAGCCTTCTTTAAAAGGGCAATTTAAAAGGTGGGAGTTGTGATACGAATGGTAACCAAAGGGGTGATATTGACAAGTCGGGTAATTTCCAAGTGTATTCTAGAAGGAGCAACAGGGCAATATGAAAAGTGGTTGATAATTAGTTAGAAGAGAGAAATAGTATAAGAGGGATAGGATAATAATGAAAGAGGCGTGAGTGAGTTTGTTATTTTGTTAGGCTCCTACAATTGTGCATGGAGAGAGGGTTTTCCCTAGATTTCCTTTACATCATCTAGTTATCTTTTGTAATTCCTTTCCATTTCAATACATTACTTAAGTATTTCTTTCAATTGCCTATTCTTCGATTTCTGTTTTCCATCAGAGTGGATAAGAAGCATAGTGGGAAGAAGTTGATTTACCAATAAGAAGATGTGAAACTAGGTATGGAGAAGGTCATCAGCAAGAAGCTATGAAGTGAGATTAGAAATAGCTGATTTAAAAGTAAAAGAAAGAGGCTTGAGATGCCAAGTGAGTTTTGTTAATGACGAATAGGATGCCTTGAAGTGCAGGAGTGAGTCCTTATTTATAGACAGGAAACCTGTGAAACCATAATACGTTTGGTTGATATGGGTTAGTTTGGCCTAACGAACACGTTAGTCCATCATTATAAATTTCCCACTCTAGGACATACACCATCATAAATCAACATGGCTGATGATACATGTTATGGGTGTAATAATTGATTCATGTCTTTACGTGAGCTGTTATTGTTATCTGATTCTTTCTTGGCTTGTTTGAGTGGTGCTCCTTTGTTATTTATATCATTTAATAGGTTATGTATAGATGTATATTAGCTATTTTATTTATTAATTATTATATAACTATATATATGTATATTTAACTGTATATATGTGTATATTATATATTATCAATTCTTTAGCGGTTGACTTTGATATATTATTGACTTAATTACATGGGTGGTCTCCGTGGTATGCTCTGATTTCACTTTTAGTCCCTAACTCTTGAAAATTACAAGATTGGTCCAAAACTTTGAATAAACGTAACATCCTTAGTCCCTGAGTTGGATGGACGTTAACTTTGTCCGTTCAGTGTATGTAAAATGACTGAAATACCCTTAATAAAGAAGATAAAGTAATAAATTAGTGGGCCCATTTCAGTGTTTGTCACCCACCCCTTGAATGGTCAAACCTCACAATCGCCGGTTTTGTTCTTCTGCCACCACCATCATCCGATTCGCCTTCTCCGGCCACAGTTTGTCTTCTCCGGCCACGGTTTGTCTTCTCCGACTAGCACCATAACTCTCACAACCAGACTTTCCTCCCTTTACAATAACCATCCCAACATTATCGACTCCTCAACGATGTTCTAGTTTTCCCGATAAGGTCCATAACCATTGCTCATAACCGCCTAAATCGACCAGATCTGTGGAGATCCAAACTTGTGTCAACTAATGGGTAACTCGTAAACCCCTAAACCGCTCAAAACTCCCTATGACCATGGTGGGTATTAAAATCAAAGTGTTGCAGCAGGGAAGAATGGGGGCGTGAATAGCGGCGATCCAATGGATCTTAAGCACATGGTCAAAACAAGGATGGTGGTGGGGGTGGTGGGTTTGGAGTGATTCAGGTGAACAGATAAGGCGGCGTTGGTGATGCCGATGGTGGTGGATGGCGTTCCGGCGGTGGTGATTCTAGGAAGAGAGAAAAACAAGGGTGGTGTGTTATGTACGTTAGTTCATGTGGTATTAATTCTTTTGTTTTTTTCAAGGGTAGTATTGTAATTTTTAAAAAAATTAACAGAAAAACTAACGTCCATTCAATTTAGGGACTAAAGATGTTATGTTTATGCAAAGTTTTGAACTACAAATAAAATCAGAGCATATCAGAGACCACTCGTGTATTAAGTGTATATTATATATACACTCATTTCTTATTATGTTTTATTTATTATCTGAGCATGAGCCTATCTATGAGGTGGGCCCATGACACATCTTTGTAGCATCAAATGATGTTACAGAATGTATACTTTTATTTGTGTGACGAACATTATAAGAGCATTCACAGTCCATTCCTTATCTTATCCATATAATTACACTTAAATCACTAATTCTTCTCTCTCCTTTCAATTAAATAATATATTTTTATACCTTTTCATTACCTTTTCTCTCTCCTTCACTCACAACCACTTTCAAAAATATTAAAAAATTTATAAGGATTGTACAGTGATTCTTCAAATATACCAATCCACAATAACATTTTCTCTCTCCTTCACTCACAACCACTCAAAATCATTCCATATAATATACCAAACACACTCACATGATTATAGGGCACGGGTTGTGAATGCTCTAAAACAAGTTGTAGAATCAACCCACCTGCTGCCTACATCACCAAACGTCCAAACCCCAACCCCTGTTCTTCATACAATATCCATCAATCTGATTTCAATGCAAATTCTATCAACTCAGAAAGAAGCATGTCTGCTCAAATTTCTTGCATTTTTTCCACATGCTCCACTGCCTCCTTCAGAGATCCACTCACTTTTGATTCACTCAGCTCCACCGGATCATCAACAATCTCGTTTTCCTCTAAGCTCACTGGAAATCGTTCAATCAGGTATACTTTTATCCTACTTCATGTTATTATCGAAATTCACTTGATTATGTTGTAGCTTTGATTTGATTTTGCATTGCAACTTGCTGACATTGGATTGACTGGGCTCTGATTCCTGTAATTGTGCTTCTGATTTGGATTTGAAGGCTCCAACATATCGATTACTGTGCTTGTGTTAATATTACAAAATTTTATGATGTAGCTTATGTGAATTACTGTAGAAACTTTCATTTAGGTGCTTAAAGCATTGTTCATCTGTAGATTATACCATCGTACTAAGTATAAGCGCAATTAGTCAGTGTAGATCATAGCAGAATTGATTATTTAGATTTTATTTGTATTTTGGTGTAGATATTTGGAGACTAGAAGACTTCATATATCCTTTACAAGTTGTTCAGCAGTAATAGTAGAAGCCAACTTTGAGCAAATGGAGCTTGATACCACTCTGAGCCCTAGAGTCAACTCAGTAAAACCTTCAAAAACCTTAGCTATAATTGACCAAGCAATTGCATCATACAATGATTCTTTTTCTTCTTTGGATCATAATTCAATCAGCTGAGGTTATTCTAAGCTGTATGTTGAAGCTGCTGTTCCTATCATTCGTTTAGCTGCTGGAGAATCTGATTTTGACACCCCCGCAGTTATTGTTGAGGTGGTTGATTTGACAGTTATTTATCCGATCTAATCCACCTTTTCTTTGCTGTAGTTTAAATAGTTATCTCTCTTTTATTAAAAATTTTATAGGCTGGAATAAACGCAATACGTGAAGGTTGCACGAGGTATACTCCTAATGCTGGTACCCTGGAACTACGAACGGCAATATGTAAGAAACTAAAAGGTAAGTTCCATCATTTGAGACATTACAACAATGTTCTCCAGCTTGACTAGTATGGAGTGAAGAATATTGAACTGTAACTCTATATATATTTCTTTCATTGTCTTTTATAGAGGAGAATGATATTTCTTACACACCTGACCAAATTGTGGTTAGTAATGGGGCAAAGCAGAGTATACTACAAGCAATCCTTGCTGTTTGTACCCCAGGAGATGAGGTCAATTTCTATCTACTTTTTTGTATATAGAATAGGGTATTTGTAGATAGATTATTGTTATGTTAGATGTGGAATTATTGTTTTCTTCGGTAACTATGAGAACCCATTACCGGAAAACTCAGGAGACCCCGCGAATACCATGCTAACCAACTATACCATGTAAAACACAGCTTGCGCTGGGAAGGTGACCTTCAAAGGAGTTAATGGCATAAAACCCAGTGGAAGCTTTGTCGAATTATTATTTTGGTATCTCGTTTATCTTATAGCTTGCTCCTTTTTCAGGTTATAATTCCAGCTCCCTTTTGGGTAAGTTACCCTGAAATGGCAAGGTTGGCTGATGCAACACCTGTGATTCTTCCTGCAAGCATTTCAGAAAAATTTTTATTGGATCCAAAGCTTCTAGAGTCTAAGCTTACGGAGAAGTCGAGACTGCTCATTCTGTAAAGAAATCAACAAGAGTTGCAGACTATAAGAGCGGCGGTTCCAAATGAGCGATCCAATCTAAGGAACCCTAAAAAGGAGCCTCTAATATAAAGGCAAAGACTTTGCTGAAATGACAGAGCAGCCCTCCATAATCTCCAGAAGACAGCAAAGACCCACGAACATATAAACCTGCACAAACTTAACCCAGAAATAAGAAACCTTTGATTTGAAAAGAAAATACCTTTTTAACACCCCCCCTCAAATCAAATGGTAAACATGTCAATCATACCAAGTTCTTTACAAAAGAACTTGTGTTGACTAATATCCAAACCTTTTGTAAAACCATCAGCCTTTTGAAAGGCAGATTTTATGCTTAAAACTTTAATAATTCCTTTGGCAACCTTTTCTCTGAGAAAGTGTAAATCTAACTCAAAGTGTTTTGTTCTTTCATGAAAAACAGGGTTGGCTGCTATAGCAATAGCAGCCTCATTGTCACAAAAAACTTTTACAGGTAATGTGATTTGAAGTTGTAACTCAGATAAAAGATTTTGTAACCACATAACTTCACAAACCACAGAGCATAAAGCTCTGTATTCAGATTCAGCCGAGGAGCGAGAAACAATAGCTTGTTTCTTGCTTTTCCAAGAAATAAGAGAGTCTCCCAATAAACACAAAAACCCGTCACAGATCTACGAGAGATAGGACACTTGCCCCAGTCAGAATCAACATATGCGACCAATGATAACTCATCATTTTTCTTAATCAAAATACCACTACCAGGGGATAGTTTTAAGTATCGCAATAATCTTAAAGCAATCTGAAGGTGGGCATTAGTTGGGGCATGCATAAATTGACTTAGATATTGAACAGCATAACTAATATCGGGACGAGTCAAGGAAAGGTAAATTAACTTTCCACCAAGCTTTTGATACCCAGAAATATTTTCTAGAACAAGATCTGTAGACTTGGTTTTTGAGGATATAACAAAACTTTGTTCAATTGGAGTATTAACTGGTTTACACCCAGAATATCCAAACTCATTTAACAATTCAAGACAATATTTTCTTTGATTTAAATTAATTCCATGTTCAGAATACAAAACTTCTATGCCCAGAAAGTACTTAAGGACACCTAAGTCTTTTATTTTGAAGTCCTGATTCAGAAAAGCTTTTATTTTGTCAATTTCATTTAAATCATTTCCAGTTATAATCATGTCATCAACATAAACAAGAATAACAACAAAAGTGGATGCATTAGATTTAATAAACAAAGAATGATCACATTGACTTTGCACATATCCATGATTGCATAAAACACCAGTCAACTTTTCATACCATTTGCGAGGGGCTTGTTTGAGCCCATATAGAGACTTTATTAACTTACACACACGGGTTTCAGATTTAGAATAATAACCTTCGGGAGGTGTCATATAGACATCCTCGGTTATACTACCATATAAGAAGGCATTGTTTATATCAAGTTGAAATAGAGACCAGCCATGGTTAACAGCCAAAGTGATAACAGTTCTTATGGTTACCATTTTGATAACGGAGAAAATGTTTCATCAAAGTCTAAGCCTTCTCTTTGACTGTAGCCTTTGGCTACTAACCTGGCTTTATATCTCTCTATTTCACCATTAGATTTATATTTAATTTTATAAATCCATTTGCATCCTATAGGTTTTCTACCAGAAGGTAAGTCAACAAGTTCCCAAGTTTTATTTTTGTGAAGAGCTTCCATTTCAAGATTCATTGCATGCACCCAATTTATATCTTTAACAGCTTCATTAAAACAGGAAGGTTCAACAGACTTATTCAAGTTGGAAATAAAGCACAAATTTTCCTTAGATAAATGAGAGTAATTAACTACTTTTTCTAACCCATATTTAACTTTCCCTTCAATTATGTAGTCTTGCATCTTTTTAGGAAGAGTAGATTGCCTAGAGGATCTCCTTGGCTCAACAGGGACAGAATTGGGACCCTCAGAAGAGTCAATCTCTTCATTAGTAATACCAAAATCACCAGCCAAGCCACTATCTGAATTGGATGAGGTGGAGGGCTGCTGGTTTGATAACTCAGCTTCGCCATTCACACCTTCCATTTCAGCAGGCTGCTGAGAGTTAGCAAAACTTTGAGACATCACCCTCTCCTCATCATCGGGAACATTTGTACTTGAGATGTTTTGGATGTCGATATTGTCAAAAAAATTAAGGTTATTTAGGTTTTCATTAATAGTTCTAAAGTAAGATTTATCATTTGGATTTTGTTTAAAAGGAAAAACTTCTTCATAGAATTTAACATCTCGAGAAAATAAGCTGATTTTATTATCTAGACTCCAAAGTTTATACCCCTTTTTTACATTAGAATATCCAATTAAAACACATTTTTCAGAACGACTTGAAAATTTATCATGGTTATGAAGCACAGTACAAAAACAAAGACAACCAAAACTTCTCAAGTGATTTAGAGAGGGACTAAAGCCAAACATAACCTCATAGGGACTCTTACCTAATAAGACAGATGAAGGGGTCCTGTTTATTAAATATGCAGCCGTTAGTACACATTCAAACCAGAAATTTAAGGGAACACCTCCTTGAAACATCAAGGACCTAGCAACATTGAGAAGGTGTCTATGCTTCTGATGCATACCCAACTCCTATAAAAGTGTATTCACGACGCAATAAAACAAAGAAAAAAGGAGTCGGGTTAGAGGCAAGCAATCTGGAGCAGCTTGACTTGATTTATGGATCGGGGTTTGACCCATTCAACCCATTACGTGAGGCTGGAAACAACTGGACAGTGGAGCTGAAAAGAAGGGACAAACAGCAGGAAAATTAAGTGGAGTGGAGCTAAAAGGAAGGAGGAAATGCTGGAAGGTTAGTGGGGCAGTTGAGCTGGAAAGAAGGAAAGGAAACCCACTAAAGAAAATTTCACATTATATATTTGTTTGAGTGTTTCATTTCTTGCATGTCATTTTTGAATTACCTTTGTACTTGTTGTATTTGGAGATCGCCTATCTCGAATCAGGCCACTATCCTTGTTCTCTTTATTTCAATCAATATAATCTTTTGGGTTCTATCATTTGGTTCCATTGCCGGGAAACGAAAACATGGTGCAAACCCGGAGTAACTCGGGCGACGACAACAATCCACCAGATCCTGTTGCGGTTCAGTTGGCTGCCTTAGCTGCGCAGTTTGAAACGATGAGGCAGGATATTTCATCTCTAAAGGCAGGAGAACGATCCAAAGGAAGCAAGTATGATGAAGGGGAGAGTTCTTGGAGGGGTCGACAGCCCTATAAGCCTTATAACAAAATCGATTTTCCGATTTTTAGCGGAGGAGACCCTCGCGGGTGGCTGCTGAAAGCAGAAAAATATTTCAGGTATTATCAAATATCTGATGAGGAGAAGGTTGAGATAGCTTCAATGCACTTAGAAGGTGATGCTTTGGATCTTTATTCTTGGCTCTCTAATGACCAACCTATCACTTTTTGGGAAGAATTGTCCCAAGCGTTTACCAAAAATTTTGGGCCAGCAGAATTCCAAAACCCGGATGAATTTCTTTGTAGCATCAAGCAAACTGGATCAGTTCAAGAATACCGGCAGGAGTTTGCTAAGAGATCCTCTCGGGTCTCAAATTGGCCCGACCATTGTCTCTTAGGGGTATTCTTGAACGGTCTTAAAGATGAGTTGAAATCTGATGTAAGGATTCACAAACCACGTACGGTGTATAATGCTATGAGCTTGGCTTTGGAGTTTGAATCTAAACTCTCTTCTCACCGACCTGGAAAAAATAATTCTTGGACCCCAAGTTCGAAAACCTCTCAATCAGATTCCAAACCAACACCATTTACCCCTGCCCCAACATCAACCCAATCAAAAAACAACCCCCGGATTTCTGAGACAGAAAAACAGAACCGATTCTTGAAAGGGGAATGCTTCAGATGTGGTGATAAATACGGACCAGGCCATCGATGCAAAACAGGTGCTCTCAAGGTGTTTGAAGCAGAGGAGGACATGGAGGAATCACCCGTAACAGAAATTCCTGATCTTGTTTTTGACCAAGAAGAAAATGCTGAAATCAGTTTGCATGCTATCTTAGGGAAAACACACCCTACGACAACACACCCTACTACAATGAAGATCCACGGTAAACTTCATTCTACTGAAGTTCTAATTTTAATTGATGGCGGTTCTACACATAATTTCATTTCTGATGTCTTGGTGAATGAACTTAAGTTGGCTTCTCAACCGGTACCGCCTTTTGGTGTTCAAATCGGTAATGGGGATGTAATTCGATGTAGCCATATTTGCAAAAATCTTCATGTACAGGTTAATGACCTCAAGATCACCCAAGACTTCCACCCATTCTCTCTTGGGGGAGCTGATCTAGTTTTGGGTATTCAATGGTTAGCCACATTAAATACGGTTCAAGCTAACTGGAAGGAGATGTTCATGATTTTTTCAATAGAGGGGAAGCGATACAAGTTACAAGGTGTTGCATCTGGTCCCCAAAAATCATCCAGTTTCCAACACCTAGCGTTGACAAAGACGTTACACCGTCCATACCAGCCCCGCTACAATCTATTGTCACCCAATACACCACTGTTTTTGAAGAACCTCAACACTTACCCCCTGTTAGATTACAAACCCATTCAATCCCACTTTTACCTAACTCCACCCCACCTAACATCCGCCCTTACCGTTATCCTCATTCTCAAAAAACTGAGATAGAGAAACAAATAGAACAATTGATGACCGCTGGTTTTATACAAACCAGCACAAGCCCCTTTTCGAGTCCAGTGCTGTTAGTGAAAAAAAAAGGACAATTCATGGCGTATGTGTGTCGATTATCGGGCCCTAAACAAGATAACTATAGCCGATAACTACCCCATCCCTAATATTGATGAGTTACTTGATGAATTGCATGGGGCTACGGTGTTTTCAAAACTTGATTTGCGGTCAGGTTACTACCAGATCAGAATGGCAGCCCAAGATATTGAAAAAACAGCATTTCGAACTCATTCGGGTCATTATGAATTCAAGGTCATGCCTTTTGGCTTGACTAATGCCCCCTCCACATTTCAGGCCATTATGAATGATCTGTTTCGCCCGTACTTACGCCGTTTTGTGTTGGTTTTTTTTGATGATATCCTGATTTACAGCTCGAATATGGAACAACATGTTCACCACTTGAACACTGTTCTGGAGCTGCTGTTAACTAATCAATTTATGCTAAACTTTCAAAATGTTGTTTTGGTCAACATCAGGTTTTATTTTGGGGCATATTATTTCAGCAGTTGGGGTTCAAGTTGACCAAGATAAAATCACCGCGGTTGAATCTTGGCCCCTGCCTTCTAATGTTCGAGAGGTGCGTGGGTTTTTAGGGCTGACCGGATACTACAGAAGATTTGTAAAACATTACGGGTTGATAGCACGACCCCTTACCGATCTTACCAAAAAAGACGGGTTCAGGTGGTCTGATGAAGCTACTGTGGCATTCAACAAACTGAAACATGCCCTTATGACAGCCCCTGTTCTCCGTTTGCCAGATTTCTCGAAACCCTTTGTGGTGGAATGTGATGCATCTTCGGAGGGAGTGGGTGCAATTCTGATCCAGGAAGATCACCCGGTCGCCTATTTCAGCAAAGGGTTTTCTCCAAGTAACAGATTGAAGTCAGCATACGACCGCGAGTTGCTCGCCCTCGTTCTTGCAGTTCAGAAGTGGAACCATTACCTTTTGGGCAGGCATTTTTTCTTAAAAACTGACCATTACACCCTCAAATTCTTGCTAGAACAACGAGTCACCACCACCGAGCAACAACGCCTTCTCTTAAAACTCATGCCCTATGATTTTTCTATTGTTTACAGATCTGGTAAAGAGAATAAAGGGGCTGATGCACTGTCTCGACGACCTCCAGCAGCTGAATTGTGTACGTTGGTCATGCCACGATGCTTAACATTGACCGAAATTCAAGAAGACTTGCACTCCGACCCTTACACGAAGACGATTATTGAAAAGCTGACTACAAGCCCATCATCAACACCCAATTTTACCATGGCTGGCCAGGTTTTATTGTATAAAGGCCGAGTGGTGGTACCTAATAATCCCAGACTCAGAAACACCATCTTACATGAAGTTCATAGCACTCCTATGGCAGGCCACGGGGGTTTTTTAAAGACCTACACACGTGTGGCGGCCCAATTTTTCTGGCCCAATCTCAAGAGAGATGTCCGGGTGTTTGTCCAGCAGTGCCTTACATGCCAGCAACATAAGTATGAAGCCCTATCCCCAGCGGGGTTGCTGCAGCCTTTACCAATTCCTACTCAGATCTGGGAAGACATCTCCCTCGATTTTATAGTAGGATTACCTCCCTCTAACCGGTTTGACACTATATTTGTGGTGGTTGATAGGCTGAGTAAGTATGCTCATTTTTGCCATTAGCACATCCGTTCACAGCCAAAAGCGTGGCAGCCCTCTTTTGCAAAGAAATTGTTCGTCTTCACGGGTTTCCTCGTTCAATAGTATCGGACAGAGATGTTATCTTCCTCAGTAATTTCTGGCAGGAACTGTTTCGTTTGGGTCACACATCTCTCAAAATGAGTACTAGTTATCACCCTCAAACTGACGGTCAAACCGAAGTCGTTAACCGTTGTTTGGAGGCTTACCTTCGTTGTTTTGCTCATGAACAACCTAACAAATGGAGCTCTTTTTTAGCTTGGGCCGAGTATTCATACAATACCGGGTTTCACACTTCCACTCGTACAACTCCATTTAATGCAGTCTATGGCAGGGACCCTCCCCCGCTGCATCCGTATGTAATTGGTGATACGAACAACGCTGATTTGGAACACCAACTTGTGGCTCGTGATGATATGTTGAAGCTCTTGCGTACTAACTTACAGAAAGCACAAGATCGCATGAAAGATCAAGCTGATCAGAAACGGCGTGAGCTTTCCTTCGAGGTAGGAGATGCAGTTTTTCTTCGAATACAACCTTACCGACAGAAGACTTTGGCAAAAAGGCGTTATGAAAAGTTGTCTCCTAGGTTCTTTGGACCTTACCTGGTTACAAAAAAGGTGGGCCCAGTAGCATACGAGCTGGCATTACCTCCTGATTCTCGTATACACCCAGTTTTTCATGTATCGATGCTTAAACCAGCTCATGGCAAATTTCCTTCTACACCTGCCCCACCATTGCCTATTACCAAAGACTGGGAAGTTGATCTACAACCTGCCCAAGTTCTAGCTCATCGTTGGATCCATACCACACCACCAACTCTAGAACTACTGATTTCTTGGGCTAACAGACCAGCTGAAGAAGCCACGTGGGAAGATTATGATCTTTTGGCAGGCCAATTCCCAAAATTCGACTTGAGGACAAGTCGTTTTTCCCGGAGGGTAGTATTGATGCATACCCAACTCCTATAAAAGTGTATTCACGACGCAATAAAACAAAGAAAAAAGGAGTCGGGTTAGAGGCAAGCAATCTGGAGCAGCTTGACTTGATTTATGGATCGGGGTTTGACCCATTCAACCCATTACGTGAGGCTGGAAACAACTGGACAGTGGAGCTGAAAAGAAGGGACAAACAGCAGGAAAATTAAGTGGAGTGGAGCTAAAAGGAAGGAGGAAATGCTGGAAGGTTAGTGGGGCAGTTGAGCTGGAAAGAAGGAAAGGAAACCCACTAAAGAAAATTTCACATTATATATTTGTTTGAGTGTTTCATTTCTTGCATGTCATTTTTGAATTACCTTTGTACTTGTTTGTATTTGGAGATCGCCTATCTCGAATCAGGCCACTATCCTTGTTCTCTTTATTTCAATCAATATAATCTTTTGGGTTCTATCAGCTTCCTTTCCACTATGCCATTTTGTTGAGGGGTATGAGTGCAAGACGTTTGATGAATTACCCCTTTTGATTCAAGGAAGGATGTTACTTGTTTATTTACAAATTCAGATCCGTTGTCACTTCTGATAGTCTTAATGGATTTATCAAACTGAGTTTTAAATAATGAGAAAAATTTTGTTATACATTCATAGACCTCATCTTTTGTTTTTATAAGATAAACTCATACAGACCTTGAAAAATCATCAACAATTGTTAAGAAATATTTGAAACCTTCTTTACTAGTGACTTTATATGGACCACATAATCAAGGTGAACAAGTTCACCAATTTCTTTAGAACAGTGATTACTAAGTGGAAAGGGAGCACGATGTTGCTTGGCTCTATGGCATATTTCACAAGGAGAGGGAGCAATTTTATCATTAATTTGAAGAGAATCTTTTAGAACAGATAAGACATGATCAGCAGGGTGACCTAACCTATTATGCCACATATTCACCTTAGACAAGTTGCTGAAACAGACAGGAACAGAGTTTTGATCTTTGTCAAAAAAATAGAGACCATCAAATTGACTACCAGTCGCCTGGACTTTCTTTGATTTCAAATCCTGAATGTAGCAGGAATTTTCATTAAATAAATTTCAAGATTGTTATCCCTAGTTAGTTTAAAAACAGATAGAAGGTTGACATAGAATTCAGGAACAACAAATACATCAGTCAGCATAATACTATTTGTTAATTTTAGATTTCCAATTTTTGTAATTTTAGCACATGTGCCATTAGGGTGGCTAACAATCATATTGTATCCAGATACGTCGACACAATTAATCATGTTTTTGTCAGATTTTATCATGTGTTGATTTGCTCCTGAATCAACCACCCAACCATTTTCAAATCTAGAATTGGACAAAGATGAACATCCAAAGACACCTAAGGATGACTGAACTAGAAATGATTGATCTGATAACTTACCTCCTGTACCAGGAGTGTCACCAGATTTATCATTAATCAGACCAATAAGTTTAGCGATTTGCTCCTGTGACAAAGTCAAGGGAGACGAAGATACAGCAACAGTTTAGTATTGGATGAGGAGGCACCATTGAAATTCCCAGGTTTATTGGTCTGATTATTGATTTTTTCTTGTAATTTGGAGGATATCCAACAATCTCATAACATCTATCAACAGTGTGACCCAACAAATTACAATGAGTGCATTTTAGATTCGGATTCGGTCCTCTTCCAACCCTTTTTTATTGTCAAAGGTCTGGTTTGGTTTAGAAAAGAAGCCAAGATTTTGATCTTTTGGTCCAGAGGAGGATCCACCATTTCGGTGAGATTCTTCTCTGGAAACAATTGAGAAAGCAGTTTTAATTGTTGGAAGAGGATCTCTTGTTAATAGACTAGATCTAACAGGTTGGTATACATCATCAAGACCCATAAGAAATTGCATAAGTTTGATGAGATGATTAAAATCATTGAACTCTTTAGATGCATTGCAAGAACAGGAGGGTAGTTGTATGATGGCATCAAATTGTTTCCACATAGTGTTTAATTTATGATAGTATTCAGAGACAGATGAGCCATTTTGAGACACAGAGTTTATCTTTTGATACAAGTTATAAACGACTGATCCATCAATTTTATCGTACGTTTCCTTCAAATCAGTCCAGACCTCTGATGCAAGTTTTGAGAACACTTGGCCAACATACAACTCCTCTGATATAGAGTTCAATATCCATGACAGAACCACAGAATTACATCTATCCCATTGATTTGCAAGTATAGGGTCAGTTTTAGATTTTTCACATTTACCATCAATGAATCCAAGTTTGTTTTTAACTTGTAAAGCCAATTTTATTGAACTAGCCCATACAGTGTAATTTTCAGTTCCTTTTAGTTCATTGTAACAATGGTAAGTGTATTAATATCATTAGCATGAAGATACAATGGATCACACATATCAAGTTTACTAATCTGAGTACTCGAAGCAGTAATATTAGTGACAGGACCAGAATCAGCCATAATGACAAAGCAAGAAATGAATGATAGCAAGCAAGCACACGCAAGAAGATCAACCAAGAGCCAGAGCCAGGTTTTCACACCTTTCACAGGAAGGCAGATCAAGGATTAGCTCAAGATGATATGAAGACACACAACAAATGTAATAGCACGCAGCGTGATGCACAACTAACACACAGAACAAATCGTAATGCAGTACAGATACCGGTACCCCTAACCCGGTCAAACAATGACTAATGATAAGATTCAACAATGATGCAAGACAGAAAATTAATAGAGAGGAAAGATCTCACAGCGGGGCAGTCCCTGTTTTTCAGGGAATCCAAGCAAGGATGCAACACGTAACCTTCAAGGGTTACTATGTTACATCAGAAAATCAACCTCAACTCCAGAGTGCAGCCCAAGAGTTCGAGTTTGCAAGTAAGACCCACAAAAATCACCTCACATTAGAAATCAACCTAGGGTTTTCACTCGCAGCTCCATCGTCGTTCTTCAAGACCATCATCCTTCGACAAATCTCGAATCAAGATGGTTTTGCCTAACGATGTTGATCTGCTTAATCCACCAGCTGAGTTGGAAAGGAAGCACAACCCACGGCCGATCGATTCCTCGTGGAATCAGATCTCAACAAAACTCGTAAGCACCGGCGATCGATTGCCGGAAGCAAATCGAAACAATCGTCGATTCTGCAAAAGGCCTCTGCAGTGATGATTCACGCGTTCAAGCATTTGCCGTTCGCCGGCACCGGAACCGGAGTCGGCGCCGGAGGTTCTCTGAAGGCTAGGTTTTTTCCCGAGGAGTTTCTCTCGGAGGCTGTTGAAGTATGGCTTAAGGAAGAACAACTTCGCCGCCGCACACAGAAATCCTTCAATCGAAGGATGGAACCAGCACTTAAAGAAATCAGTGTAAAGAAATCAATGTGTTGGTGAGGGGTTCGAACAACAAGATGGAACCAGCAAACCACAGCGGAAGACGATGATATCAGAGACCAAGCTCTGATACCATGTAAAGAAATCAACAAGAGTTGCAGACTATAAGAGCGGCGGTTCCAAATGAGCGATCCAATCTAAGGAACCCTAAAAAGGAGCCTCTAATATAAAGGCAAAGACTTTGCTGAAATGACAGAGCAGCCCTCCATAATCTCCAGAAGACAGCAAAGACCCACGAACATATAAACCTGCACAAACTTAACCTAGAAATAAGAAACCTTTGATTTGAAAAGAAAATACCTTTTTAACACATTCTTTGTTCTCCATCTAACCCAATAGGCTCGGTTTATTCTAAGAAATTGCTTCAAGAAATTGCTAGAGTTGTTGCTAAGCATCCAAGACTCTTGGTAGGAAACTCACACCTCAATCTCACCTTTTACTTCAGCGTGCTTCTTTATAATAGAGGTGACCAGATGTGTTGGGTGGGCAAGCCAGGTTGAATAATGGGTGAAAACGAGTCAGGTGGCATTGACTTGCAAAACACTTTCTTCCTATTTTAAAAATTATTGGATTAATGATCTTATAATTCTTTTGTATAACAATCATAATTGTCTTTCAATAAAGGTTTTTTTTTATTTCTTTGAACTGCATACACTCACACTTGTTCTTGTTAGGACTTGAACCCACAACCACCACTCGGCTAAAGACTTTCCGGTAAATGAAAAAAAATTGTAGGTGGTTGTATACTTGTATGCACTCAATTTATATTGGGAAACTTTAAACCATGTGGTCCATTCTCCATTAACTCAATTACTCAAACCCAAATCGATCAGTCATTAGTAAACTAGTTTTTGATTAATGTGAACCTTATGTTTGTTGGTTCTTCTATTCAGGTGATATCTGATGAAACATACGAGCACATAATATATGCGCCAGCTGTACACACGAGCTTTGCATCTTTGCCTGGCATGTGGGAACGCACACTAACAGTCAATGGGTTCTCTAAGGTATGCAGTTGCATTAAATGATTCGATTTTCTACAATGCACTCAAAAGGGCCTTCTTCAATAATCTAGCATCATTATTAATAATCATTAACTAAATACCATATTAGCCATGTCTTAGTCAATGTGCATTGCCCTAGGCTTTTGCAATGACTGGTTGGAGACTTGGATATATTGCTGGTCCTAAAAACTGGTTGCTGCATGTGATAAAATTCAAAGTCAGGTACATAATATTACGTTAAAACTACTTTAAAGAATCATTGTTTTTCAATCTTTCTGTTGAATATGATATTTTTTGCGTAGCAACACAAATGGTCTCTCTTATTTGTTGTTTCAGTCCACTTCAGGTGCGAGTAGTATCGCCCAAAAAGCTGCAGTTGCTGCTTTAGGAATGGGCCACGCTGGTGGAGAAGCCATATCACACAGGGTCAAAGCGTTTCGTGAACGGCGAGATTTTTTGGTCTCGGCTTTCCGGGAATTGGCCAGCGTAAAATTTTCTGAACCCCAGGTGCAATTACAATTTTTTCAGGAGTTTTTTTCCAAAATGATATAGGAGAAAAACTTATTTATCAAAATGGTGTAGTTGAAAAAATATTTTACCAAATACTGTAGTTTTAAAACTTTCTTGTTTTTCACTCCTATTCTCATTCGTTACTTAAAAAAGTTTTTTATTCTTTAAGGGAAGATACCTTCAAAATTTAGAATGTTTTTTAAATAGATCTTTATTTAGTTTTCCCAGAAATATTTATTAATTTCTTTAAAAAATGCATTATGAAAACGATCTTTAAAAATGTTTAATTATTGTAATAAATTAGAATTTTTTTTTAATTTCTTTTAACCTTTTTAACAAACCATCTAGTTTGTGGCTTTTTACAAAGGCATGTTCGCTTCCTTTGCTCTTTTTTTTTAAGTGTTTAATATGTATCCATGAGCGAGTAAATATCATTCCCCGTCGCGAAGCGCGAGTTCCCCTTTAGTATAAACTAACGCATTTCAATTTGTTTGAGATTGTTTTCTTAAAAACTATGGTGTTGATAACATTGTCAAATGTATATGTTACACACACACTATACATGCATATGTGCACATTGTTATACTATTTTTTTAATAGGAGAGTGAAATAAATCATAATAAAAAACGTAGCAGAGTGAAATAAATCATATTTTTTTTTTCAATTTTACGTCTCCCTTTGACGCACTGTGTATAGCAGTATAGTTTGCTCAAGATAATATTGGTTCTGAAATGAACAAGTTTCCTCATAATCTGTCATTCTGTCCCCTTCACAGGACATGATAAATCTCGATTGTAACAATTTGGTTTTGCAGGGTGCATTCTATTCTACCTATTTCTTGATTTCAGCTATTACTACGGCACCGAGGTTGATGGATTTGGTTTGATTAAGGATTCAGAGTCTCTGTGTCGGTATTTGCTGGAAAAGGGTCAGGTAAATAATTTCACATCATTTTTACAAGTCATTTTAGCCATATTGCTCTTCATTCGGAATTGTTCTTTTGGGAAAACAACCATCTTTGTTCAAGTACATATGGATGCATAGATCGTACAAGGACCATAACTAGTCCCAAAGGCCCTTGTGGCCATCAAACATGCCCAATCTTAAGTTAAGGACCCATTTCTGATAATACTACGTACAAGTGCATACATGGTTCTCGTGGATCTATGAACTGTTAATTAAGTTATCACGCAAGTTATAACATTATGAATTCTTAAATAATAGCTAAGAGAACATTAGAGGTGCATATGTAGTGTATATATTTGGAATTTTATTCGGTTATGAAATCCCCAGGTTGCCCTTGTCCCTGGAGATGCATTTGGGGATGACACCTGCATCAGGATCTCATATGCAGCATCCCTCTCTAACCTACAGACCGCTGTTGATAGAATCAAGAAAGCTATTCTTACTCTCAAGCCTCCTGTGTCTCTTTAAATATCTATGTTCCGCGGCAGGTGCAAAATTGTCTTTTTACTATACTGTAAGTGACATTAAAATTTTGTAATTTGTACTTTTATGAAATGAAGTGTTATAATAGAATTTCTAGATAGATACTTCTGTAGTTAATGGCTTCAAATCAGAAGACAAGCATACACATTGAATTTCTGAGAAATATATTTGGTAAAATATTAGATGAAAGAACAAAAAAACTTGGTTTAAATAATCAAACAAACTGAACCACACTCAGTCAAACTCAAATTATAGATTTTTAAAAGCTCTGATCAAATATCACATTCAGTAAACTAAAACCCGTAAAAGAAATGAATTATTATTAATTAGAGAAAAAGACGTATTTATTTGAAGTTCTTAGAAACGTGATTTAATTATGTCATAAGCTGGCGGCTGCACACGTAAATATCACTCGTGTGATATTTACTTTTTCTGCTATTGCTATTACTATTATAAGTAACAACAGTATTAAGAGTTCGGTTTTTTATTTTCAACCAACACCTGCCTGGCAATCTCTAGCGAACACCTCCCCCTCTCCATCAAAAAAGAAGACATGAACATTCGTAGTTAAGGTTTTTAATTATAACGCATTTAATTAGAGTTTCTTGGTTTGTAAATAATAATAATAACAAACAGAAAAAAATTGGTTTAAATAATTAGACAAACTGAACCACAAGAAGTCAAACTCAGCATTTCCATTTTATAACTGTGATCAAATATCTCATTAGAGAAGAAATATTTTTAATTGAAGTTCTCACAAACGTGTTGTCTTCATGATTATATTTCTGTAAAGTTTTTATCTAAAATAATTTAAATACAATTTATTTTCAAAACAATCAAACACGTTAATTCCAAATATATAATCTTTAATTTATACTAGTCTTGCAATATAACTTATTCTTAATCATATTTCTTAACATGCTTTGATGTAGTGTTCAATGGCTTATTCAACTTTTCAAAGTTTGATTTGTTGTTGTAATTGAGTTTTTATGTCAACGCGTCAAACAATCACAATAGTACTCCCAACTTATAAGTTTGACTAGTTGTCGTAATGAGTTTAATATGCGTATGATGTGTGACGCCTTAGGTAGCTCTCACGTCATTTCATCACGGAAGAAATAATGGGGTATAAGGGATAACCAACCTCAAATACTACTAATGTGTTCTGAGAACATTGGTTTTGTATAGGAGGATAGCTCCACGATTAAATGTGCTTGCAGACCACCACTAAAGTCTCTGCTTAGGCAACCAAATCATACATGTGAGCTGCCTTTAGTGGGCAAATCATACAATACTTGTTGATATGAAGATTACTGATTAATAAGGTCAAAGTATGTATCAGAGTACTACAACGACACGCTGATTGGAAAATAGTATAAATTGAACTGATTTGTGATCTGGTAGTGACATCAAACGAACCAATGCAAATATAGTTGTCACGGAATGCAGGGCACTCAAGGTGGAGCACATATGAATAATTGACGTAATAAACTCTCTGCACAACTAATACGATGGTGGGATCACAAGAAACGTGTAACATTGACATCATGTGATCAAACGTATAAATAGAAAAGGTATACATTGTTTAAAGATAACACTCATTTTTCATTCTCACTCTCACATACCTCATTTTTCTAGAATCAATATTTACTCTCACGTTGGAGTCGGGTCATGAAAAAACCCTCCCGGGTTGTCCTCTATGACAAAACTAACAATTGTTTCTTGTCCTAAAAAAATTATCACTTTACTATCCTCATTAGTTCTTGTAATAGGAAGTCAACCCTATTTGAGAAGAAGTTCGATCTTACTTCTTCACTGTGTGTAATTTAAGAAACCGCTTTAACGAATAAACCTACTTTATTTTCTCAAAACATAAGCATACAAATTTTATTTTGATTAGGAAAAAGGTCAAAGACATATACTCCTACAAGTAACTTGATTTATATATCTCTTGAGTTACAACCATACACGCCTTCATGGATAGACTATGTGCAACGCCCTCACCACACCTTAATCAACAGATTGTTACGAACCAAATGGAAGAACTCAATCCAAAAGGCTATTTTTATATCTCTCTTACGTTACAACCATACATGTTGTCATGGTTAGACCATGTGCAGCACACTCACCGCACCCTGACACCGCAACATATTGTTATGGATCAAATGAAAAAACTCAGGGGCTGTTTGACAGTATCTGAATGATTAAGTGCTGAATCAATAAGAGGTTTGAACCATTAAGTGCTGAACCATTAAGAAGTCTGAACCATTAAGAGCTAGTGCATTGCTTAACTATTCAAAGGCAAATGTCTGACCAATTCAGATAAGAGGTCTTAACCATTCAGCATTAGACCTCTTAACCATTCAGCATTAATATAATGCTTAACCATTCAGAGGCAAATGTCTTAACCATTCAGACATTTGCTCGCGAAACAAATGAACCATTAAGTGCTGAACCATTCAGCATCTGAACCATTAAGATGCTGATTAAGAGGCTGCCAAACAGCCCCTCAATCTAAAAGACTAGTCTGATTAATGAAGAAATCTATTTGATCTATAAACCTCACATTAATTGCTCATACAACTAATGTGGGACAATGCCTATACCTTGCAATAGTTTCAATACATAACATTCACCCCTCCTTCAGGGCCAATGTCCTCGTTGGTCACGGCTGGCTCTCTCCAAGCCACCACTTCGAGTTTAGCTCTTATACTATTGTTACGGACCACATGGAAGAACTCAACTTAAAAGACTAGTCTGATGGGTGAAGGAACCTATTTAACCTATAAAACCCACATCAATTGACCATATAACTTATGTGAAACAAGTCTCATATCTTACAATGGTTTTGGTCCATAATAGGCACCACAATCATCACATCACCAACATATGGCTCCTTAACTCCTTTTTCCCAAAGGATCACATAAACAAGTATGTGAAATCTTATTGTTATCAACTTATTATCACTATCATTATCACAATTCAATATTAAAATGCCATAAAAATTACATTTTTACTGTAAAAGTATGATACTATAGGAAAAGAATAAAAAGGATACTATATATGTCAACCCAACTAGCGTGATTAATCTTTACTGATACTAAAAAGTTACATGCTTAAGGTAAACTAGCCACCAGAATCGCATACATCTCTCCCCGTTGTTCTTCGCAAAAGAAATGGTAGCGGTGGGGGAGCATCTCTTTCTCTAAAAAAATGAAGAAAATGGAGGGTTTGTGAAATGAGGGCACATGGTAACACGTCTCTTTTCTCTTACACGTAAGAGGGACCTCTGTGCAAATATTTAACTTCTGGTGGCGAATATACAAACCCACAAAACTTGAATGTAGTCACCGACCAAATGTCTTAATATATATTATAATTTGACTCATTTACTTACAAATACGTCAACTTGAGGTTTGATTATATCTCACGCTGGAAATCATCCAAAAGATGACTCTTTTAGGTTTAAGATCAATACAAGTAATGATTAGATAACAAATAATTATATATGAAAATTTGCTGTAGTTTCAGGGTCAATTTGAAACCATATTGTACATGTCAAGACAATTTAGCAATTGACATTTAAGAAATATGAAGCTCAAAAGGAGCTCACAAGTGTGTGTGGCTAGTCATCATGTTACTTGCCCGAATATGATGGATAAGCATGATACCTGTTTTGGGATAATGCACCTATGCTTCCTTGTCTTTAATACGATACGGGTACTTTTGGTATATTGAAATGCTGACCATCACAAGTGGAAGAGCCAAAAGGCAAAACAATGAAGGCGGTTTCCCATCAAACACAAATTGCAACAAGGCAGTAACAAGAAGGGCGGAGACAATGACAAACCCCTGCATGTATTTTTGTACCAAGAAAAGAGGCAAATAAATAGATAATCATGAATTGGGTAAACTGGAACCCGCGTTGAATGTGTCAAGTGGGTCAAACAGGTTGAAAATCACATGAATGTATTTAAAATGAATAGAACGTTTTAAAATGCGGCCTCTCTACCCCTTGGGATAGAGGTAAGGTTTGACCTCATCTCACCTTCTCCAAACCCTACTATCATATGGGATTATAATGAATATGTTTGTTTGTTATTAATTAAACCATTATGTATTAAGACCATTCAAGAAAAGGAAAGACAAGTTTGCAGACAATATTTGACCCATTACAATCCGACCCAGTTTGACGCGTACCAAAATTACCCATTTTTTGATGTCACCCAAACCATTCTGCCCGCTCATCTTCCACATCGAGTAATAAGAAACTAAGAAGATGGTCAACAATGATATTTTTTTCCAATTTACAGAGAAGCTGCCACTTGAGGCAATTCAAACTTGCCTTTCTTACGCCACCAGCATATGAAGTGACCAAGCCCACAAGAATCCCACCAACAGCGTTGATAAAAACAGGGATCTGAATCACAATAAAAATGCAAAGACTCTAAACTTGATATCACAAAGGTAGTTTGTGAATCACGGCAAATAAAATCGGTAGTTATATCCATCAACTTGATGGAACTACACCAAAAGTGTTCTTGTATTATCTGTATATGGGTGAACCAAATAATGTTGAAGATCATAAATCTACAGTTTCTCAACAAGATCAAATGAACATCAACAATTCAACTTAGCTGCATGCATCCCAAGGTTAATTAAGAGTGGTAAAAACCCTTTCAGGACCATCAAAACTCAAGAACTGAACCAGAACAAGCTATACTTTGTGGCAGATCTTTTAAAACTTCTTAATTCAGTTTTATCCAAAGCCAAACTTGTTTCACTTTTGTTTTTTTTGCCAGTTAGGTTTATTTTTCAAAATTAGGTTCATGGCTTCATATGGGACGAACTAGTTTGATATCTAAACCAAACTGATACCGAGCCATTTCATGTGGTCCGGCGTTTATTTTGGATTAATCGGGTTCAAAAAGTTGAATAGATCTAAGTTCAATCATAAACTATTTCTCAAGTTCAGTTTTCACAACAGCAATAATTCAGAAGTAAAGCAAACATCGTAATGCTCATAATATGAAAGTATAAAGATGATTACCATCGTAAGTGGGGTCCAACCGTAGAAGAACCCATGCTGTCTCATTGCTTCACCATCTGGAGACTTGGAAGTACTTGCTAGCAAGCAAAGGCTCCCAACCAATGACATTTCTACTGTCATCAAGTATGATGAGTGTTTCCTAACCTAAAACATGAAATTTGAGGTGGGTAAAATTGTATATGATAGTAATACACACTTTCCACATTAAAAAATAAAAGGTGAGCCTCATATTTGGAATATGATGTTGGTATTTTAAATTACTCATTCATCACCATCGATCTAATTTGTAGTACCGTCTCGAAGTTCTAGTTATTAAGACCACGTTTACCTATGAATGGTCAACTGGGTTGTGTTTTATTTCAAACAGATTAAATGGGTCACATAAAAAAATATGGTGAACGGGGAGCAAGTTCGTTAAAAGACCAAAGTCTTAGCAATTACTAGTAATGCCCCTATCGGCCTCAGCCTTGTTTTTGCTAGCTTTAGTCTAGAACTATACTATCTCATTAAACGTCGAATAGCCCTTAGACTCGTTACGTTGTTCGACTGAACTCGTTGGCTCCGCGCTCTATTCGGTCGGAACCCGGTTCGTCAAAGTGGAATATGAGTCGAAGCAATAACAAGAATATTTCTAGTTTCATAATCCCTGGAGAGAAGGTTCACTAATAGACCTAGGGAGAAGTAATTTGACTCATTCACATCCAGATCATGAATGTTTGGAGTCCATATTATGCAAGGAGACATTGCTTTTGCTAATTCGAATCGAAGGGTGATATAAAGTCGGTCTTCATCTTCAGGCATCATATTCATAGTTAGCGCATTCATGCTAGTTAGCAGTTCCAGCTCCATATCAAGGATATCGTCACTAGCATCAATATCGTCACTAGCATCAATATCGTCACTAGCATCAATATCGTCAATATCGATATCATCAAAACCTTGAGACTTGTTATCCAGGAACTTGTTCAGAAATACCGTAATGAAAGGAAGATAGGAGTTTTTCGCTAGGTATTTGACCAAATAAGATCGTCCAGTTCCTATAGAACCTATCACTAAAATACCCCTAGAGAGAGATAAGGCCAAGCGAAGCGAAAAGGGTAGAGCACATAATCATTTGCTATGCTATGTATTTTCAATCTCTCTCGAATACAACGCTTACTGTCTGCTGCTTATTCAACACACTTCCATTGTAGTGTCCGAGTAGATACTGTTATTTTCTCTCGAACCATAATAATATTATTTTATCTGATCATTGAATCATTATTTCTCTTGTTTCTCTTGCTATTGAAATATCTTCAATTTTGATTTCTACACACGTCTTTTTTTCGGGGGTCTACAGCCATTAAATTGGAAAGCAAGAGTCATGCTTTTTATCCTCCAAGCTACCAACAAATGAACTATACCATTTGATCCCTATATCAGCCAAAAATTGTACTAAAATACATCATACAGGGATTTTATCACGAATCCATTGATTCTATATGATTTATTATATTACTACCCCTTATACCACTTTATTCGTACATGGAGTCGGGGCAGAATGGAATTTGGTTTTTTATTTTACATTTTATTTTCCAAATGGGCGGAAAAAGGGTTAAGGAATATCTCAGAGCTGATGCGCGATCTCCTCAAAATTGTTAAAATGATCCCAAGTCAAAACTTTAAGCTGGGATCGATTCACTTTGTGAAAAGATCGATTCACTTTGTGAAAAGATCGACCGTAACGAAGGGGGTTCCCACAGGCAATTCCCAAACAAGATTGGATCACTTCTAGCGGGACTGAACTAGAACTACTTTAAAGAAAGAACAATGAAGTATTCGTGTCAACCCGACCCATCATGTGTTAGACCCATACTAAAAAATGATCATTCGCACTTTCACTTGTTTCAGTTTTGACCAATTACAGCCCCCATCATCTTGCCGATTGAAGTTTTAGTTGCTAAACCCCAAACCCCTCCACCCCACCCCCAAGTAAAAAAAACAAGGAATTTCAACGCTATTGTCACAGAACCCATTTATTGGACACTAAATTCCTAAAACACCAAAAAGTCTCTTTTATCACACCCGAGGAAGTATAGGACTCCAAAACAAAGTATGTTTTGACAAACCTGAGATGCCCATTGACACAAAGCAGATGCAAGACCTGAAAGTACAGAAGCTATTAAGACAGGAATAATTCCATAAAGAACAATTTTATCAGGATCATCGCTTCCATAATCTTTTCTTGACCCTTCCCCAATGCTTAAAAGGACAGCTGCCAAGATAAGTATGAGCAGCGCACCAATTTGTTGAATGGATTGTCTCTGCCTGCAGTCAACTTTTTGTTTTTAATTTTGAACATGTAAAACACAGTTGCGAACCACATTGAATTTATTCATAAATTCATATCATTCATGAGTGATACATATGATGGGAGTCCAAGACAAAAACCATATATCTTTTCAAAGATGTTGGTAAGGGGACTAATCCAACTCAATAGCAAGGTCAAACGGGTATAAAAAATAAACCAACACTTATATTGATTCTAAGATTCTTAAGTTAAAACTCCAATTGTGGATACATTGCCGTTAAGAGGTGAAAACATTATTGGGCGTATGCGGAAAGGTTTTAAAGCAACGAAAATTTGAAGGATAGAAGTCACTTCTGACTGCGTATAGCTGAGGCAGTACAACGCTTTTGAAAAATATCAATTTTCAGAATTTGCATACTGGTTAAGTCCTTAACCAGGATTTAACAGGTCCAATGGTCCATGATTTAATAATTGGGCCTGAAAACCAACGAACTGACCAGGTATACAACTAAACCAGGTCCTAGATTTTTGGGACTGATTTGGGCTAGGCCCACTTGTGCATCCCTAAACACAATATGTGTGTGCAGTAGTATGAGCTGTCAGCTGGTAAGTAATCAAACATCTCAAGACCATACCCTAAAATAATATATGTAAACAATGCTGTGAAAATTAACTTCGTTTGATTCAACATAGAGAATGTGAGGGAATCAAGGTTCCTGTAAGAAATCTGCAACAGGCTATTTTGTAGTGCATAGATTGCTGCAGGTAATCCTGATGCACTTAATGAGCCAATCAAAGTCCACTCCTTTAATACTTTATTTAGACTACCATCTCTTGCCATGAGAACCAGTGCACAAAAAACCTATTATGTAAACATATATATTATAAAAGATAAGAATACGTAAGAAATATAAAAGAGTACAAAAATCACCTTCACAATCTCACATGCCAAAACAGAGGAAGTCACAATCACTTCTCTCCTGTACGAATATTAAAATACAATCAAGTTATACTGAAAGTAATTGTAGACATTATGATTTACAATCCATATATTAGCAATATAACATCACATCTGACATCTAACAAACTTAACATTACAACAGAGATGCCTTGCATGACATAAAGGTTAATGCATTACAAATTCAGTATTCCATAACGGCATAAAGAGAGAAAAAATTTCTTAGCTCAGAATATACTATCTAGAAAAATCACTACCATGAAACTGATTACAGCTAGTTTTCTTTAGCCTGATTATTAACAGTAACTATATAAACCTGAATAGTGCAATAAATGCAACATCTGTTCTAAACAAATGCAGCGTTAATTTACAGGAGTCCTTAATAGAAAGGTTTAGTGTCGACAAAATTCCAAATTGTGCCTTTCTGAGGATTACAATTGATGAGGTCGAGTTGGCTTTAGTTTATAAAAACAAATACAACTCCTAAGATGGTTAATTAGTTTGGCCAACTCCCAAAACCATCTCTAATGTAGACCACTGAAATGGTGAGCCTCGTACCAAATGAATGTAGTTATGGAAGTTGGATGATGGTCCACATTGACGAGGAAGTACAACAGAGAGACTTGAGGAGTGTAATATACCAATGAAATTTCAGTTCATAATGTGTAGAAGATGGTACTCATTTGAAAAAAACTCTATGGTTCACCTAATTTTAAGTTTTGTTATTGATTTATCTTTTAGCCATTAGAAACAAAGAGTCTACTAGGATATTAATGATGTATGTGACTACATCCCATGACTCTTTTGGTGCAGACTCACAATTACATTTGTTCTTTGAAATACGTAAGATATAGAATGTTTTTCCAATACGAGCATCTACAATATCACATAGCCTATACGGTTATATCTTTTGTGTGAATATGCAAGTTTGTTCCCGGTGATTACAAGAGAAATTACTAAGATATGGAACAACGCTCTATATGTTATGTACCACTAAACCTCAGATTCTTGTTGTCACACATACAAACATATAACCGTACATCCAGCAATTCATACATAACATACAAACAAATTCATATATGTTCATATTCCATACGGACCATACTTAAAGACATTCAACTTAACAATCATGCATGTGTCCTTAATAAGATTAATATATAATTCTACGTCTATGGATCGATCAAGCGATCATACTTACATTTATGCTCATGCATATATAAAATTTCGCATGCATTTATACATTACCTATAGACTTGATCTTTTACAAGTTATAAAAATAAGTTCCCGCTTAAGTTCCATGTTTACATTTGCATGACCCCTATGACTTTGCGAGCCCCAAATTGGTAATGAGCTACTAGTAAAACCATGTGCACTTATATACAGCTTCAGTCAACTGCATCTTTTTATATGATGTTTCACTAATAGTTTAGCCGATAATCTTCTCATTCAGGATAGTTCCTACGAGGATCTAAGTTAGCCCAGATGTCAAGGTCTGAAGAAAATCAAGTTACCGTTCTGCTACTTCTGGTGGATCATTATTCCATGACTATTGAATCCTCTAGATTCCCTCAAATAATGAACCTCCATTAGCACTTCCCACCCAAGTTCATGCTCTACCTCTAAATGGTTTAATCTGAACTGTGACTTTCAGAGTATGATCATTGATCACTAAAATATTAAACCACCATCAACGGAATATCCATCAGTATCAGTTGAAAACGGATAAGGTGCAAACAGGAGCTACTGTGTTATGATATTCAGTACAATTTCTACATCAATTTTGCAATTTCACCTCAAATCACATCTTACGTTGATGAACATGCTCAAGCTAGAATAAACACTGAATCAACCAAATCCATAAGCAAACAAAATTGAGCACCAAAATCTCAACAACAATCACATAGCAAAAGCGAGTTGTTACTTAAGATCACTGACAACACAATAATCAATGGGTAAAAAACCTACCCGATGCAGCGTTTGGTGATCAGCGGCTGAGCACCGTATTGAATTGTGAGCAAGAAAGAATAGAACCACACTTTATTTTGAAGAACTGAGTTATTATTTGAGGCTGATGCTTTGGATTTGGTGGACGCCATTGATGAGGAGATTTGAGGAATAACAATTAGGGCTCACGATTGCTTGTTTTCTTGTTGTCGTCTGTCTGAGAGATTTCGAGCTTCGTCTTACATGATTTTGCTGGAAATCAGTCTTCGCTCTCCCCCTTTACAGTCGGGGGTTTTCTTGCTCTATAATCTGTTCAAGGGTTCCTTTGGTTGGATGATTTTTTAAAAAAGACTAGAAATAAAATTAAAATTGAAATTAAAAATAAAATTGAGATATCACAAAAAGCGAGGCTGGTAATTTTCGACACCTTTTTTTTTCTTTTTGAACGGCAGGTTTCGTATTCATTTATATATTTTAATTTTTAAAATAAATAAATATACATAATATCATAAACTAAACCCTACCCTTAACTTCAAGATGAAATAAGATAAAATCTATAATCCAAAGTAGGGTCGTACGATTATCATTAAAAATCGAGCTTGAGATATAATATTTTGTATATAATAGTGTGTTTTATTGTTAAATTTGTAGATGGAACTGAAATGCTAAAATATTAAAAAGATAGTTTACCCCTCCCTACCTTTCTTCGTTGTTCATCATGGCCCTAGCTAATCAACATTGGTCGCATGAAGAAGAACTAGAATGAAAAGGAACAAATTCGGTCAAAAGGTTCATAGCTCGTATGGTTCAGTAGCAATATTTGTCGTAACTTTAGCCGCTTTAACCTTGATCAATGGAATGACTCCTAGATTCATCTTCTTTATTCTTTGTCAAATTCAATCGCAATGTGTGGTTATTCGGTTTCAGACAATTTTTGTCATCGTCATCTTCCTTTTATTTGATTTTTGTTTATATTGTGCTCATTTTATTCTTCATCAGATTAAGTTGCAACGTGTTCTTTTTGTCGATTTTGGCCTTCTTTCTTTTGTTGTGATAGTCGATTTTTGTTTGATTTCACTAGCCATCCTATAATAATTTATGTTTAATTATATCATTTATTGGATCATATGAGGCTAGTAAATCCAAAACAATACTTAGAAGAATTTTAAAGTACAATTAAAGTGGTCTCCAAAGACAAAGCTGCTCCTCCGAATACAAGTCAAAATCTTCCAAACCTTAAGTATGAAGAACTTTCGAAGGTAAAACCCAGTCTTCTGAGACTAAGTAGTTTTCCTTTCAAAGTATATAAAGAACTTTCGAAGATAAAATTAAGTCTTCCAAGACTAAGTAGTGTTCTCCTTCCGAAGTATTCAAACTTAGAAGATTCAAGGCAAAGTCTTCCGAAGAATAAAGTCATAAAGACTTGCAAAAGACTCGAAAGAAGTTGATTCTTCCGAAGTATAAATGGCCTCGAAAGAACTTATTCTTCCGAAGCCATTTACCTTCGGAACCAACTATGAACCAGTGGATATAAGTATGATCGGTCTGACATCTGCTGCCACCTCTGATAACTGCATGACGTTTTCTCACGCCCATATAGTTGGCCATACTTTAATCCACTGTTCACATTTATTAATTAGTACAGTTGCCATTTTTAGTTGGTGATAAAAAGTAAGTCATGGACATGTCATGACTACCTAACCTAGGATAATATTTTATCTTAGATGTTTTACTTCTAACAATGTAGTATTTGTCTAATTGTAAGTTCCAGCTGGTGATCCAAGTATAACCGTCTATAGATAGTAATATATATAGTTTCTCATTGTAACTCATCAAAACATGATTGTAAGAGTCTTGTAATACTGAGTTGAGAAGTAATATATATACAAGTATCTTAAAAAACAATTCTTCTGTTCATTAACTTATTATATTATTTGTCAACTTAGTTGGAGATTCTGCTTCATTAACCGAGTGAGATTAAGTGAGTTTGTGAGATAAACTTGTGTTGTGAGACCAACATCGATCCTGCATCACTTATTCTACAATAGTTTTTATTTGATTTTTGTTAGTTCTCATCAAATGAGTCATGTTTTGATTATGCGTTTTCTATGATTTTCGGTTCGGTTGGGTGACTTTTGGTTTTAATTTTTATTTTTTGGTTTTAGTTGAGTGATTTTTGGTAAACTGACTTAGGGGGCTGTTTGATTGTTTTGTATGGACTAGACCGGGTCAGAAGCATAAAAAATCTGAACTCGATCAGAAGCAAGAGAAAGGGTGGGTCAGCTACAAAAGACTCGGTTAGAAGGTAAGGAGTGGAAATCAAATAGCCTGATCACTTACCCGATCAGCAGTCAGCTCTGACTGGACCGGGTAAGCTAATATCAAACAACCCCTTAGTTGTTCAAGAATGAGGATTTGATGAAGGTAGCATAGCATTAATGAAGGGAAAACGAAATAAAGATAGAAGGTGTTTTGATAATCTTTAGATTGTCTTGTTCTAGTACTAGTGTGTGTGTGAGAGTTAATTCTATTGATTAAAGGGAAAAAAAGTTTTCGATTTCAATATCCTTCAATGATCAATCAACCAAGATTTTGAATAGAAACTTTTTTTCCGGAGAAAGACAGATTGTCGGGGAAATCTATCCGTTTTGATGTAGAAGCCGAACTAGCAACTGAACTGTTTATGATCGAACCATACTCCTACTCCATTCGATTTAACATTCCCTTTGATAACTCCATCTTTATTTCAAGCATTTCCACCTGCACATAACAACATAAACAACATCATTGATTTGCAATTCACAATCAAAATCAAGAATGGTTTGATGAAGCTTACATCAGTTGACTTATTTTGACTTCTGCAAGTCAAAGAAAAGCTATATTCATTAATCTCATTACTGGTTTCATGACTTTCATCATCTGTTAAACCTCCAAGCTCCTCTAATCTTCTTCGCAACCGCAACGCCTTCTTATCGAAATTCTCACATCTTCGAATCTCGCGATCTTCACCGCCATTGTAGCTGCTCTGCAACTCCTCCAATTTCTCTGCTAATTCCTTCATTTCTTCCTCCAACACCACCTCCATGTTCTCCCCTTCACAGAGCTTCTTTCTCCCTGTAAAACAATAAACCCCAACACTCAAATACAGAAGCATGTGACACCAATCTCTGTGCATTAGCTACTTGTACATTCTGGGTTCAAAACTTCAAATTGGGCGTCAAAATCATCATCAAACTATCAAACTCAAAATCTTGAAACATGGGTTTGTGCTATTTCGATCTAAAAATCATAAATTGACGATGAAATTGGGGAGAAATCACTTATAGAAGCAAGATTTTGTAAAGCAGCTTTGAGTGGCGACGGTGGCGAGGTCGCGACGGGGGAGTGGCGACGGTCCCGACGGTGGCGAAAGGTCCCCTGTAAAACAATAAACTCCAACACTCAAATCGAGCAGAAGGGGGAGGTGGGAATGTGGCGACGGGAATGGATGGGGAGGAGTGGGGTGTGGGTATTTGGGGAAGAGGGATGTGAAGAGGTTAGAAGACATTGTTCCACCTCTTCTCCAAGAAGAGGTCACGCAGACGTTTTTTAATGAAACGTCTTCAAAAAAACAAACATTCTGCAGACCTCAAACATCTGCCCGCCTCTTTTTGGCGCAGACAAAAGAGCTTTAGAAGCTCTTTTTCTAAAAAACAAACATCACCTTAATCTGCTTCATCTAAGTTCTTTTCCTAAGTTTAATATAAACGAAAGAGGAATTGCATAAATAGTCTTTGTGGTTTGACCAGATTGCACATTTGATCCTTGAACTTTAAAAAATACAAAATTAGTCCAAACTTTTATGTGGATTTTGCACTTTTGGTCCCTAAAGTTGAATTTTAAATATAGTTCAAAATTTTAAAATGCATAAAAAATCGAATGAATTAAATGTAAGGAACCACATGTGTAATGATCATACAAAAGTTTAGACTAACTTTTCAATTTTAAAAAGTTGAGAACCAAACATCCAATTTGTCTAAAGCACAATGATCATCTATGCAATTTTCTCTAAACGAAATAAGGAAGAGAATTGAGGGGAAAAAGTGGTATGAAAAGATATGTAATTTCATGTCCTATGATTAAAAATTTAAAATTTTTATATGTTCTCGAGTCAAAAGGAATAGAAAATAAAATTACAACGAGGTATATTCTAACTCGTGCATGGGCGAGTAGTCAGTCCGTTTTGAAACCATGTTTTTTTGGCACAAACAAAGTTGTTAAGGCTCGTAATAGGTAGCCCATTGTGGCTGCAACCTAGAGGATGTGCCATGCCAACATATGGATACCTTTTTTAGCTTCATCATGACCTATATATGTACCACATAACCCAAATCAGATCACAAAATCATCGGCTTCAAACTACAAACCATATTTTCAACATTCCCTGATGCGCTATTGGCACGACATGTCTCACATGAATAGTCATTCATCATCATCAACAAATGACAACCAAAACAACATCATTCTCAACCTAAAAAGTTGCCTTAAACCAATAAAAGTCCTACAGATCCCATCATTAACATAAAGACACCATACGACAAACCTATGTCACAAATGGAAAACAATCCATTATCATCGACGTCTTGCAAATGACCATGACAAACAACACCAAGTATACATCCACCATCATAAATATAGCCAAAAACCCCAAATAGCAGAGGTCCTCGTCCTAACGATCCGTCTCAGATGGATAACAATCCATCATCAGCGACGTGTTACAAATGGCCATAGCAAACAACCCCAAGTATACATTAATCGTCATAAACATTGGTAACAACCTTAACTGCAGCGAAGCCGGAGCAGCCGTCATTTCCTCCACCACTGGCAAGCAAGCAAGCATCCCAATTTCATAAAGACCTAGAATTCCTATAACATCCTTGGAGACAAAATTGATATATGAATCGAAAACCTAGACACCGTCATCACCCAAACCACTGACTCCCTCGCCGTCATCACCCCCACCACCATCATCACCCCCGTGACAGCGCAACGGCCCCCTCACCGTCATCACCCTGCTACCATGGCTAACCTTTTAGGGTTTCGCCAGTTGCAATGGCGAGCACTTATAGTGTGTTGTAGCAGCGGTGATAGTGTGACGGCGGAGCGCGACAGTGGCGTTCCGGTGGCGACGAGACGGTGGCATTGAGATGGAGTGTCTCTTTCCGTATCCCTATCCCATTTCTATTTCTCTCTCTACATAACAATGAAGGAGAAGATGTATTCAAATAGATAGCAATGTTAAGTTGATTAAACTTAAATAGATAGCAATGTTAAGTTGATTAAACTTATTTATCTTTAAACCCTCTGAGGGCGGGCCTTGGCGCAGCGGTAAAAGCTGTTCCTAAGGGACCGAAGGTCTCAGGTTCGATCCGTGGAAACGGCCTCCCCACAAAACGTGGGGGAAAGACCGCGTACATCTTCTCTTAAATGGGACGGACCCTCCCTGTACCCTACGAAAACGCGAGAGCTCTTTGCAGCACCAGGTACGTCCTATCTTTAAACTAGAGGTGCACAAACCGGTTTTTTTTTGAACCCGGGTCGGGTCGGACCCGGTTCGGGTTCGGTCAACGTTTTGGAGACCGGTTTTTGACCAAGAACCGGTTCGGGTCGGAACCGGTTTTCAACCCTATAAAACCCAACCCGGTTGGAACTGGTCCGGGTTGGAACCGAACCGGGCCGGGTCCAAAAACCGGTTTGAAAAACCCGGTTTTTTTTTTTTTTTTTTTTTTTTTTTTACCTTCTAATTAAATTATATACAAATTAATTACAAATTTTGATTAATTAAAAATTATTAGAGTAGATTAATTATATACGATTGGACGCGTTTTTATTTTCATTTTGTAAACAATTAATACGAGTTTTATACAAACAATTATATACGATTGATTGTACGCGTTTTATTTTCTTTTTATTTTATATACGATTGTCTCAAAGTTTTTATTTTCATTTTAATAAGTAAACAATTAAAATCATACTCGAGTTTTTCTAAAGAAAACAATAAAAATTACATTAATTTATAAAAGTAAATAATTAATTCATTACGAAAAATAAACAATAAAAATTACATTAAAATTAAACCAAAGAAAACAAAATATACATATTACGAATACAAGTTTGTCTAATCTAATCGTCTTCGTCGGTTTGTGTGCCAATGCGTTGAGACAAATCATAAGCGAGTTCTTCGTCGGATAGCGGTGAGGATCGTCTGGTTTGTACCTCGTGCTCGTGTATTTCTTCTTCAATCGGTGTTTCTTCTTCAAGGTTTGATATGTGTTGTCTTCGTTCGGCCGCATCTAAGTGGTCCTTTAAACAAATACACATCTCTAGCGATGTTGGAGTTAACCTTGTTCTTCTAATCGATAAAACCCTGCCACTAACAGAAAATGCAGACTCCGAAGCTACCGTGGAAGCTTGGACGGTTAGTAAATCACGTGCCATGGCGGATAGGACCGGAAATTGTGATTCCTTTCCTTTCCACCATGTCAGAATATCAAATTTCAAAAATTCATCGGGAGACATAGTGGCTAAAAAATCGGTTCCCATATATCTCCCGAGTTCGCTACTTGGGGTGTTACCCCTTTGACGTTTACTGTTTTCATTTCTCAAAGTGTTGTATAAACTAATCATCGGGTCTCTACTTGAGCTCGACGAACTCGATTCCACGTTCGATTGTCGGTGGATGTTTGATGTTGCACCATATTTTTCAACATAAACATTAAACAATTTTTTAAAAGTTTCATTAAATATTTGTTTTGTATTAACATTAAAAAATGGATCATAATCATGTAAATCTAAATCATAAGTTATCTCATCTATTAAAGTTTCTACCCCCGAAACATTTAAACACGGGTCGAGTGCGGCGGAACACGTAAAAACCGGGGGTAGTTCAATGAAATATTTTTTAAATTTTTCTTTCATCGGCGCTACCATTGCCGAAAACATTTCGTTTCTTTCTTCATATTCACTTAATTTATGGGTCATTAAATAAATTTGATGAAGCGTTAGACAACTTGTCGGATAATAAACCCCCGACAATTTTGTAGTTGCGTTTTTAAAAAGCTCTAAAAATTGAGTTATTTCTTGAATATATTCTCAACCCTCTAACGGAAACGGAACAACCCGACCCCGCATCGCAAGACCATCGTGGAAAACATGAAGCGTTTCTTTTTGACGTAAAGCACTATTAAACATTTTCCAAGTCGAATTCCATCTAGTCGGGACATCCCAATTTGGTCCTAAACAAATGGAATTCGTATCGTGACACATTTTTCTATAATTAACATACCTTTTTCTACTAGTTTTAAAAACGTCACGTAACATGTTTTTGAAAGACGTTTTAAAATCTTCCACTTCAGGAACGCCAAAACCATCTTGCACAACTAAATTAATAATATGTGCAACACATCGTGAATGAAAAAATACGCTGTCACAAACCGGTTTATATTTTATTTTCAATTTTTCGACGGCGGATGTGTTGTTCGAGGCGTTATCAAATGACATTGAAAAAATTTTGTTTTCTAATTTATACGTTTTGATTACATAGTCTAAAATTTGAAAAAGATTTTCACCGGTATGCGGATATCCAAATAATTCAAACGCAATCGTACGTTTCATCATTTGCCACGAACTTGGATCTATCCAATGGGCCGTGACGCAAAGGTACGATTCCGGTAAACCGTGTGGGGCGGACCAAACGTCGGTAGTTAAGTTCACACCGGTTTGTAAATTTTCAAATAAAATCTTTAAATCATTTTTTGCTTGTTTCCAAAGATTTAAACAATCACGTCTAAGAGTGGTGCGACTTACGTGAGTGTAGCGTGGTTGAAGAGTTTCTTGAATCAATTTTGTTAACCGAGGGTTGTCGAAGTGATCGAACGGCAATCCTTCTTGAATTACAAACTTTGCCATTCTATCTCGAACCATATCTACGTTGAAGTTCCATAAACCACCATCGTTTCCGATTGATGTTTGCCCTTGACTCGGTGTACTTTTCAAAGACTTGCACCATTTGGTCATATGATTTTTCAAAGTCGAGTTTGAATCCGACTTGAAAAACGAACCACAAGCCTTGCATCGAGCTTTTTGTTGACCATTCGACATTTCGCATAAGTCGAAATTACACCAAATCTCTTGGTTTCTCGTTGTTGAAAGAATTCTAACAACGGTAGCGGCACTTGAGGATCCACCGGTTGGAACCGAAGATTCAGAAGCCATAATTCAATAGATTGAGAGAATAGAAAGTTGAGAGTGAGGAGCGTTTTCGCGTTTTTAAGCACGTTTTCGAGCGTTTTTGAAGTTTTGAGTGTTGTGACTAAACCATTACACCCACTACCTATTTATACTATCATATAAGGGCAAAATGGTCCAAAAAATGTTGAAAAAACGGTCCCAAACGGCTATATAACGGCTATAGAGCCGTTTTAAAACGGTCACAAAAAAAAAACGGGCAAAACCGGTTTGGAACCGGGTTTTCTGAACCGGTTTTCAAACCGGGTTGGTTTGGAACCGGTTTGGAACCGGTTTGGAACCGGTTTGGGCCCAAAAACGCAGAACCGGTCCGGAACCGGTGGTTTTTTCCGGGTTTGAACCGGTTTGGGTGTTTTCCGGGTTGAAACCGGTTTCGGGTCGGGTCGGGTCGTCGGGTCGGGTTGTGAAACCGGTTTTGATGTGCACCTCTACTTTAAACCCTTTAGTTGCTTATTGCTTGTGGTGGTCTGATAAATGTCCAATGGACCATGTTAAAGCCCAAACAGAAAACATAAACAGATGAAAATAACAGTTCACTTCACGCCGCTCGGTGATTCGTGATTTCACTCGATCATCTTCACTTCTTCACCTTCTTTCAGATTGTCTTCATTCCTGTGAAATCACATAGTCATTCGTGTGTACTATACGTGCATCGCTATCTGAGGTTACTTTTTCCATCTTTCTGATCGTTACATGTATATTTAGGGTTTATACTTTGTTATATTTTGATCGTTACCATTGATACCCGGTTCGAATTTGTATTACGTGCTGAAATCTCCCTTCACGATCTGTACTTTGTTAGAAATTGAGATAATGTTAGATCTTTGTTGTTGTACTGGCATAATTTGGTTCTGTTTATCTTCATCATGATTCATGAGAAATAGTAGAAACAGACATTTACTGTTTACATAATCCGCCTGCTTGACATATGGAAATCACATTAGCTTCAGTTTCTGCATATGTCTTGATGCTTGAGTTTGAAGGATCAGGAATTTAATATCAGAGGTATTTTGTGACTACAACAACTGTTTCAGTTTCGCATCAGCACTAATTGATTTATTCTCAAGAAATTTCTACTGCAAACTGCTAGTAGCAAGTTTCAGTTGGATAAATTTCTGCATAATTTCTCAATAATGATTGATCAAGTTGCAAGGATATTTGTTATTTCGTTTTCTGCTAAATCATTTTTACCTCATATCAAGTGTTATAATAATTTGTTTCTTTCATTCTACAAAGACTTTATTTTTTTTTCATACCTTTGTAGTTTCTAATTTTTTAAGCTATTTGACTGTTCTGTAATTTTGAATTAGGGTTTTACTTTCTATTTGATTGTTCTATATAAAACAAGATTGCCACATGAAAAAGAGTTAACGATATTCTACCTTCTGGTGTCTTCACATTGTTTGTCCAACAATCTCATATTTATTGTTTCATTTATAAAGAAAGAAGCGAGATCTTTGATAACTGAGTGTAGAGTGTAGACATAAATATGTACTTGAATTAGCAAAGTGAGTGGTCCGAATGTTAGAAGGTGATGTCTTGAAACTATCAAGTCTCTAATGCTTTGTACTTGTGTATGGGGCATGGGCTACATTACAAAATCTTATTATAATACATTTCTCTTAGTGAAAGAACCAATTATATGTTTATTCTATACTACAACTATCTATAAAGTACATGTATGGTTAATAAATAGTGTTCTTGGGTCCAAACACCAACATATATCTTTTCTTTTTGTGTTTTGGTTTCTTTCTAGTGTCTTTAAAATTTAACCTACTACATGATTAACATGATAAAGAATGAAGATAGTAAGATACAATGCTGACAAATGACATTACCTCCAATGGTTCTATGTAATCATTTGTAATGTTATTGAATACAATTTCTTTAAAGAACGAGAGACAAACGTTGTTTTGTAAGTTGTGAGGGAACCTCTTATTGCTCTTATTCAATTATAATTTGGTAAGTTAAATGGAAACAAATTCTTCTTTTAAGAAGTTATACCCCAATTCAATTTTATTAGTTATCTCCAACTTGCTACAATATGTCCGTCATCTTTATTTAGTAGTATTCTCTTTCACCATGATACTTTATTACCAAAATAAAGCCAACTTCAATCGAGAATTTAAAGAAATTATTGGTGTATAATATGCCTACTGGATAAGATCTGCTAGATATCAGCACGCATAATTATTTGCTCTATTGTACAGGTTTGCTATGTTAGACTACTATATGCTTTCCGTGTGTTGAAGTACTTTTTTTAATCAACTAAGAGTCAGTTTTATGATTCTATCAATTATATCTGGTAGTTAAGAAACCTAGAAAAGTTTGGACGGAATGAGGATTAAAGGGTCTTCCCAGCCTATTTGTTTGGTCTATCATCCATTTTGACCTGTTACTAAGGTCTAAGTAAATTTCCATTTCAACTGTCCATTAGTTCATTTCTGTTGTTTTCTGTAGATTTTATTAATTAACGAACTGTTCTCCATTCTGTCTAGGCTTTGGATGGAGTGGTTTCTTTCCAAATTATTAACACAATTTGTATTTTAGTTACTTGTAGGGTGCCCAAATTTATAACATGGGGAGTCGATTGGGAAGAAGAGTGGTTAGCTTTGCTAATATTCCTATTAAGCTTCTCATGCCCACTTCTTTCTCCAACATCACTGAAATCGCCCTCAAAACCATTCCCTCTGCTTCTAAGGTACACACATTTCTTTTCAGCTTACTTCATATTTTGTTTTACCTTAGATCAAGCTGATGTTTTTAGCTTTTTTATAATGTTTTCAGATTGAAATAAAGAGGGTTTTAGAATCATTATATGGATTTGAAGTGGACGAGGTTAGAACCCTCAACATGGATGGGAAGAAGAAGAAACGTGGCGGGCTTTTGATCGCAAAACCTGATTACAAAAAGGCATATGTGACTTTAAGGAACCCGCTTTCAATATCCCCAGACCTGTACCCCATTCGTGTGATTGAAGAGGAACGCAAGAACATGAACAAGCAGTCTAAGTCCACCATTGTTGAAGGTGATGAAACAAAGAAGACTCATTGGCTGGACGGAAGTGGAGTTAAAAAGCCCACCGGTTACAATGGCAGGGTTCGGCATGGAGCGGCAGACCGCAGAGGAAGTGGTGGCACCAGCGACAACCTTGCAACATCCAAGTTTCCTTGGACTCGTATGCCACCATCAGGCAGGTAGACTTTGTGGTCTTAGATTTTAGTTAGTATGAACTTGAGATGTTCTGATGAAATGTCTTTCAGAACTTATATTATTAGACAGCTTTTGTTGTTCGTTTGTTTCCTTTTCTTCAGGTCAATTTAGTCTGGGAAATTTTATATGGACGAGCTGGCTTTTTAAAAAAAAAACATTTTAATAAAGTTAGTGGTAATAAATATTAGATGAGTAGATCAAAATGAAAACTATGTTTATAATTAAAAACCGTGAAAACCACTTCTAGTTAATTACATACTTTGTAAATTATTTACCTTTTTAACTGTTTAAAGTGTATTTGATTAATTTTTGATCTTATTATTTTAGGTCGTTATAGAAAAATTTAATTTTTAACCCCAAGAAACAAAAATGATAAGGAAACGTGTTACATATTACTTATAGTTGTACACGTGATAACACGTCATATATGTAACATCTGGTTTTCGTGTTTTTCAATTATACACATGGTTTTCAAGGGATCCCTCCTCGAGAGCTTATTTGTTTGTTTTTTAATCAGTACTTTATAATTTTATCAAATATTTTATTACCATATTTCTCTTAAGAAATGAAAAAAAAGTAAATAATAAACTGTGAAAAATAATTTCTTTTAACTCTTTTTCCATATAAGAAAGTTCATAAGTATACTTTCTTACTACATGTAAATAGTATGTTCGAAGTTGTACTCCAAACATACTACATATATAACGAAGTGCTTGCATTTTTTATCATAAAATCATCATGTAAGGTATACATTGGTAAGGGCTTTTGCAAATCCTTCCCTAGTGAAATTGTTTTTTTTAACAAAAAAATATCCAATCTTAGATTTGGTTGGATAAAAGATGTTTTACCATTCAATTCTTGATGACGAATTTCACACTAACAGCAACCGAGTTAAGAATGAAACTAAAACAGGTTGGACATGAGGTTCGGATTCTAGAGGGACTTGAGTGACTCACCCTAATTAATAGTAGGTATCGAGTGTTGTGAGGACTTTGATTTGTGTGTTAATTAATAGCACTTTAAAAAAAGTATGCAGAAATGATTAACTCGTTGAATGTCTTGAAAATACTAATATGTGCACAAACCTACTGACAAAATAATTTTGGCGTATAATTAGGTTATAATAAGTATATTACACAATAAAAATGGCGAAGGTAAAACATATCAGATTTGTAATTAGAAACATATTTCTCTTGTATTCTCTCATTGCATTTGTGAGGTGCGACTTGGCGCATTTGATGGCATGTTTCTTTTCTAGCCACATGAGCCAAAAGACACATGACACTATCACTTGTGACTCTTGCATTAGAATCCTTGTTTGGATCCCGGTTGCTTGTTGTTTACTGTTTGATTGATTGTTTATCATATATCATAATGAATTTAACTATTTATACTGAAAATGTAACAAATTCAACACAAACTAAACCGCATATATATAAAAATCCTGCCTAGAACAAGTAGGAAAGATTTTTAGGTATGTAAAAAGCACTGGTTTAAATTTCGTTAGTTTTGATTGATTTTCACTATTATCACTATATATGTACGAATTATCTAACATAAAGTAAGATTACTCGATATACAAGCCAATTATTTGATACAACATAAGAATCCATCAAAACTTAATATAATACGTGACACGACGCAAGCGTCTTATACAAAAATTCTAAAATGTTGATATATTGTTTATTATTATAACCTATGCAACATGTTAGTGGTAAAGGAGTGATATTGGCGTGTACATATGGTAAGAAGCACGTAAACGATTTGATAAAGTTGGCGGTTTCTTGTCTCAAGTCTCAATGCTATAAATCAAACCCCATTGAATCAATCCCATTTTTTCTTGATTTCTCCCCTTTCTCTCTCCTCCGTAGTTCCGTTTAATCTCCCTAACATTTCACAGATTCAGATCTGATCGCAGGGAGAAGCATATTAATAATAATAATATTATTATTATTATCATGGCGGTGGTGTCACCTCTTGCCAAATACAAACTTGTCTTTTTGGGCGATCAATCCGTCGGCAAAACCAGCATCATTACCAGATTCATGTATGACAAATTCGATACCACCTATCAGGTATGTTTTCTTCGTTTTTTTTATTTATTTTGTTATCAATTCATTTCTTCTGATTTCTATTCAATTCGACATTCATGATTGGATCGGGATCGATTTAGCTTCTGATCGATGTTATCTATGTGTTGCGTGATTTTGTTGTTCTTCTCTTCTTATTTTGATGAATTGGAAGGATGAAGCTTAGTTGATTTAACTTTGATCGATGTTAGGATGATCCGTTTTATCTGTACCTTGCAATTTGCACAAAATTGTTTATTGTTTTGTTCTTATTTTGATTAATTGAAAGGAGGAAGGTTAGCTGGTTAGTTTCTGTTAGAGGTACACATAGTTTAAGCACCTGAGTTAACCTGTTTTTAGGAACTGGAAAACATTGATGTTTGGGCTCAGTTTCGGTAAATGAATATGAATTTATATTTTACTGTCTTTTACTTTGAGTTTTTTTATTTATTTTTTTTATTATTTTTTATTATTTTTATTTTATATAAAACTGCATCAGTTTTCATTTTGTAATGCCCATTCTTAATCGGCAACTTTTTTGATTTGAGAGTCTTTGACCTAGATCATCATGTCTTCATTGAAGTTTGTTTTGACATTGATTCAATTCATCAAATGTATCTCAGAGGGCACTTAAAGTTCCCACAAACAAATTTCTGTTTTTGTTTTAATTATAGGTAGGCATTTCACTAATAGTGTCAGAATTATGTTGATATATGTGTACAGTTTATTGTTACAGGTTTCATGGTTGGGGCAATATAGTATCCCCAAAGATGAAGCCTTTTAAATCTTCATATATTAGTGCATCAGTTTTGTATTATGGTATTACCTCCAAAGTTCTTAACTATATGGGCTGTTTGGGTGAGAGTTTTGAAAGTGTATATGATTTGAATGAAGAAAATCAAATAATCAACTGTTACAAACAGGCTGTAGGAGATGGTGTTTAGATGTTCTTTTGCTGTTTGAAGTTGACTTGTAAGAAATCAATATATATAATGACCAAAAGGACGTTCATGTGAAAACAGAAAAGATACAGGCCTTCGGAGATGGGGTAAAGGTCTCCCAAATTAGGTTAAAGGTTTTAGGTTATTTTATTTTGCCTTTTGATAATCAGGTTTGTTGCAGCTACTATCAAACTCTGGTTAAATGACTCCCAAGTAATTTGATCATCAGAAGCAGAATATGTTTAACCATAACAACAAATAATGAAGTCACAATAATCACATATTTGGATTTAAAATAAAAATAGAAACACCCCCTTTATAGTTGTTGTCAACAAATATGTGAGTATGTTGTTGGTTGATAAATCATGTAAATGAAACCTTCTGACAGACAACTTATTAGAATACATTCATAAGAATACTAACTGATTCCATGTTTGAGAACATTTGTTCAAATGTTGTCTGCCTGTTTAAATTATTTTAGAAACATTACAGAATTATGTTTACATTTGATAACCACATAGCAAAGGCAAACTAGAAACTCAGATTTTTATATTTTTGGATATTAATTGCAGGCTACCATTGGCATAGATTTCTTGTCAAAAACTATGTACCTTGAAGATAGAACAGTTCGGTTACAGCTTTGGTAGGTTTTCTTGTTTGGTACTTGATGCTTCTTTTTCTCAGTTGCCCCAACTATTAAGTAAAATATCTTGTTAATCATTTTTTAAAAGTTCATGTGATTTTAGTTAATTTAATATGCTCAATGTTTTTCAGGGATACTGCAGGGCAGGAAAGATTTAGGAGTCTCATTCCAAGCTACATAAGAGATTCATCAGTTGCAGTCATTGTCTATGATGTTGCTAGTGAGTGGAACCTCACTCAAAAAGTCACAAATTTTCTGAGCCATGTTTTTCTTTCTATGCATTATTTTTTTCTATCTAATTAGCGCACAGTTTTTCTTAATAGAGATATTAGGAAAAGAAAAGGGAACTTATTTTATTAGTTGATGGAGCATTTCAGAATTACAAAAACTCTAATCTGTGACAGTTTTCTTATGTGAGCAACCTCAGCAGGCTCTATTAGAAATGATAATTTCAACCCTTTAATATCAAACAGGTTAGTTTAGGTGGTAAATGTTAACTGGACAAATGTAGAAATTTAGTTAAAACTGACCAAAAGGTTCTATCTTGTTTATGCACAAGAATTTATCTTATTATTTGGTAATAGAGTGTTGTTGTCTTACTTATTGGTTCTATCTTGTTTTATGCACAAGTATTTATCTTATTATTTGGTAATAGAGTGTTGCTGTCTTACTTATTACATTAATCATTTACAAAAAAAAAAAAATGAACAAGAGTGTTGGCGTCTGACCCAATCAGTGTTGACCTTCACCTATATTACCACTTTTGACTTAAACCCAGTTTTGACATGTTACCCAACCCCAGCATTTTGCCACCTCTAGGCTCTAGGATCTATTTTTGATGCATGCATCTGAATCTTTGTTATTATTGAGTGAATACACATACACACTAAACAATAATGGTTGCTGTAATATTTACCCTTGCTTGGAACAAGAATCTTTTCATATAAATGTACCATACTTATTTGAAATTTTGTAACCCACTTCCTATATGGGATCTGTTAATTTGCAGATCGACAGTCATTCTTGAATACTGCAAAATGGATAGAAGAAGTACGTACTGAACGAGGCACTGATGTCATTATAGTCCTTGTTGGTAACAAAACCGATCTTGTTGACAAAAGGTTTGATATTAACAGTTTTAACCTCTCTTGTAGTTGAAGTTTTTGTGGAAATTATAAGCCAACCTTTCATCTGCCGATCTAGAGGTGGCAAAATGTGCGGGTTGGGTAATGGGTGAATCATGTCATAGCGCATATTTTTCATTGGATCAATACAGGACGGGTTGGGTTGGGATGAACCACCAACAATTTTTGTTGGTTTTTAATACTTGATGCATTATATGTGATTACAGGAACCACTTTTTATGATGATGATAATAATAATATAAACAGTGAATGAAGCGATTAGGTGGTTGTATGTATTAGAAATCAACTTAAGGCGCTCCCAACATGCTTGATTTGTTCTGTATATTTGAAGAATTCCCTTTTTAACTAAATTCTTATACTTACCCATTTAGAGAAAAGGAACACAAAATTGACCCATTCATGATGAGGGCAATTGGGTCAAAATGGCCACCTCTGTTTTCTTACTTTCTGGTATCTATTGTGTTATAATACACTAGAGCCATATTTTAGGTTGAAGTATCATCTAGCTAATGTTCGTATTTACTTAATGATTCCGATTTACGATGATTAAATAGGCAAGTTTCAATTGAAGAAGGAGATGGCAAAGCTCGTGAATTCGGTGTCATGTTTATAGAAACTAGTGCAAAAGCTGGATTCAATATCAAGGTTTAGCCTGTTACCTTTTATATAGCAAAATGGTTGTTTAGTTTTCTTTTAGAACGGCTAACTCACACACCACTAAGTCCAACCTTTAAATCTACACATTTGTTCTCTATGGGACTTGAACCCTCAACCTTGCGGAAAGGAATCCTTTTTAGTTACATATTACCTGTCCATATAATTTTACTCACCAGCAAGTAAGTTGGTGGTAACATGGGTGGGTATGCTGTTACTTAATATACGAGATTGGGGTAATTCGTCAAAATGGGTACCTCTTTAGTGTGGGTTGTGTCGGGTTGGGGTGACACACAAAGACTTTTGAACACTGGCATGGTAGTTGACCTTGAAGTCAAACAACCTCTTAACAAGAATGCATTTGTGTTAAATGCTACAGCCTTTATTCCGAAAGATTGCTGGTGCATTACCGGGGATGGAGACTCTTTCTTCCACAAAACAAGAAGACATGGTTGATGTGAATTTGAAATCTTCGGGCAATGCCTCACAGTCAGAGCAGCAAGGTGGAGGCTGTGCGTGCTAGAGCGCTGCAATGCTTTATAGATTGTAATGGTTGGGTGGGTTGGTTGGTTAATTTGTTGATAATTTTGATTTGTAAGTGACATTATCAAAGTAAGAAGGTCTTGTGCATCTTCAGAGTACCATTTTAACTTCATCATTTTGTCCCTATAGAGCAAGACATTCATGGTTGACAAAACAAATACTTGAGCTCTTGTTCCATTTCTGTTACCTTCTCTTATTTTGCAACTCTTTGTTTATGTTACTTGAAGGACAGGTATGGAGTGCTGACAAGTTAATAATGTTTCAGGGTCCAGAGACAGTGCTTCTTAACCATGTTAGTTAAAATCAGGAATCCTGATTCAGTATGGTTGCTCTAGATGTTAAGAAAATAGCAACGTATAAAAGGATGAAGAGATTATGAAGTATGTATCAAGGCTGATATGTAAAAAGAGCAACTTTTGATTGTATGCATGCTTACATGAAACTCGTGTCATGCCTTGGTTTTTGGGGTCGCGTCTTGGAGTATCTTATTATTTTTTAAAACCAAGGTTACTTTTTATAGGAAAAATTTTAAAAGATCTCCCCTTGACCAACTAGTTTATTCAATATGTCCGTTGACTTTTTTGATTCCTTAAAATATCCTTTTTAATACAACTATACAAGTGTCATCGCGTAGATTCAAGTTAAGTTTTTTTGAACAACACATGACTTCGAACCTGACGATCTATCGAGACTGGTTACCCTGGGCATAGCCGCCAGTCGCAAGCCATACCCCCAGATGCCGGTAACCGGATTGAATCCGTAAACCCTCGCCCCCCATCAGGATCGAACCCGGGATGAAACCCTGAGCCAAACCCTCATCTAGATGCCGCAGAAGTTAAATGGGGAGGGTGAGATTTGAACATGAGTCACTTAGTACACCAGATCAACCCTTTAACCACTCTACTACTTACATCATTGGCATAGAATTCAAGTTAAATAAATAAAGGTATCTGTCCGTTAGATAGGCTTGTTCTTCTATAAATAAAGTGGTCCGCTCATATATAGAGGCTTCTCACCCGACCACCTGTATTCTATAGGGTTCTGTGTTTGGTACACTAGTGATGTGACTAGATGATGTAAACGGTCGTAAGTCGTTTAGGGCCCTGGAAAACGGTCGTTTACGGCCCTGGCAAACGGCCGTTTACTTTAAGTTGCTTTTCAGACTTTTTCTTTGGGTCCTGGGTTTCGCACACCACGTGATTAGACGTTTGCTTCAACGGTCGTATTATTTATTGTAAACGGTCGTTTACATGGCTGCAAACGGGAGTTTACAGGCCTGTAAACGGCCGTTTACTAAGCTGCAAACGGTCGTATCATTTAAAGTAAACGGTCGTTTTTCGTATCTCAAACGGTCGTTTACAGTCTCTCAAACGGTCGTTTACTTTTTAACCAATTTAAGAACTCCATTTCCCCATCCCCTCATCCCATACCTCTCATCCCATACGACCGTTCACAACTCCATACCTCTCTTTTCCCCATTCCTTCATCATCTTCTTCATCTTCATCTTCTTCCTCACATTCCTTATTATTTTATTATCAAGGTTTGTTTATTAGTATTTTTCTAATAAACTAGTTTAATATATATTTTATTGTGTTACTAATTTTAATTATTGTAGGTAATGGCTTCAAGTTCACGTCAAGACACAGCGTCGGTTCGTGTTTCTAATCATCCTTGGCTCCAGTTTCGACGAGGGTCAGATGAATATAAAAGACTTCAGAAACTTTTAGATAAAGAATTTGAGCCTTCACGTTCGATATCTTGGAGTTTGTTACGGGACGTGGGGAATTTACTCGTGCTCGTGACATGATGAACGAGCCGTGGCGAAGATTTTTTTCAATTAGTGGTCCACAATATAAGGAGCTTTGTTTGGAGTTTTTCTCCACTTTTAATTTCGATTCGAACAATCATAACTACAGGTATACAAATTTAATTAGATTATATATAATTTCATGTTTACATTTAATTGAAGTTATATTTTTTTAACAGTGATACCGATGCTATTAGTTTTGTTCTCGGGGGGGTGCCACGTAATTATTCAGTGGCCGATTTTGGTGTTTTGATGGGTTTATATACAGTTCAAGAGACCCATCAATCTGATTTTTTGGAAGGTCTTACACAATTTCCAGAAGATTATAATGATGAAATATTTTGGGAAGAAATTGGTGATGGCCAATATATACCTAACAATAAAACAAAAGCTACAAGAATGAACGATCCGTTGTATAGATATCTTCATCGCGTTATTGGTCATACTATAGCTGGACGTAGGATGACTAGTGGTGGGGTGACTAAAAAGGATTTGTTCTTTTTATTTTGTTTGATTAAAAGGAGGCCTTGTAATCTGGCATATATGCTTGCTGATTATTTTACTTCTTGCACGGGTACAAAGAAAACCGGACATATTTGTGGTGGTACATATGTTACTCGACTTGCCGAGTCTTTACATATTCTCACCCCTGACAACGTGGCAAGTTTAAACGGGCCGGTACTTATGTCCGGATTTGTTGATCGTGAACATCTTATACGGATGGACATGATCGCAGATTATCCGCAAGTTAGGTGGAGGTTTAAACATAATAATCAAATGTGGATACCTCCATATCAAGATCCTCCTGATGATCTGTAATTTTTTTTATGTTTTAGTTATTGTAATAAAGAATTTATTTATGTTTTATTAATTGTAATAATGAATTTATTTATGTTTTAGTTATTGTAATAAAGAATTTATTTATGTTTTATTAATTGTAATAATGAATTTATTTATGTTTTAGTTTTTGTAATAAAGAATTATTTATGTTTTATTAAACGTAAAAAATTTATTTATATAATGAATTGTCAAATGAATTTATTGGAAAATGTGCCAGATCAAATCACAATTCACATGTTGGGAAATGTGCCAGATCAAATCGCAATTGCTTATTCACGTTTACAGAATTCACAACTTCGTCATCACATGCCTATAAATTCCCTTTACACATTTCACAATTCACAATTCAAAATTCACAAGTATTCAAATTCATTTATTCACACATAATCGTAATTCAAGTCAATAATGTCTCAATTTTATAATGATTGGGTGTACCAAACAAGAGAAGAGTTAATGGATTGGGTGCAAAACACTGCACACGCCCTTGGATATGTTATTGTCACACAACGAACGAAGAAGACTGTATACGGATTCGTCAACAAGGCATTTCTTATGTGCGATCGTGGTGGTGTATACAAGTCAACATCAGATTCAACCACACATTCAGGCACAAAGAAGATAGGTTGTCCATTTCAACTTATAGCAAAATATCATGAAGAAGATCGAGGTTGGAAAATACATGTTGTCTGTGATGAACATAACCATGAACCTTCTAAATTTTTGGAGGGTCATGCTTATGCAAAAAGATTGTCTAAAGAAGAGTATGCATTGGTGGAAGATCTTACAAGGAAAAATATGCAGCCACGTGATATTCTTACGGCTTTAAAAGCAAATAATGATAAAAATATATCTACAATTGAAACCGTGTATGATGCACGGACAAAGATACGAAAGTTGGATAAATTTGGAACCACCCCAATGCAATCACTTCTTCATTCTTTGCAGATGGGCGGATACATCTATGATTTTACTACTGATGACGAATCAAATCAATTAAATGATTTGTTTTTTGTTAACCCCACTTCACTAAAAATATGGCGTGCGTTCCCGCATGTTATTATTTTAGATTGCACGTACAAGACGAACAGGTATCGCCTCCCTTTTCTTCAGATTGTTGGCTTAACTTCAACAAACAAGACATTTTGTATTGCTTTCGCATTCATACGAAATGAGAAAAAAGATAATTTCAAATGGGCTTTAAATTGTCTGAGAAAAACATTGGATGGGTATATGCTACCACGTGTCATAGTCACCGATAGAGAGTTGGCATTAATGGATGCATGCCAAGTAATTTTTCCAGAAGCAACCCGATTGCTTTGTAGATATCATATACAGGAGAATATCAGAAAGCATTGCAGACCATCTTTCAAGTCTCAGACTGAGTGGGATAAATTTATGTATTACTGGAGATTTCTGCTTCAATCTCCAACAATTGAGGCCTACTATGAAAATCGAACGCGATTGCAGACAAAGTTGATGAACAAGCATCGAAGTATTTTCCTGATCTTTAAATTTATTTTTTTTTTAATGAAATTGAAACTAACATATTTGATTTCTCTTTGCAGCCGTGTTTAATTATTTGGATGTCAACTGGTTGCAAAATTATAAAGAGATGTTCGTGTCTGCGTGGATTGATCAACATCTAAATTTTGGAGAACGAACAACAAACAGAGTAGAAAGCCAACATGCTCTGTTAAAAAAACATTTAAATTCTGACAAGTCAAATTTAGATAAATTTATAACAATTTTAAATAACATAGTACGTTTACAGGAGACACAAATAAAGGCAAGTTTCGAGGAAAGTCGGATAAAAATAAAACATCAACATAAACATAATATATTTGTTTCTTTGTTATCTAACGTATCTCATGAAGCTCTGGATATATTACTTGGAGAGCTGACACGAGTTAATGAAATTCAAAACCAATCACAAACCTGTGGCTGCCATATTCGTACTAGTTGCGGTTTACCATGTGCTTGTGAAATCACACAGTATTTAAAAGCAGGCAAACCTATTCCACTACATTCGATAGATATATTTTGGAGGAGGCTTGACTTTTCACCGGTGTCGTTAAACGAAGATGAAGAAGATATTCAATATGATGACGAAGTTGAGAGGTTCAAAGAAGCTTACCGGAAACAAAAAAATCCCACGGTCAAAAGGAATTGGTTAGAAAAGATAAAAAGCATAACGAATCCTATTAGCATAAATCTTAACGAGCCTACGGTGCAAAAAATACTCGTGGAAGGCCAACACTCAAATCTCAAAAACAAAACAAACCAGACCCTTCACCTGCTGAACCTACTCGAGCTCATACCTGCACGACAGATGATTTTGTTAGTTATGATTTTATGGGGTTGAGCCCCCCAAAACATACTTCAAACGTAGATAACACAACTCAATCTTCTCTATATCATCATCCTTTACTAATACAGATTCCAACACTTTTCCATCCGTATGTAACACATATAGAGAACGTAAGCAGTGATGGTAACTGTGGGTTTCGTGCAGTTTCCTTCTCCTTAGGATACGGTGAAGAATATTGGCTGAACATGAGGTATGAGCTTTTAAACGAGTTACATAACAATTCTAATTTGTACAGAAATCTTTTCTCCAGCTCATATGATGAGACAGAACGTAGTTTATCATGGCTACAACCGGGTCCAGCTCCTCATCAACATTGGATGATAATGCCATACACAGGATTATTGATCGCCAACAGATTTAATGTGATTCTTCAATGCTTATCTCCCACTGAAAGTGCAACTTATTTTCCGCTATGGACAGGTCCGGATGAACTCATGTACCACCAATTCATTACTATTGCACATGTGTATGGTTGCCACTACGTCTCTGTGCGTTTGGAGGGTGAATATCCATTGCCTTTCATAACGCCGTTATGGAATTTTCACAAAAGTAATAATGCGGCTGCGTGGGAAAGAAAGTACGAGGAGAGACTTCAAAGATATAGTCAATATATACTTCGAAATAAAACTGTTAGTCGTTTCAATATAGATTAGATTAGTATCACTTGTAACTGTTCATCTTATAAGGTTCAAATATTTTAAACTTATATATAAATTATTCGTATAAACTATATGTAAATACTTAATAATATATAAATTATTAGTATAATTACAAATATTTGACACTTATAATATATAAATTATGGGTATAATATAATTATAAATAAAAAAGTAAATTTATAAATATAATTAATAAAAATATTCTTAAATTATGGGTATAATATAATAGAATATTCTTAAATTTAAAATAAAAATATTAAAAATTTAAAATAATTAATAAAAATTTAATAAAAAAAATTCATATAATAAAAAATTTAATATAATTAATAAAAATTTAACATAATTAACAAAATATTCTTAAATTTAAAATAAAATTATTAAAATATATAAACGACCGTTTGTGAATACCTAAACGGCCGTTTACAGATATGCAAACGACCGTTTGCAGACCTGAAAACTCCCGTTTATAAACATGCAAACGACCGTTTAGAAGCTGATATACGACCGTTTACTTGTTGACAAACGACCGTTTGTCTTAGTGGTGTAAACTCTCCAAATGGTGGTGTATGGATCAATGACGCCTTTTCTTTTTAGAGTTTTGTTTCTTTGTTGCCTGTCAGATTTTAGAATATCGATGAAGCAAACGGTCTTTTTTTGAAGCATTCTTCCAGTTTATACCAGATCCACCCACCACCATTCATCACATTCACCACATGCATCACATCAATTCATCTCATTCTTCTTTTTCTTAAAATTTTACCATCATATTCACCACATTCACAAAATTTATTCATCTTATTTGATCATCATTCAATTATTTTTCTTTTTAAATTTTTTAAAGTTTTTAGTATTAATAAAGGTTAGATTGTTTTTATTATAATATAATTTAATTTAATATAGATTTTATTTTATTACAGGTTGTAATTATTTCAGGTAATGACTTCAAGCTCACCTCAATATACAACGTCGGTTCGTGCTTCGAATCATCTTTGGTTTCCGCTTCGTCGAGTATCAGATGAATATAAAAGTCTTTAAAAGCTTTTAGATAAAGAATTCAAGCCTTCATGTTTGGTATCCTGGAGCTTGTTACGGGACGTCGGGGAATTTACCCGTGCTCGTAACATGATGAACGAGCCGTGGAGAAGATTTTTTACCATTAGTTGCCTGTAATATAAAGAGCTTTGTTTGGAGTTTTTCTTTACGTTTAATTTTGACTCGAACAACCATAACTATAGGTATGCTAATCTAATTGGATTATATATATTAATATCACTGAACTTATATATATATATATATATATATATATATATATATATATATATATATATATTAACAATGATAATGATGCTATCAGTTTTATGCTCTCGGGGGGGAGGGGGGTGCCATGTAGTTATTCTGTGGCCCAGTTTGGTGTTTTGATGGGTTTATATACAGTTCAAGAGACTCATCAATCTGATGGGGGGGGGGGGGGGAGGGTGCCACGTAGTTATTATGTGGCCCAGTTTGGTGTTTTGATGAGTTTATATACAGTTCAAGAGACCCGTCAATCTGATTTTTTGAACGGTCTTACGTAATTTCATGAATATTATAATGATGAAATATTTTGGCAAGAAATTGGTGATAGTCAATATGTGCCTAATAATAAAACGAAAGCTATAAGAATGAACGATCCGTTGTATAGATATCTCCATCGTGTTATTGGTCATATTATAGCTAGACGTAGGATGAACAGTGGTGGAGCGACTAAAAAGGATTTCTTTTTTTTTTGTTTTGTTTGATTAAAAGGAGGCTTTGTAAACTAGCATATATGCTTGCTGATTATTTTACTAGTTGCACGGGTATAAAGAAAAACGGACATATTTGTGGTGGTACATATGTTACTCGACTCGTTGAATCTTTACACATTCTCACCCCTGAGAACGTGGCAAAGTTAAACAGACCAGTTCCTATGTCCGGATTAGTTGATTGTGAACATGTTATATGGATGGACATGATTGCAGATTATCCACAAGTTAAGCGGATGTTTAAACATAATAATCAAATATGGGTACTTCCATATCAAGACCCTCCCGAAGACCCGTATCAATAGAAATGTATTTTATAATATAATTTTCTTTTTTTTTGTATAATAATGTAATTTTTTAGTTATATAAAATTATGATTTAGTTTTTCTTGGTATATAAAACAAAAATAATTAAAAAATTCAAAAAATAAACTATAACAATAATTGTAGACAAAAAAATATGGTAGATTGCATATAAAAAAGATGAAAGAAAAATATATTAAAAGATTAAAAAAACAAACACTGACAATAATTGTATACATATAATGACGGATGGAAGATAAGAAAGAATGACTAATTTGATATAAAGTGACTGTGAAAATATCTGTAAAATCACAATTCACAATTCATAATTATTCATATTTATTCATTCACAATTTTTTCATAATTCAACTCTATAATGTTTCAATTTATAACGATTGGTGGACCAAACAAGAGAGGAGTTAATGGATTAGGGGCAAAACAATGCATGTACCCCTTGGATGTGTTATTATGACACAACAAACGAAGAAGACTGTATATGGTTTCGTCAACAAGGCATTTCTTATATGCGATCGTGGTGGTGTATACAAGTCAACATCATATTCAACCACGCATTTAGACACAAAGAAGACAGGATGTCCATTTCAACTTATAGCAAAATATCATGAAGAAAATAGAGGTTGAAAAATACATGTTGTGTGTAACGAACATAACCATGAACCTTCTAAATTTTTGGAGGGTTATGCTTATGCAAAAAAAATTGTCTAAAAAGTAGTACGCATTGGTGGAAGATCTTACAAGAAAAAATATGCAGCCACGTGATATTATTATGGCTTTAAAAGAAAATAATGATAAAAATGTATCCACAATTAAAACTGTGTATAATGCATGGAAAAAGATACGAAAGTTGGATAAAATTGGAAGAACCCCAATGCAAGCACTTCTACAATCTTTGCAGATGGGTAGATACATTTATGATTTTACTACAGATGACGACTCAAATCAATTAAATTATTTATTTTTTTGTCAATCCTACTTCATTAAAAATATGGTGTGCGTTCTCGCATGTGATTATTTTAGATTGCACGTACAAGACGAACAAATATCGCCTCCATTTTCTTCAAATTGTTGGCTTAACTTTAACAAAGAAGACATTTTGTATTACTTTCGCGTTCATACGAAATAAGAAAAAAGAGAACTTCAAGTGGGCTTTAAATTGTCTGAGAAGGACAATGGATGACTATTGTGATATTCGTCATTTTCGACTAGCTTTGTATTTATTATTTTGTATTGTAAACCCGACCTGTTTTGTTCTTAGGATCTTTGGATATTAATAAAATGATGGATTTTATGTTGTAATCAAGTTTTATACTTGCAATTTCGTTTCGAAGTCTTTAACGGTGTTTAAAACGCTTATTTTGTGCTCAAAACGACATAAAATGAACTACAAGGACTAAAATTGCCAAAAAAATCAAAGTTTGTTCGAGAGCCCCAACATCACTTGACGCGTAGGGCTGGCCTCAGCTCGCTATGTGGCGTGACCCACAATTCGTTTCAGCAAAGTCAGTTTTTTTTAACGTTTTCTGTTCGTTTAAGCTCGTTTAAAGCCCGAACTCGTGTTTTAACCATTCAAACCAAACAAGACCTAACCCATAATTATTCTAGAACCCTTCAAACATGTTTTTATATCTGGTCATGTTTTATTTAAATTAAAATTTATTTTAAGTAAAAGAATCAAAGTGCATCCTTTTACCCACCGGACAAACGCATTACCCATTCCCTCAAACCCTAATCCTTGCCTATAAATACCTTTCATTCTCAACCATTTCACCTACATATTTTCATATTCTTCTTCCAAATTTTTGATCTTGCAAGATTGTTCTAGCTAGTTTTGCTTAAGTTTGACTTTAAAAAGTCAACGGAACCGAATTTTGCATTTCAAACCATTTCGGGTACGTGTTTTTGGATATTTTCAGTTTTTCTAAGTTATTTTATGTTGAAAAAACTATTTTCATCTTTATTTAAGGCTTGTGGACATTCAAACACATAATTATGTATTTTAGGCCCGTTTGGGTCGTTTTCGAGAGGTTTACTCGTTAACTTTCGTGTTTGAGTTTAGATCTGGAACTTTTACCTTATTTTAAGTTCTATGGTTTTGGACATGTGGTAACCATCCTCGGGTTCATACCGAGTCAAGGACCGAACCAGACCGAACCAAACCGAACGCTCGTTTAAGCACTTTAAATAACTTTTAAGCAATCATGTACATCAAACACTTTAGATCTGAGTTTTTCTTTATATTTTAGTTATTATATGGTTGATACAAAGGTGTAGAACAAGTCTTGGCTTGAACCCAAGTTTTGGGTAAAAACCAAGTAAAACCGAACACCCGTTTTAACGAGTTAGTCAATGTTCAAACCACCAAAAGTTCAACCTATCTTTTTAGTTATGTTTTACTTTATATTACTCCTATTACTTAAGATTTTGGAAGTGTAGAACAAATCTTGGCTTGGACCTAAGTTTCGGGTAAAAACCGAGTAAAAGTCGAACTTCTCGTCTTAACGAGCTAGTCACCATTCAAACCATCAAAAATCTTTTCTAACTTTTTTTAACTTATGTTTCACTTTATATTACTTATATTTATAAGATTATGGTATGACGGAACCAAACTTGATTTTATACTAAGATCGGGTATAAGCAAATTTTTTTATTATTATTAAAGTCTTAAACTCGAGTTTAAGAGAGTGTAGGTCGGATCTTGATGCTTATATAGCGGGATCATGCACACTAGCACTAAACCAACTCCCCTATATAAAACTTAACAAAGGTTGAGTAAAACTAAACATCAAGGACTCAGTTTCTTGTAATTAATATATATATATATATATATATATATATATATATATATATATATATATATATATATATATATATATATATATATATATATACTCATTTCATCCTTACTCTATTCTAAACACACTTTTGTAAAATATAACTAAAACTTCAGAAAACCCAAGCCTTATTTTTATAAACTTTTATACCAGTTATATTCCATCTTCAAGACTCAAAACTTACTCAATATCTTGCAATTTAGGACACACACGTTAAACCGTCAGGCTCGCTTACTTGATAATTTTATTCTAAGTTTGTTCATCAACGCCACCTTTATTTCAAGTGAGTAATTTCATCCTTGTTTTCTCTTCTATACTTTGGGGGTAGCAAGCATACTTACTCAAACGAAAATGATTTAACACTTAGATCCTCAAACCACAAGCTCTAGGTTATGTGTTGCTTAGAATAATTGTCTAATTGTATGTTATATACCTCATATGATTAATTGCTAAATGTTTATTGCTTTTAGTCGGTTATCCTCATCCTCATCCTCATTCTCAATAAGTATGATCATACGCTCTTCCTTGTAATATGGTAGTTATATCTATTAGAAATGAGCCTCATTATTATAATTTATATACCTCAATTGTCGTTTTTATTTATGGTTTCACATATTTAAGTTGTGGATTTCGCCTTATATTATATTTATAAAGTCATGGAATTGCTCACCAACATACATGTTGACAAAATATATTTTATGCTATGCTACAGGTTTGATTATCGGTTGATTGAAGATTTAAAGGCGTTATTATATTTTGGACCATTAGGTTATTGGTTAAGAACTATTTATTTTCTTGTATTTGTAAGAACATGTTGTGAAATGAATGAGTTGATTAAATATTATCACTTTAATAGTGTCGTGTGCATTTGAACAATCATTTGTCGCGCTCCGGCATGTTCCGCCGCTTTGGTCGGGGTGTGACAACTATATGTTATCACGTGTCATAGTCACGAATAGAAAGTTGGCTCTAATGGATGCATGCAAAGTAATTTTCCCAAAAGCAACCCGATTAGTTTGTAGAAATCATATACAGGAGGACATCAAAAAACGTTGCAGACCATCTTTCAAGTCTCAGACTGAGTGGGATAAATTTAAGTATTAGTAGAGATTTCTGCTTCAATCTTTAACAATTGAGGCTTAGTATGAAAATCAAACACGATTGCAGACAAAGTTGATGAACAAGCATCGAAGTATTTTCCTGGTCTATTTAATTTATTACTTTATTTTATATATTGAAACCAACATATTTGATTTAACTTTACAGTTGTATTTAATTATTTGGATGTCAACTGGTTGCGAGACTATAAAGAGATATTCATGTCTACATGGATTGATCAACATCTAAATTTTGAAGAACGAATAACAAACAGAGTAGAGAGCTAACATGCTTTGTTAAAAAACATTTAAATTCTGACAATTTAAATTTAGATAAATTTATAGGAAATTTAAATAACATAGTACGTTTACAGAAAACACAAATAAAGGCAAGCTTCGAGAAAAGTCAGATTAAAATAAAACATCAACACAAATATAATTTATTTGTTTTATTGATATCTAATGTTTCTCATGAAGCTCTAGATATATTAGTTGGAAAGCTGAGACGAGTCAATGAAATTCCAAACCAATCATAAAGTTGTGGCTGTCATATTCGTCGTAGTTGCGGTTTACCACGTGCTTGTGAAACTCACAGTATTTAAATGCAGGCGAACATATTCTACTACACTCGATAGATATATTTTGAAGAAGGCTTGACTTTTCACCGGTATCGTTGAACCAAGTTGAAGAAGATATTTAATGTGTTGATGAACTTGAGAGGTTCAAAGAAGATTACGAGACACAAAAAAACCACACAGTGAAAAGGAATTTGTTAGAAAGAATTAAAGGCATAAGGGATCCTATTAGCATAAATCCTAACTAACATACGGTGCAAAAAATACTCGTTGAAGGCCAACACTTAAATCTCAAAGACAAAACAAACCAGACCCTTCATCTGGTGAACCTATCCTAAGTCATAGCTACACGACGGATGATTTTGTTAGTTATGATTTTATAGGGTTGAGCCCCCCAAGACATAGTTCATACGTAGATAACACAACTCAATCATCTCTATATCACCATCTTTTACTAACACATATCCTAAAAAATTTCCATCCATAAATAACACATATAGAAAACATAAACAAGGATGGTAACTATGGGTTTCGCGTAGTTTTCTTTTCCTTGGGATTCAATGAAAAATATTGACTGAACATGAGGTATGAGCTTCTAAACGAGTTGTATAGCAATTCTAATTTATACAGAAATCTTTTCTCTAGCTCATATGATGAGACAGAACGTACTTTATCATAGCTACAATCTGGCTCGGCTCCTAATCAACACTAGATGATAATGTCTTACACATGAATATTGATTGTCAACAGATTTAATGTGATTCTTCAATGCTTATCTCCTACTGAAAGTGCGACTTATTTTCCGCTATATACATATCCGCATGAACTCATGTACCACAAATTCATTACTATTGCACATGTGTATGGATGCCACCATGTCTCTGTGCGCTTAGAGGAAAAATATCCATTGCCTTTCATAACGCCATTATAGAATTTTCACAAAAGTAATAATGCGGCTGCCTGTGAAAGAATGTATAAGGAGAGACTTTAAAGATACAATCAATGTATACTTTAAATAAAACTGTTAATCGTTTTAATATTAACTAGGTTTTAACCCGCCGCGCGTTGCGGCGGGGTTTGCGGCGTGATAATGTATAAACTACGACCAGCCGACTCGTTCCCCAACTAAATTTACGTCAAAATGTAGAGTAACTCGAATATTGACCATTGAATGATAACATGTTATATCGCTAGGGGGTAAGAAAAATAATTTACCTGACATAGAAGCATAACCAATGCAAAGATAACCTTTGCAACTTCGGTCAAGAGGTTAACACTAAGTGGGCTAAAACTGATGTTTCTTCGAGACCTTACTCCTGTAACGATCGTAAGCCCTCGAGACAGTCTTTGCAGTCGGTTTCACCAATCCGGAATGACACACACTGCACTCCATCATCTCCTCTTTCATCATCCAAAACCTCTTTTCCCCTAAATTTCAAACTACAATCAAATCAGCATCAATCACCACATTAGTAGCACCAATGATTTATTAAAGAACTACATGAGCTGTTGATCAATAACCTAAAACCCTCAATCATCACATCATGCATACATTCATATCTAATGTAAAAATTGATAAACCCAATTCAGTTACCTTCTTTGCTCTGTCCGCATCATTAAGCTTTTTCAATGTGTCTGGATTACGATGCTCTGTGAGAGCTTTTTGGAAAGTCTCAATTGCAGGTTCATAGTCTTTGGAGGTTTTTGCCATCTTAACCAAAGCAGTTCCTTTTCTTGTCAAAGCTCTTGCGACCATCTTGTAATCTGATCGAAGCTCTCTTCCTCTCTCCACAGCCTTTTCACAATCTTTGATGCATTCTTCATACTGAAAATAATACAAACCCAGTTTACTTCCTACTATAAAATGGTGTAAAATAGATATTCGAAGCAAAAAAACTATAAAACTGAAGACATCGTGTGTATTAAGAGATAGTAAGAACACATAAATAACATCCAAATATGTTCAATAGTTTCTCAAGCCCACTATGGCAGCAATAGGCCTCTTCACCCTTATCCAAACTAAATGGGATCATGAGCCCACCACCAATACAACTCAACTTTATAAAAAGAATTATTGGGACGACAAAATGATAGCTCTCTTTGACCTTCTTTCTCATGATCTATTACTGAGATCAAATACTATACCCACAAATCTCACTGTTAGAAACAATAGCAGCCAACGAATCCCGTAACAACTGACCAAATAGTCTACATTTGTAACCCCTACAAAAGTGTATATAACTTAATAGCAGCCACTTATAACCTAAAGACTGTGTTAAGCAAAAACACTCGGTCACAAAATCCAATGGTATGCAATATGCATACCCTTTAAATTACTAATTTGAGATGAATACAACAGAAAACCAATATGAAAGCTACCAAATTACCAGTTATTATTACTTCAATAGTATAATATTAAGCTAAAAAACCATACTGCACAGACATGTCACGTATTAAAAGTTTCAAACTTTCACATTCACAAGATTCACAATAACATAATAAAGACAGGTGCATACCTTCCCCATCTCCAAATACACTGCAGCTCTATTCGTGAGGAACGAAATATCCCCATCATCCAATTCAAAAGCCTTGGTATAATGCTCAATAGCAGTTTCAAAATCCTTCTTCTTATAAGCAACATTACCAGCCTCTTTCTCCTTCTGCGCCTGTGCTTTCTTCTCCTTCATCTCCCTCTCCTCCTCCGACACCTCCATCGGCTCCGGCTCGGGTTCCGGCTCCCTCTTCTTCTCCTTCACCAGCTCCGCTTCATCAGCCGGACGCTTCCTCTCTTTAGGCGGCGACTCCGGCATCTCCATCTCATCCCCGGAGCATGAGCCTGCATCTTCACATTCAACAACACACTAAGCGCCTGCATAACCCTCTGATCCTGCAAATACAAGTTCAAATTGCTAGGGTTCCATTGCAGATCCTTCATCATGTTAACGAAATCCGGCTGCTGCATATACAATCTCGTAGCCGGATCAGCCGTGAGCTTCACCCACATATCCGGCCCAAACGCATCTCCAAACAGGTTGTTCGCGCCTCCACGTGGTCGAGCCGACGCCGACACCGCCAACGCCTGAGCCGATTGAGCATCGGCAAGCCCCGATTTCAACGTCTCATTATTCGGATCGACTTCGAGTCCTTTCTTATACGCCGATACAGCGTCTTCATACTGGCGTAAGCCGTGGTGGGCGGCGCCGAGCCGCGAGTAGCCTTTGGACCAATCGGGCTTCAGATCGACGGTCTTTTGGGCGTCTGATAGGGCTTCGGAGTACTGATTGAGGGAGGTGGCGACGGCGAGGTGGCGAGGTGGCGACGGCGAGGTGGCGACGGTGGCTGAAGGGGGCGGTGGAATTGTGGGGAGGAGGAATACTGTAGCTAAAGTTTATATCTTTAATATATATATAAATTAGATTAGTATCATTTGTAATTTTTAATATTCATATTAAAAAGTTCTAAAATTATTCATTCATTTATTTATTTTGATTTTTAATATAAATCAAATATTTTAAATTATATAGTTATATACATATATAAATTATTTTGAATTATATTAAAAAACACGAACTATATAAGTTTTATTGGTATTTCTAAGTATTCACATTATAAAGTTCAAAAACTAGAGAAAAAATATGAAAACTATATAAATATGTATAAAAAATATAAAAAATATAAAAACTATATAAATTATATGAACTATATAAAGTTCAAATATTTTAAACTTATATATACTTTTATCTTAAATTTATATAAAAATAGTTTAGTACCCGCGTACTACATGGTTTATGAGAAGAAAACTTATTTTTATTAACTTTGTTGAACAACATAATAAGCATAAACATTATTGTAAAACTTTACTTGTAACAGTTAAATAAAAGAAAGATAAGAAATTTACAGATAAAATAAGTAATACTATGAATATCTGAATATTTTTTGTATACAACATTTGTAGTCCCATTACTAATGTTTCCATCTTTATCTAGAATTAGCAATTTTAATTCCATCTCTACTCATGACTCTTAATAATGCAACATATAACTGTCGATAAATATACAAGTGTATAATGTGGATAAATATGAATAAGAAATAAAAAATTAATTGATATATTATGAAATTGACTTTTCTGTATTTTAAAAGTTTAAAAACGGCAATATAATTTTAATCTAGAATATATAGCAAGATTGATACAATTTGAAGATGAACAATGAGAGAGAAGTTTAAAGTATTAAAAGTAAGTGTTGTGTATCATTTTCTTACTAGTAACTTAAGATGACACGTGACAATACGACAATCATCCTATCAAAATTTTCCCTCCCCTCTCTCCTTTTAAATAATTATCTTAATTACTAATAATATTATTTAATATTCTTTTATATTTAATAAATTAAAAAAGATCTATTTATTAATGTTATTTCTAAATAAACAAATGTTTTATAAAACAATTAATTTTTCTAAAGAATAAAACCTTTTTAAAAATATGAAATATTTAAAATTGAAATTTTTAAAAATTCAATTTTTTAAAATAAAAAATAATTAAATTTGGGAGTTATAGTAAGGAAATTTTTTAAAATGATATTTTTACATGGTTTGTTTTAAAACAAAATGTTTATTTTTCGGAAAAAGTTTAAAATGAAATTTTAAAGAGTTAATATCATTGTTTTATTAGTTATAGTCGGTCATATCATATATTAGAATATCATTTTATAATTAATAAATTTATTATATTAATATTTTATTTATTCAACCCGTGTAATACACCGGTTTACTAAAGCTAGTTTAATATATAAAAAAAGGAAATGATGTAAAACCAAAAAATAGAAAGGATATGAAAATTAAACTTCGAAATTAAAGACGTTAGCAGGTTTAAAAATAAAATAAAGCGTAATTTCTTCCAAATTTGAATGTATAAATTTAATTTATGGATTGATATTATGCAGCAAATAAAGAAATAATTTACAACTTTAAAAAAATTAAAAAAGAAAATAAACATTTACCTTTTCAAAGTCTTCCGGTTGCTTTGTCAGTTCCATATCAATATGTGCTAGTAACAACTCAACATTACTTGCTAATGAAAGGTTAAAATTGGTCATGGGTTGACCACAGACATTTTTTTCCCATAAATTTTGTTTTATTTTTTATATAACAATCAAGTGTAGCATGCCAAGGAGATTGTATATAATTTGATCAATCCACATATAAGTCATTGAGTTATATTTTCACATGACTGATTTTCTAAACTTATAGAAAGTATTAAAAATTCAACCGAAATGTCTTTAACACTTTATTTTATAAAATATGCCCCCTCCTACATGATTAAGTCTCCAAAGTACAAACTTATATCACTTGGAAACCCAATAATAAGAATTAAACGCAATCTACCTACTCTAATAAAAAGGTATTTTGGGATGACACGTGGCAACATTACAATCATTCTTACTAAAATTTTCCCGCCTCTCTTTCATATTAAATAATTACATTAATTACTAATAATTTTCTTTAACACCTGTCACACCCCCGCTTATAGCGGAAACACGAGGATGCGACGGACGGATCGTCATAACACTTGGTATAATTACAGAGACATATTACATGCAAAATCCTCGTGTCATGACGTCGCCCGACACAATGGTGACTTGTGTCGTGGTTAGTCAGTTCCACGACTATCATAGTCTTAATAATTCTAAAAAATCCATATACACAGTGTTCAGATATAACAGTAAATGATATACAATACAAATGCAGTCTATTGAAATCCTGGGGGTCTCTGCTAAGGCATCAGCTCTAGCTATCCTCTTTGTTTATGATTACCTGAAAAGATATGCTCAAAAATGGTCAACATAATTGTTGGTGAGTTCCGCAGGTTTAAATTTAAAACATTTGATGCTGTGTAGAATTTGATATGGAATCATACAGTAAGCAAAAACCACATAACATGTGTTTAAGACAACCAAACCTAATGACAGTTATGCATATAAATTCGTCGGAATATATTCACCCTTGGCCTGATTGCTGGCAGCTGTGTTGGTAACTCACAAGTTAACCAATCGTCGAAGGGTGGGGGTGTCAACCCAGTAGTACTACCAATACCTATCCGTTGGTTCCCAAACCCGGGAATTAATGGTTGTAAGAATCATAGAATAACACCATGTATGTATTAGAATATGAGAATAGTATCACGTCGATTCCAAGTATGAAAATTGTATGTAAGATTTTGCAGCATCGAAAACGGGTGAGCATACTTTTCCCCCAAGTTTGAAAAACATTGAAACAATTATAAAAGCATAAAAAGGGGCCACGGAAACTCACCTTGGATTGATGTAATGTATATGAATAAGAACTTCAAAGAATTAGGCAAAGCACGATCAAGCACGATCAATACCTATTATTAATTGTAACTAAGTCTTTAAAATATGTTTATTGCGAATAAATATATTTGGTAAGATTCGGGTTGATTTGGTTTGATTTGTGTCACACCCGCAATATGTTACAGTGTTTTTATAGATTTCTATTTGTATTAATAAATAATTATCAATAAGTATTAAACTTATTAAATAATTATTTATATTTTGATTCCATTAAAAGGGTTTTCATATTTGTATTTAAATATTTTTAGAATTAAATATAAAAATAATGTGGTCTAATTATATAATTTATAATTATCCAATAATATTTATAAATAAGAATATTTACACTTATAGTATTTTGATTAGTAATAAGGTATTAATTTATACCTTTGGTTCAAATATATTTTATAAGAAATAACCCACAATTTCATAAATAATTTGTGGATTTATAAAATATATTAATTTGTATTTGAAAATAATAAAGTGTCCATTTTTATAAAAATAATTATTTATAATATTTATAAATAATATTTATATGATTTTTGTGATTATCTCATAATTAACTTGATTTAGAATTTATTTTATAAAAATAAGTATTTTTAATATTTTTAAATAATATTTTATAAAAATCTATTAAAGTTTTTAAATAAAATAGATTTACAGAAAATTGTTTTGTAGGATTTAAAATGAGGGAAATTTAATAAATTTATTTTTATAATTTTTAGTAATTTTTCTGTATTTTAAAAGTCTTAAAAAGCTATTTTTAAAAAAATGTTGGGGGCCGGGTTCGAACCCGCGACCCCCGGTTCCATCCCACACACACCAAACCACTGAGCCAAGGGCTCTCATGTGTTTAAAAGCAGGTTCCAATTAGTTTTATCCTTTGTTTCCAAATCACCCCCAAATCGTATGAACCCTAGTTCATAGATTGATCCAATTGAACAATGATTCGCGTATGATAATGAAATTAATGATAGGGCTTTTGATCCCTGATTGAAACCGAGTGTGTGTGTGTGTTAAATTACCTAAATTGAAGACGAATTGATGCTGGACCATTGAAGAACAGTCGCGACAGGGGGGTGGATGGATTCGGGGTACAAATGGTGATCATAATCGAATTAACTTTGCAGACAGATTGTAAAGTCGAGGATAAGCAAAAGCCCTCTATTAATTTTGAGTAATAACACTCAGAAGATGATACCCGACTACGTTGCAGGTCGAGGATGAAGATGGTGATCGAATGTGCAGTTCGTGCGCGTTTTATGCTAATTTGAGTTTAGTGGAAGATTAGAAATGACAAAATGATCGTTAATATGCTATTTCTTTCGATTATTCTAGTGTTTAGTGCTCGAATAGTGGGTTTGTTCGGCCGAAAGTGAAAGGGGTCGGGTTTGGTGGCATTCGCACTTGAAATTCTTAAATTGAAAGTTTCCCCACGATCGATTCGCCCACTAGAATGTGTTGGAAACTTTAATTAGGTAAAAACCGCGTTTGTTGGGGTGTTGGGCACTCGCCGGAGGCTTGCCGGCGACGGTGGCCGGAGAAAGGACAGGGGCGACGGGCGGGGGTGGGTTTTTAAAAGAAAAGTTACACATTTAGCCCCTGGAGTTTTGTACTATTATTATTTTATGCAGAAAGTTTTTAAAACAAGTTTTGGAAATTACAAAACTTCCCCCTGAACTTATAAATAAATTCTTATAAATTATTATTAATAATAATATTTTCATTTATTATTATATTATCATTATTAACCTTAACATTTTTAATAATATCATTATTATTATTATTATTGTTTTCATTATTCTTATTATCATTTATTATTTATTAAATAATAACAAAAATAAAAAACAAGTTGTAAATTCTTGTAAATATTATATATAAAAAAAAAAATTCAGGTTGTCACATTATCCCCCTGTTAGAGGAATTTTCGTCCCGAAAATTAAGATGTACTTGCAACATCTTTGAACAGGTTAGGATACCTGCGCATCATTTCGTCCTCTCGTTCCAAAGTGAACTTAGGACCATGTCGGGAGTTCCACCGAACTCTGCCAATCAGAATTTTCCTATGCATAAGTTGTTTAACTTATCGATCCATGATTCCCAGAATATAATCTCGTGGTAAGGTGATAAGACCAACAATGATAAGAAAGGTTATCCGTTGGAATTTAAGAATCCCAAACGTCACCATATGAAACGACCTTAACGCATATTTTGTGAATATGTATTTCTCTTTTGACCAACCATCGGTCTAAGGAAATAATAAACTATGCGAAGATCTTGGAATGAGTTCACGAGAATGGTTAAGAATATTATTAAAACAGAAAATGAATCAATCATTCAGAATAACGATTGATTGTTTTTCGTCATACCACGGTGTACGAATATTTGAAACGGATGCAGGTTAATTTCTCGACGTCGTGAGATAATGGGTTTGCTATTACATAAAGATTACTCTGAACCTTTCCTTGGTGGTTAAACTCGATAGCATTGCTGATCAAGTGGGTGAAAATTTGTCTAATCCGTAAAACATCACCATTAACCTCCACTGGGACATCACCTCTTCTTGGCCGATATCTTGTGGCCTCCAACCTCAGAACTCCTGAATCAGCTTAGGAAAAGTCAATGATGTCACTAATAAGTTGAAGGACTAGATCGCCTGAAGACAACATGACACTTAAAAGTTGTTTCTGATTTTTATCAAGTTTTGTTGTTGATAGCATTTCTGCTATGCTAACGACCCCTGATAATGGAGATCTTATCTCGTGTGACATGGTTGCTAGCATTTGTTTTGCTCTCATCGTTTCCTCTGTAATATGAACAGTTTTATTAAGTTCCGTCTCTTTGGCCTTCTGTACAGCTATTTCTTCCCTTAGTTTTGCCATCTTCTCTCTCCTTTTCACCTGATCAGTGATTTCCATGCCCATATAATTAACACAAATTTTCTCCCCATTTTTGCTGAACACGGGTTCGACATATATTAAGAATGTTTTAGCTCCAAATAACTCAGTCTCAAAAGTAATTCCTCTCTTTGCTGGTAACTCTCTTCAGAACTTCTCTTTTAAAGTCTTGTTGTTCAAATTCAAGATAGAATTTTTAATGATCTTCAAGGTTAAGGATTCAAAAGCGGTTCAAGAAGTGACGCGAATAATAGGAAAGGTATTTGTAAACATGTTTGCAAGGTAGCAATTTCTGTTTACATACGCAGTTTGACAAACCATTAGTTCAGCTGAGAACATTTACGTGACTAGAAAGTCATGTTTATAAGTTGATAATATCTTCAGCAGAGGGATTGTTTAGGAAGGCTACCATCGCACAATCACGTTTTGATGATAACTCAAATGAAAGTTGATAAGTAAGGAATAAATGTTTCCATATAGCTAGGTCAAAATATGAGGATAAAAGGAGAGAAATCGATTTAAGAATTTTAAGTGCTCCAAGCTTGGAATCCAAATCAACATAATACGATCGGGTCTCCTTTCAGGTTCAGAAATCATGCTTTGGCTTGGTAGGTCGAATTACCAACATCGGTTCATCCTTCTTGTTACTTGATTACAGCCATGGTAGGTTGAAGATCAAGAGTTGAGATTCAGTCATCAAGGTATGGAATTCATGCTTATCTTGACAATAACAAGAAAACAATCGAGGGTTGACATTTGTCACCAAAATACGGGTTTCGATCCTATTTTGATGAGATCATGTCATTTGTGAAATGTAAATTTCAATGAGAATAATTGAAGTCAATCCTCAAGATAAGGAAGTCACCCTAATCCAGAGGATGAAATTTCACAAAACAAACAAATGGAAAACCATTTATCGCAATAGTGATTCATCAAAGTAAGGGGATCTCCCCTGCTTTGATGAGGTATAATCATTTAGGAGATACGAGTGTTCTTAGTCATGGGTTGTCTTGAAAACTCTTGCGTTTCCCACGGTGCAAGCGGTATGAAGTTTAACTTAACGACGAAAGGAAAATTATTATCAATTAGGAATTCGGAAAATTTCAGGTTACATCAGTGTATCAAAGGAAAAATCATGATTACAAGCTTAAGGTCGAAGTTCGAGATAGCAGAATTCGTTATGATGGTGTTCAAATTTTGAATAATTTAAATCAGAAAGACGAAATCAAAGACAAGAAATGATTCGATATCACAATGAGATGTGAACATTCGATTCATAATCGAAGGGAATATATGGACTTCTCAGGATAGTACCTCAATGACAAAGCAAAAGTAATAATATTCATTTCATCATTATAAATACCAAGGTTTCAAGCGCGTAAGTAACACCCCAAATAAGCAAATACTCATAGTTTAGATGGGTCTAAACATAAAGCACGAAGTAACTAGAAATGACTTTTTCCAGTCATTATTTCTCCATTAGTGCCCGTGTGACGTCAGTCCTGGTCGTCATCACTGCTGGAGGAACTAGAGAGACTCGGGGTAGGTCAGGATAGTTGCCCCTTAAGTTGGTCTCGTCGGCGGGCGGCCAGATTTTAATCTGGTTTGCCGGGAACCCTCTAATTCGAGCCGTCCGTCTCACGGCTCCTCCATTGTTCACTTGTTGGGGTCTTGCCTCGGGGGCATTCCTTGCAACTGTAGATGCTATAGGAACTACAGGTGCAGCAGGGTTAGGCTCCACGAGATTAATCGGTGCAATGGCGACAGCAGGTAGAGTGTGCACAACAGGGTCTATGGGTTCTTCCTCTTCAAATGAGTCTGGTGCATCAAGCATCACCTCCTCAGGGTTAGATTTTCTACTAGAAGATGTTTGTACTAGGTATGCTAAGAGAATCTTTTCAGGCTTCGATTCATTTTCAGAAGAAGTAATAGAAGGGCTGATAGATGACATCCTGAAATGTCATTAAGATACTTTATGAGATTTGGGGTAATATGAGCTATATAGCATGAAAATGACAATCAGGGATTTGGCATAAAAACAATGAGTTGTTCGAGTGTAATCAAAGCGAGTACGTCAACTAATCACAGCATTAAGTCAGCCACAACTTTGTTAAAGACAAGCGTTCCAACAAGCAGATACTCATCCCACTCTTCCATCCTTGCATGTACTGGGTGGTAAGGCACAGACTTTGACGAGACTTGAAAACCACGAATAACGATTCAAAGCTCATATTGAAAATTATTTGATTTAGACACACAATGCATTGACTATGATTTAAGATTTGTGTGTGCTTTGATAGGAATCAAAGTATAAAAAGATTCACATATGATTCTATTCATCAAGTTCCAAAAACCCATGCTTCGGTCCATCAAGATCATTACGTAGCCTAGTTTAAGCATATTCTTAGTATACGGTGATGTTTATATATAGGGTTCCCGCAGCGTTCCCACCACATCCACGATATACTTTGAATAATACTTAAACTAGTTACATAACAACTTAATTTTCCTTAGCATCATTCCAAAGTATAACGTAATATAAGTTTAATAAGTGCCACCGCAACTATACTTCTGTATAGGCGGTTTTACCAGTTATAAACGGCTACAGTCAAACCTATACCTCGGTTCCACACGGGAATTGATGACTGTAGAAAAAAAAAAAAAAAAAAACATTTCCAAAGTGTAAATAGTTTAATGTGACGTAGCAATATCCATAAAACGTACACGTATAGTTTACAACCAAACCGATCCATGCCTCAGTCAATCGGGATCATCACGTAGCCCAGTTTAAACACATTCTTGGTATACAAGGATGCTTATATATAGGGTTCCCCGCAGCGTTCCCACCACATCCGTGGCATACCTAGAACGATGCCTAAACTAGTTACATGACATCCGTTTATCCTTAGCATAATCTTAAAGAATAACGTTTTGTATGTGTAGAGAGTATGTATTCCACTTTCTTTCTAAGCATTAATCAGTAGTTACTGAAACGCTAAGTGGAGATATTTCTCATAAGGTCAATATTATAATTGGAAATACTATGAAAGCTCTAAGTAGGACAGGACTTGAGTAAGTGTTGATAATGTTTGATTGCCTTCAACAAGGACTTATAATGTTTGATTGCCTTTAACAAGGACTTATAATGTTTGATTGCCTTCAACAAGGACTTATTAGAATTAGCACCCTAGGGTATAGAATAGAAACGTGTGATACTCATGATTGTTATCTCATGGTAAGATTAACCAGACTTCTCATGCATGGTGAATTGCAATTACGTGTGCACCCGTAATGGTAATTTACCTTGCATGGTCACCCTAGCTCCACTTACCCCAAGTTAACATCATAGTATTATCTAAATTCATCAAGCATAAATAATGTAATGTCCTTATGTCCATGAGCCAGTATTCCAATAATAGCATGTAATAGCAAATAAGCATATAAGCACATTAAGTCTAATGGTAACTGCATATCCGTCATACTTTCAGGATTTCAGTCATAACAATGATAGGGTCGGATTCAATATCCGAGATCGACGCTACGCGTGATCACCGAAGTTCCCTAATAATATGATGTTGTGCGCATACAAGCGTAAAGTTCTTAGTATAAAAGTATCCCATGGAGAAAGACTGAGAGTAATAATGTCTTCCTCGGGATGTTCAGATAACACGTGTACATGTATAAAATTAGGTATGTAGGAACATACTTGTAGATTATTAGGTATATAGGAATATACCTATATATTAAGTTCATAGACTTAATATATTTGACCCATTTGCCTTGTAGATCTGTGTATTGACCATAGTTTATCACTCATCCCAGAAATCCCCAGGTAAGCATACCAGGTCTCGTAATGAGATATATGCGATATGCTTGCCTTAGCCCGAGGGCCTTTTGCCAGGAAATCCAGAATACAGGTGTCTATGTGTCACACAAATCATGAAAGACATTTAGGTAAAATCAAATGCACACAATCCCTAGCATGCATTCTATATGAAGGTTCTTAGGTTATAGTCTAGGTCGAATTCTCCACCTAAATCTCTATAACCAAGGCTCTGATACCAATCTGTCACACCCCCGCTTATAGCGGAAACACGAGGATGCGACGGACGGGATCGTCATAACACTTGGTATAATTACAGAGACATATTACATGCAAAATCCTCGTGTCATGACGTCGCCCGACACAATGGTGACTTGTGTCGTGGTTAGTCAGTTCCACGACTATCATAGTCTTAATAATTCCAAAAAATCCATATACACAGTGTTCAGATATAACAGTAAATGATATACAATACAAATGCAGTCTATTGAAATCCTGGGGGTCTCTGCTAAGGCATCAGCTCTAGCTATCCTCTTTGTTTATGATTACCTGAAAAGATATGCTCAAAAATGGTCAACATAATTGTGGTGAGTTCCGCAGGTTTAAATTTAAAACATTGATGCTGTGTAGAATTTAATATGGAATCATACAGTAAGCAAAAACCACATAACATGTGTTTAAGACAACCAAACCTAATGACAGTTATGCATATAAATTCGTCGGAATATATTCACCCTTGGCCTGATTGCTGGCAGCTGTGTTGGTAACTCACAAGTTAACCAATCGTCGAAGGGTGGGGGTGTCAACCCAGTAGTACTACCAATACCTATCCGTTGGTTCCCAAACCCGGGAATTAATGGTTGTAAGAATCATAGAATAACACCATGTATGTATTAGAATATGAGAATAGTATCACGTCGATTCCAAGTATGAAAATTGTATGTAAGATTTTGCAGCATCGAAAACGGGTGAGCATACTCCTATCTCCACCGACTAACTAATTTCTAAGCAACTGGGGTTCATGTCAAATGAAGGAGTGAATTTGAAGGAATCAATGCTATCCTCTACCAGTATCCAACAGATATGTATTGATAATAAGGTATGTGCCTATAATAACATCTGAGTCTTCTTGTCTATTTCACCACTAGTTGCTGTTCTAATCTCCAACTTTGTCCTACTATTCACAGATCTTCCCAATGCCCTACTTAATTCTATTTGATCTAAATGTTACAAGGTATGACATTAGCTTTGTCAACTTATGGATTCTATCAGTATAAAGAGCATGATTCCAGTATTACAATTTTAACTTTTTCATTTCATTCCTTGGGTAATAGTACTCACTCGCCAAAGATTTTAAACTTATCTCAAGTCATGACTATTGCAGCCTCACTACCTTATACTTGAGTTTAGGCATTCTACCATTTCAGTGCGGTACCCACTAATGGACAAGCATCATTCTTCAAAGGCCATGTATATTCTAAGCAACCATTCAATTTGCATAATTTCTGAAATGTAAAAGGAGTGACGTCTCACTAGAGATAGGACTAGTGTCACCATGTGATTCCCATATAGACTCTAGGGAGATTAGAACTTATATAAGGGTAAATGTTATAAATGTTTCATTTCCTATATATTCTGGCGCTCAGAACTTTATCTACAGCACGGTTAGTTAAAAGCAGGGTCAAAATAGTTCAACCTAAGTTTCGTGTGAAGATGTCATTAGGTGTCTAACGGTTGAAGATGTTGAAAGATTTCACGAGCGTAGTTTTAAGGAAGGTGGTTATCAATCACAATCGGAGTTGATATTAAAAATATTCCTTAAAGGCTTTGAGGTAATGATTCGCGTATGATAATGAAATTAATGATAGGGCTTTTGATCCCTGATTGAAACGAGTGTGTGTGTGTGTTAAATTACCTAAATTGAAGACGAATTGATGCTGGACCATTGAAGAACAGTCGCGACAGGGGGGTGGATGGATTCGGGGTACAAATGGTGATCATAATCGAATTAACTTTGCAGACAGATTGTAAAGTCGAGGATAAGCAAAAGCCCTCTATTAATTTTGAGTAATAACACTCAGAAGATGATACCCGACTACGTTGCAGGTCGAGGATGAAGATGGTGATCGAATGTGCAGTTCGTGCGCGTTTTATACTAATTTGAGTTTAGTGGAAGATTAGAAATGACAAAATGATCGTTAATATGCTATTTCTTTCGATTATTCTAGTGTTTAGTGCTCGAATAGTGGGTTTGTTCGGCGAAAGTGAAAGGGGTCGGGTTTGGTGGCATTCGCACTTGAAATTCTTAAATTGAAAGTTTCCCCACGATCGATTCGCCCACTAGAATGTGTTGGAAACTTTAATTAGGTAAAAACCGCGTTTGTTGGGGTGTTGGGCACTCGCCGGAGGCTTGCCGGCGACGGTGGCCGGAGAAAGAAAGGGGCGGGGCGACGGGCGGGGGTGGTTTTAAAAGAAAAGTTACACATTTAGCCCTGGAGTTTTGTACTATTATTATTTTATGCAGAAAGTTTTTAAAACAAGTTTTGGAAATTACAAAACTTCCCCTGGACTTATAAATAAATTCTTATAAATTATTATTAATAATAATATTTTCATTTATTATTATTATTATCATATTAACCTTAACATTTTTAATAATATCATTATATTATTATTATTGTTTTCATTATTCTTATTATCATTTATTATTTATTAAATAATAACAAAAATAAAAAAACAAGTTGTAAATTCTTGTAATATTATATATAAAAAAAAAATTCAGGTTGTCACAACACCTTTTTAGATTTAATAAATTAAGAAATAAATCTATTTATTAATTTTATTTCTAAATAAATTTTTTATAAAACAATAAATTTTTTAAAGCATAAATTTTTTTAAAAATATAAAATATTTAAAATTCTTATTTATAAAAATTCATTTTTGAAAAACAAACAAACAAACAAACAAACCCAGTATATCCCACTCAAGAGCAGGGTCTGGGAGGGGTAGGTGATGGTAAGTTTTCCTCTATCCAGATAGGTAGAGAGACCGTTTCATTTTTGAAAACAAAATATAATCCAAATTGAGAGTTATAATAGGAAAATTTTAGAAATGACATTTTTATACGATTTTTTTAGAACAAAATATTTATTTTTTTAAAATGGTTTATAAATAAAATTTTAAAAGTTGATATTACTATTTTATTATTAGAGTATCATTTTAAAATTATTGAATTTTATTATATTAATATTTTATTTACTCAACCGTGTAATACACGGGTTTACTAAAGCTAGTGTAATATATATCACTTAGAACAAAACTTATATCAACAACTTTTTGTTTAAAAATCTCATGTTTTGTGTTGTTTCTATGTTGTTTGATATTTTGTATTAATACACCACACAAAAACAACGCATGAGATCTTATTGTTTTGACGTAAAATTACATAGAACATGTTACGCAAAACCGCGTAAAACTATGTTATTGACGAAAACTGTAACACCCAAACCCGGAGAGGCTGACGTGTCACTATTACAGATATCTAATCAAAACCCATTTCACGATATTAAAGAGATTGTCAAAAGAAATAAATTTCAAACAAACCCATAATCCGAAAGAACCTAATTAAGTTGTTCATTACATCAATTAAGGTAAAATATAATCTTGATCTTCAGCACTCTTCACTGATTTCCCGGAATACCTGATTACCTACAATCAAATAAGAAAACACCACAAAAGAAAATACGGCTGAGCCAAAAGTTGCTCAGTGACGGAAATAACAATAGTAATGATAGGAAGCATAACATACTGATATCTGATACTGAACTGATCATATGATAGGAAAACGGAAATCTGAATCTGAACATATAATACTGATACTGAACTGAACATGTAATACTGAACTGAACTGATCTACACGACGCGTATATACAAAACAAAATAAGTCGTGTAATATAAGAAGTACCAGAGCCGAAACTGAACTGATAAGTACACAGCTAGCTAGACTATGCACTAATGAGATGGTGTGTGGGGCGTACACACATGATTCCATCCCCGGAACTGAACTGAACTGAACTGAACTAGGATCTATCCATCCGCCTCCAGATATTATGGCCAAAGTACTACATGAGTACTAACGTGTTAACGGAGACGCCGTGAACTATTTATTACACACCGTCACGAAAAGTGTCACATCATTGACGCCACAATGACATGTCGGAGAGCTCGGGTAACAGAGTATCAAATCAAATGGTAGTACAACTACCAACATATACGTATCAATAGAACATTTATAGGAACATGCAATAATGAGCACAAAACTTATAAAATATATATGCATGCTGTAAGCCTTCAACAAGTAAAATTAATAAGTCGAACGAGTCATAGCATAACAAATAATGTTAGACGACTAGTAAAATACCAAAGGCCAACCGAGTCATATTAACGGAAACATGGTATCAAAATCTGTACTACGAAAGTAACAGAACAGAATTATACTATGATAAAGGTAACCAAGAATCCGTACAACAAAGTAACGGAAACAAAGTGAATGCTATGATAATCAAAGGAACAGAATCCGTACCTTATACACGAATGACAATAACCAGAAACAAGGTCTAGGCTCGGTTACGCTGCGAGAACATACGATAACGTAACGTAAATTATAGTTTGGAAAATTCCAGTTCTGCCCTTGTCTTTTCGCACTCGTTAAAAATACTAAACGACGTTTAAAAATTCTGAAAATCTCCGGTTACTAGATTAGTGATTTTTAAACAACTTTCATTTAGAAAAGTTTCTGATTGGATTACCGAAATATGAGAAAAACGTGGATCTTACAGCTGTGCAGAACTGCTAGCTGTTACGAAAACGACTGTTTGGAGGTCTAAACAAATGAGTTTTCGATGTTTTATATATCAACAGATTCGTCTTTCGACGAACTTCGTCATGGACATAAGGTTTAACTGATTGAATCTGTTATGAAAAAGTTATGGCCTCCGTAAGTTGGCTGTAAAATACGTATAAATCAAGGTATTTGATAAACCGTGAAAATCATTTCTGGTTAAAAACACATCCATTACAGGTTTGGAAATATTTATAAATAAGTATAACTCATGATTTATCCGTAATTAAAGATAATACAGTGTTCAATAACAAATCAATAATTTAAACTATTATTTAAAGTCATTTTTATAAAAATGGACTCGCCTACACCTACCCTCCCCAGCCCTGCTCTGAGTGGGATATAATGGGTTTGTTTGTTTGTTTGTTTGTTTTTATAAAAATGGCTATTTACAACAATTATAAACATTCTTATAAATATTATTAAGGTGTTTTAATAACTAAATTTTTCAGAAAATTACTTAGATACTTTTAAAATAAAAGAAATTTATAAAAGTTATATTTATGATTTTTAGGAATTTTTATTTGTTTTTAAAAGCTTCAAAAAGGCATAAAAAATATAGGAGGTGCACGGGTTCGAACCCGTGACCTCCATCCCACACTCCCATACACAAACCAGTGAACCAAAGGCATATAGCCGCAAGAGTTCATGGTTTTATTTGGTTTTAAACACAAACAAGCAAATCCCCAATCCATTACAAGCCCTAGGTTCGAATCCCATCCAATTGGACCCGAATTCGATTTCGATTGCTTCTGAAATCATAGGGCTTTTAATCCCAATCTAAAATCGAGCTAATAGGTGTGTTCAATTACCTGTTAACCAATCCCGAATCCAAAATCCCCAATTTCAAACCGTATAAACCCTAGTTCATCTAATCCAAAATTGAATATCAATTCGCAGTTGTTTATGAAACTAAGCATGGGGCTTTCATTCTAGACTAAAATCGAGCATGTATGTATGTCCAATTACCTGATTTCGTTTCGAATTGAAGATGAACACCCGAAGAACAAGTCGCGGTCAAGTGGTGATCGATTGATGCTTCAAACCTTGATGAAAATCAAATTAAATCGATAGGAAGCTTCGTATGTCGATCTAGATTAAAAGCCCTTTATCAATTTTGTGTTTGGAAGCTTTGAAAATGGTGTTCGAGTGGTAACAGGTCCGCGAGTTTGAGGATGAGGAATTGGGTGTTCTGGTTGTAAATATGATATAATTCAATATATGAACAGATTAGGCATGATTAATCATTCGATAGTGCACGATTACTTTAGATTATTATACGCGTTTAGTGCGATTTGCACATGGTGGTCGGCCGAAAAGAAAAGGAAAAGAATTAGGTTTAAATCGCACTCAAATCGAATCAAATTTTAGTGGGGTATTGTTCAAATCGTGTTCACGAGCGTAATGGGACCGATTAGGAGCAAAATGGTCAAGTTTTTGAGGCGGTTTGGGGTCGCCGGTGTCGCGGCCGGACTTGGCCGGAAAAATCCGCCGGAAAAAGCGGGGTATTAGGAGAGAAAAACAGATTTGGTTTTCCATTTTACACAAACAGTCCTGTGGTTTAAGCTTCTTTTTATTCTTTACCCAAAGTTATTATTATGAATTTTTTTTCTATATATGGGTATTATAAAAACAGAACAAGACTGTGCTGTTTAACACAAAACAACATAAAACTGTGATGATTTATACAACATACATAATTTTATGCTGTTTTGATGAAATACAACATAAAACTGTGTGTTTGAAGCAAAATAACACAAAACTATGATGTTTTTATGAAATACAACATAATTTTGTGTGTTTATGAAATACAACATAAAAACGTTAAATGCAGCACAATTTCACATAAATTATTTTTTTTGTAAAAAATATAGCAATACTATACTCAATTTAAAGAGGAAAAATGCTTGATTTTATGGTGTCATTTATTTAAAAAAATAAAATCGTATGGAAAAAAATGGGTGAAAATTTTAAAAAGTCAACAATTGTGGGTAATATTATAAAATACCCAAACTAGCATGCTTATTTATTGTTCCTACACTTTGATCCTAGCCTTTAATTAGGTAATTCGAAGGCTAAGATATTTTTTAATATTTTAAAGAAAAACTTATTTTTAGAGAAAACTTATTTTTTAGAGAAAACTTATTTTTTAGAGAAAACCTCTCTCTCGGTGTGTGTAAAAAGTTAATAATAAATATAATATAACTATATATAGATTATATAATAAATAATATATAAAATAAAATAAAATAAAAGGTCGTTTATTTGGCTGTAAACGTCCGTTTACCTTTACTGCAAATTGTCGTTACCTCATGCAAACTGTCGTTACAGTTTGACAAACTGCCGTTCACAGTTTGACAAACTGTCGTTTATAGTTGACAATTGTGTTGTCTGGGGTAAAATGCCCAGCAAGTGGTGTGTGAAACAAGAAACCCAGGCAAATGTCGTTTACCTTCATGCAAATGTCGTTTACAGTTTGACAAACTGCCGTTCACAGTTTGACAAACTGTCGTTTATAGTTTGACAATTGTGTTGTTGGTGTAAAATGCCCAGCCAGTGGTGTGTGAAACAACAACCCCAGGCAAATTGTCGTTACCTTCACAAATGTCGTTTACAGTTTGACAAACTGCCGTTTACAGTTTGACAAACTGCCGTTTACAGTTTGACAAACTGCCGTTTACAGTTTGACAAACTGCCGTTTACAGTTTGACAAACTGCCGTTTACAGTTTGACAAACTGCCGTTTACAGTTTGACAAACTGCGTTTACAGTTTGACAAACTGCCGTTTACAGTTTGACAAACTGCCGTTTATAGTTTGACAATTGTGTGTCTGGTGTAAAATGGTCAGCCGGTGGTGTGTGAAACAACAACCCCGCTCTAAATCATCAGCCTCTATTGATTTGGTTTTAATTGAATATTATACTCATTTCTTATTTTATAATTTTCAAAAATATAAAATTTTAAAAATTAGAATATGCCGTGCGATAGCCTTATTTTTACCTATGTGCCCATGTAAATTTTATTCAAAACCGATTCATGTTAATTTTATATTGAATTTTGATCCGAAACGGTCATGATAAAACTTACACTGACACAAATATAAAATAGACGCGTTGCAATGATATATTTAAAATTTTATTATAATTTTATATTTTAAAAGTTATAAAGAGAAAACCCAAATATGAGTAAATTAGTTATAATAATATGATGTTTAACTTCTAAGTCAAAACAAACTTGCTACGTTTTTGACCAACCATTTTAAAAGAACAAACGCCCATATTTGAAAAAGAGCCACTCAAATTTTCTATATACTTGACACCTTTAAAGACGTACACCTTTTTTTTTCATTCGTCCTCCGATTAAATAGAGGCAGGTACGTGCTTGTTTGACCAAAGTATTGCCAGGTCTGTCTCTGTTTGAGCAACATTTTTAAGAATAAAAGTTTTGAGGGGATAAAAGAAGAGACTTGACCGGTAAAGAAACATTTTAAGAATTTTCTTCATTTTAAACATTTCGTTACGAGTAGGACCATATAACCCATGTATCTTCATGACAATGATGTTTACCATAGGGTCCGACCAATTTTAATGGAACTTTTGGGTCGAAGCGGTGACTACTATTAAGAACACTTACGTTTCCAAAGGGGGTTATAAGAGTGCTTTACACAAGTATAAGTAACGTGTATAACCTTTAAATGCATATGATTGTGCAAAAGTAATGAGGCCTACATGATTATGTTTCTCTTATTTTCTTTCATTTATTGAACTCGAAAACACACGTTAATGATAGATTTGTCTATTCTTATTTGATTAATATAACTAATATTACTTAAAAACAAACCCATGAGAATTTTATGGATACCCAACTAGAAGTTTTACGTAATGGTCAAAATTGTCACTATACGAATCACTTAAAAATCGTATTTTCTTCATTGAACTTTGGAGTCCTTGCAACACTCATTCATTGTCCATCTGGTTCATCTACTTTGACTATGCCCACAGTAAATCATAGTTTCAACACTATTAGAGGAAAGTGAGTAGAATATAAAATAAAGATTGACTATAAAGTCTTCTAAAGTAAAGATATATCAACCAAATGGTGCCAGCAAATATCAATGACTAAACATTTCAACAGAGTTTTTTCTCAAGTTATGTACATATCAAGAGAGAATTATGCTTCTTAAGTGTCATAACAAGTCTTCATACGCTGGAACAAAAAAGTGAACTTACAGAATGAGGGGAAGTGACGGTAAGTTCAGTCTGAACGAATAGAGGTATCGGCCATATGTCTTACTCTTAGTGTCAGATATATAAGTATAATTGTCCCCAAACTCGACCTGCATAAACAATAAAAGCAAAGAGGATAAATATTACAGTTTTGATTTTGGTGTATGGGTGAGTTTGCCCCCTCAAACAACCTTATGTCCATTGATTATAACTATTTAATGTGCTAGTTATGATTACAAGAGGAATATCATCAGTTCACTAATATAATAATCTAATTTTCTAATAGAATGATTTAGGAGGTTGTACGTGTTTTTCAACCTGTTTGACCCGTTCCTCTTTTATCTATTTTTTTGAGTTGTATTTGAATCTCTAACGTCATGATAAGGTGAGAACTTACAATACCGAGAACAGGAGAACAACTTTTCTTGAATTAAAAGAGGCAGCACGCTTATACTTCCTCGATCTGGGAGCATCAACAACTTTCTCACCTGCAGTTTTATCTGTTGAACAAAGCAATTGGTTACTCAGGTGTTATGTTGAATCATATAAATGGAAATAATGATACAGAGCTTTACTATAGGTGGGATTTAATGGGTACGTTTGTTTATTGAAATAGTGATCCAACTTTTTTATATAAAGGATGTAGGGGGTTGTAGAAACTTCAAAATAATTGGGATGATCTTTAAACCATATTATTACCTTTACAATGAAATAGTAACCTAAATGAACCTGTGTTCAAATAGTATTTTCTAACAAGAATCGGATTGAACTTGTTAATGAAGTAGAAGGTGATTAAGAACCTCGAGTGGAAAACTTGGACAGCATCAGGCTGTGGTTCATCAACAGCTGCATGTATTTACCTCCCATGTCGAAGCTGATCTGTTTCTGCAGTGATTTCTGCAAAACACCGTTACGAGCTAAATTAGGAAAAAAAACAGGAAATTAACATGTAAACATTGCAAAATCATACCAGTAATTACTTCTTGAATAGTAACAATTTCATATAGATGCTCAACTTTACTTTTCAAACCATCTAAAACACTTAGTTTTCAGAATGAATTAATATGGAATTTTTCAAACGAGTATAATAGGTTAAACAGATAATTTTATAAAAAAAAATAGCTAAAAGGAAAAAAGTAGAAAACTTTCATATATATTGTGATAATAAACTTTTTGTGATCCTATTACGCACACTAATAATTATCAAAAGTTAAAGAATCTGGACAAACAATGTTCCAAGTCACCCTCCCCACTTCAAGGCTTGCACAGACCAAAAAACCACAAATTTGACCCAAACCCATTTCACCCTGCCCATAAAGAATAGGAGGCATACTAATATTAGTGGACACATATAGAATAACACTATCTACTCACCGTCAATACTTGCTCATTCTTCAAGTTAACATGTGTTTCCTCGTTATTGTTTCGATTATCTGACTTCCCTTTTTCAATATCATCAATGTCTATGGAATACGCAACTGCATTTTCTACCATCATGTTGATGTAACTTTGATTGCTCAAACGACCGTCCAATGATAGCTGGCTTTTCAGTGGAATAACAAACCTCTGTTGCTGCAGGACTTGAGAAATCTATTGGTAGTTCACACTCAAGTCCATTGTCACATTCATCAGACATAATACAACACTATAAGCATTACATCCCTGCATACATACACGAAAACAGATAAGCAAGAACATCCATAAAATTATGTCTTCTTTAATGTTGTAACAACCATGTTGCATAAAATTGTGAGGTAGTGAACAAAGTGGATTGTCATAAAACAGTATAGAAATCATTAAATGATCTAGAAACATAAGAATAGGAATTGATGATAACATAGAGTACCTAGCCCAGAGAATATTGCAAAATTTCTTTCAAGGCAAATGAAGGGTGTAACGAAACTGAGAATGATATTATTACTGGATAATCTTACAATGACAATAACCTCCTCTATATATAGAGGGGGGAAACCCTAATTTAAGGCCCATGGGCCCTAACAGATATTAACAATGGGCTAACACTAACTACCTAATGGGCTAACACTAATTACATAATTAACACTCCTCCTCAAGTTGGAGCATAGATGTTTATCATGCCCAACTTGTTACATATAAATTCAATTTGAGTTTTCCGAAGAGGTTTTGTAAAGATGTCTGCTAGTTGAAATTCAGTCTTGACATGAATTGGTTGAATGGATGGAGGATCAGCTTGAGTGCCCGTCACACGATCTCTGATGAGGTGGCAATCAACTTCAATGTGTTTAGTCCTCTCATGAAATACCTGATTCTTGGCAATGTGTATAGCCGATTGACTATCACAATATAACCTCATCAAATCATTAGAAACAACCCCAAGTTCTCTGAGAACACGACGAACCCAAATCATCTCTGATGTAACATCTGCCATTGCTCTATACTCTGATTCAGCACTTGACCTAGATACAGTGTGTTGCTTCTTACTCTTCCATGATACCAGGTTTCCTCCAACAAATACACAATATCCAGTCGTGGATCGTCGTGAAATAGGGCAGCCTGCCCAATCAGCATCTGAGAATCCGGATATTCGTCCATCTCCTTCCTCAGTAAACGCACCCACCCGGCAGTGACCCTGATCAGAATACAAGATCCCTAATCCTGGTGCGTTCTTAAGATATCGAAGTACACGAAGAGCTGCATCCCAGTGTCCGGTATATGGGGAGGCCATAAACTGACTTAATACACTAACAGCAAAGGAGATATCCGGACGAGTAACTGTCAAGTAGTTGAGTTTTCCTACTAACCGTCTGTATTGTTCTGGATCCTTCATCGGATTTCCATCTTCTGGAAGAAGCTTTCCTGTCGGAAGCATCGGACTGTCTGTTGGTTTACATCCCAGTAATCCACTCTCAGACAGCATTTCAAGAACATACTTCCGTTGAGATAGAAGGATTCCTTGTGGTGAACGCGATACCTCAATGCCAAGGAAGTATCTGAGACGACCAAGGTCTTTAATCTGAAACTGAGACTGAAGAAACTGTTTAAGATTGGTGATTCCAACCTCGTCATCTCCTGTAATGATTATGTCATCCACATAGACCACCAGAATGATCCTCCGACCCTGATGATGTCTAAAGAATACAGAATGGTCATATGCACTACGAGTCATCCCAAATTCAGCCATAACATTAGAAAACCGGCCAAACCATGCTCTGGGAGACTGCTTCAGACCATACAATGAACGGCGTAATCTGCATACTTTGGAGGCCTCCTCCTTGACAATATACCCAGGTGGCTGCTCCATATATACCTCCTCCTCAAGAACACCATGAAGAAAGGCGTTCTTGACATCAAGTTGATGGAGCGGCCAATGATTAATGGCAGCAAGAGCAATGGAAATGCGAACGGATGGCATTTTGGCAACCGGAGAGAAAGTCTCATCATAATCAATGCCATATGCCTGAGAATAACCCTTAGCAACTAAACGGGCCTTCAATCGAGGTGTCGGTCCATCAGGGTTTGGTTTAACTGTAAATAACCACCGACAACCAACAAGACGCTTCCCAGGTGGAAGTGGCTGAAGATCCCACGTATGATTGGCATGAAGGGCCCCAATCTCCTCGTCCATAGCCTTTCTCCATCCTGGGTGAGCTAGGGCTGTCATCACATTCTTGGGAATTGGGTAAGAATCAATGGTGGTGGTGTAGGCATGACACTCAGGTGAGAGATGTGTATAGGAAACATAATTCTGAATAGGGTAGCGGGTGGTATGTCTGGGTTCTTTGCGGAAGGCGATGGGGATATCAGGATATGGGGCACCAGGTGGGTCATAAGTAGGTGGATCATGTGTAGGAAGGGTAGTATCAGGTAAGATTGTATCAGTGGTATTGTTAGGATGTGGATCTGAAGACGTACCAGAGTCATGGACCGGTTGTGAATCAAGAGTTGTCGTCATGTGTTTATGTCGCCTGGCATATGTGAACTGCAATGGTGGATTCTCTGTCGGTAGGCCAGATGAAGCAGGAACTGAATCTGAGACCGGGGGCTCCGATGGACTAGTGGAGACTGGGACAGGGATAATAGGAACAGTAACGGACTCGGGTGTAACAGGCTGAGTATTAGAATCGGGAAACAAAGAATCAAGAGAATCCGAAGACTCAAGAAAGTAAGGACATGACTCGTGAAAAGTGACATCAGCACTGGTAAAGTAACGACGAAGGGAGGGACAGTAACAACGATACCCTTTCTGAACGCGAGAGTATCCAAGAAAAACGCAACGAATGGCCCGGGGTCAAGTTTGGTTGTCCCCGGGCGATGATCATGAACGTAGGCTACACACACCAAAAATTTTAGGTGCGAGAGGAAAGGGAGTGCCTGTGGGGAAGAGGATGGAAAACGGGGTCTTACCATGAAGAACCGATGAAGGCATGCGGTTAATCAAGTAAGCTGCAGTGAGGACTGCATCTCCCCAAAAACGATGAGGAACATGAGAGTCAATCATGATTGTGCGAGTAAGATCCAACAAATGGCGGTTCTTGCGTTCAGCAACGCCATTTTGCTGGGATGTATATGCGCACGAGGTCTCGTGGATTATACCATGAGTTTTAAGATATGTGGATAACTCAGAAGACATGTATTCTTTTGCATTGTCGGTGCGGATGGTTTTGATTGATTTGTTAAACTGATTTTGAACATAACAATGGAATTCTTGAAATATTGAATTTAATTCACTACGAGATTTTAATAGATAAACCCAAGTGGTACGTGAATAATCATCAATAAATGTGACAAAATACTCAAAACCAAGTGGAGTCTTAACGGGGGAAGGTCCCCAAATATCAGAATGCAAGAGTTCAAACGGGTTACAGACTCGACTAGACACTTTTGGGGGATAAGGACGCCTGGTGTGTTTACCAAGTTGACATGACTCACAATGAAATTCAAAAGAAACAGATAAATCCGGTCTCATTTGCCTCAGAACCGCGGTAGAGGGATGGCCTAGCCGGCAGTGAGCCTCCCTGATGCTGGAATCACATATGTTAGCAGTAGGTTGTGACATTAAAGACAGACGGTAGAGGCCTCCTGATTCAATACCGGTGCCAATCAGTCGGTTCGTCCCTAGTTCCTGGAAAACACAGTGAGTGGGATAAAATTTTGCACAACAGTTATTTTGTTTGGTGAGTTGGCTTACAGAACAAAGGTTATCAGGAAATTTGGGTACTAACAATACAGATGAAAGTGTAAGGTCTTTCGAGTTGCTAATGGACCCGATACCACGAACTGGGCATGAGGATCCATCAGCAATTCGAACAGGAGGGTGAGAGGTATTTTGTAGGTTAGACAATATACCTTGATTCCCAGTCATGTGATGAGTAGCCCCAGTATCAACAATCCAAGATGAGTTAAGACTAGCGAATGTACCTGAACGAGCCGAATTGGCATGTGGACTGGTAGTGTGTGACTGAAGGCTCAGTAACTGTCGAAACTGGTTATACTCCTCCTGGCTTAGTGAGTATGTTGGTGTCGTAGAATCAACCGGGTCAGAAGAATCATCAGCAGTAGCTAGTCGTGCCTTGGGTCGAGGAGGAGGTAGAGATCCAGGAGGGCGATTTGGGCAATTGTACTTCGTGTGACCTTCGTGATGACAATAGTGACATGTGATTCCATTGCCGCGACCATTGCCTTTTCGTGGGGCTGAATTAGAACCACGACCAATGCCTTTACTAACAGATGCACTGGTATGCAAAGCAGAAGTGTCAGTGTCCCGAGTAGTGGCATCCGGACCATACATTTCCCGTAGTAAGTGATATGTGGATGCCACAGATGAGGTAGCACTAGAGTTGCTCAACAGTAATGGTCGAGCACTAGAGTACTTGGGTGATAGACCTGCAATGAACACCATAATATCCATTTTCTTGTTGCGCTCCTCCTGAACTTTCAGATCAGTGGTCGGTGGGTACAGAGTACGTAATTCATCCCTCAGTTTTGAGAACCGGGTAAAGTAATCAGTGAAGGTGGAGTCACCTTGCTCAATTCTGCTGTATGCTTGGACCACCGAAAAAGCATGAGACAGGGATTCTTTGGCAGAAAAGGACAATGACAGATGTTCCCACATTTCTTTGACAGTATTGAAGTTTTGAGCAATAGCAAGAATCGATGGCTCCATGGCATTCCACAACGCCATTTGAATACCACTATCATTAAGGCGCCATTCCTTTGTTATCGGATCCGGAGGCGGTTCGGTCAAATGATCTTCTTTACCAACACTTATAAGTCCTCTTTCAACAAAGAGACTCCACGAACTCCAACATTTCGAGTCAAGTTTAACAGGAATACGTAACACAGCAGAGTAATTAATGATACCTGGAGCAATTTGAGTTGGGGTGGCTGAATCGGTCTTCTTTTCATCACCCATGTTAACAGATCTGAAAAACGAGAGGCGGGATCCACGAGCAGAACCGAGAAACGCGTGGGAGCAGGAAATTAACCTTGCAGATCAACTGGAAACTGAAATACGAGAGTTCCGGTGTAAACAGTGTCGCCGGAGACCAGGTCACGCGCCGGTACGCGGCGGCGCGTGGGGACCACGCGCGAGATTCAGGCGGCGCGTGGCGGCGCGTGGGGCGGCGGACGGTGGTGATTTTTTCAGGGTTTCTTAATCGGGGGTTGGCGAAGCTGATGGTGGCAGTGGTGAGTTGTAATTGTTGCTCGAAAAAAGATTCGGTGAGGGCAGCCGGTTCTTGACCGGAAATCAGAAACAGGAGCTGAGTCGGAAACAGGTTCTTGACCGGAAGTCGTACCGAGAGCCTTGTGGCTCTGATACCATGTAACGAAACTGAGAATGATATTATTACTGGATAATCTTACAATGACAATAACCTCCTCTATATATAGAGGGGGGAAACCCTAATTTAAGGCCCATGGGCCCTAACAGATATTAACAATGGGCTAACACTAACTACCTAATGGGCTAACACTAATTACATAATTAACAAAGGGTATTTAAAGTGGTGTGTGTTTGTGCATATACATATATGTAGATGGACACTCAATACATAACCAATTTTAAGTAGGTAACTGCGAGAACCACAACATCTGATGAGCACTGCGTAGTGCGTACAAGTGTTTATTTGAGAGAGAGTGACAGATGAAAATCGTTCTCACACTTGGAAAGACAAGTGATTGTCAATATATTTTTTCATTCATGCTAACTGAAATGAATGAAGGTAACCATCGCGTTTTAGTGCCCAAAAGAGCAAACAGATAAGTGAAGCAACAAGTGGTTCAATGAAACATATCTGATTTGCCAAAATCAAAAGCTCAAGCAATCAAATCCTTGAATCATTGCAAAACCATCATTCCTATCAAAATGGAAACCTAAAAGCTACAGTTAGCAAGAATGAGCAATTTCTGACCAAAATGTTAATTAAATCTTTTTTCTTATCTTTAAGTCAATGTATTTTAAAAACAAGTAAAAGATATATATCCTCCCTAACACACACTTTTGTCAAAAACAATACACTTATAAAAGTCAACATGAGTTTCAGCTTTGTCAGTTGTCTTTAGGAGGCTTTAGGAAGAAGTTTAAGAGGATATTTTGTCAATTGCCTTTTAGAAACCTTTAGGAAGAAGTTCAAGAGGATATTATGTAATTGTAGCAATCTTTCCCAATTTACATGTACATGGGTCCATTTAGGTAATATTTCTCTTCAGCCCGCTCAAGTGAAAAGAAACAAACTACTTAAAATGAAATGGACCACATTAGGTACCCAGTGCTTTACATAGCTCCCACTTTGGTAGGGTCCAAGGAGGGGCCGGATTGTTTCGCGATCTGATATACACAACCTTACCCTACACTTTGTGCAGGAGATTGTTCCCCAAACCTTGAGCCATGACCTCGAGGTCATGAAACAACAACCTTACTAATTGCTCCAAGGCTCACATCCAAAGCAAATCATTTATTAAAACAATCACACTACACAATCCAACAAACCAGTTTTATTTGTATTTGGCCCAATAATTATTCAAATGCACATAACTTTTGGACAAAAGATATTTGATTTCAAGTCAACCCGACCCATATAAAGTTGTACCAAAAATAACCAACCCACTACCCAAACAGCATCATTTATGTTAAAACACATATGGCTCCAGCTGACACCAATGTGCAGGCATCCATCATCTCCTGTCACAATCTCATTTATTACAATCTTATGTCAACAAAAGATATTGACAGCCCATTGCAGCCTATAAATCCAATTAGGTAATAACATTAAAGCTAATTCAGTTCCAAGCCCTAGAAATCACATTCATCCACCAACCGTAATCGCATTACAACTAACATTAATCCCATTATCATTATCACATGTCAACTGAAATAAATGGTCATCAAATCGAAACCAAAGTCGAACAGATCCATATTCTAAACTTCCCCCAAATGTCACATTTTCCAATAAGCTCCAAATTGAACTAACGAAATTGAAATTAAGAATAAAGGGTTGAATTTAACGGAATTGAAGTCACATACAAGGGGAAAAACACAAGAAACAGAGGGAAATCTTGAAATTATAAAATCAAGAAAAAGAATCAAGAACAGAATCAACGATTTTTCAAATCGAAATGCAGAGGAAGGGAGAGTAAAAGAACCTGTTCTGTGGAGTCTACCGCCATTGAAATTGTTTGAATTGAAGTGTTGCAGCAGCTTTTTGTGTTATGTTGAGGTGGGAGATGTGTGGGTGTTGAGCATATTATTTGGTTGTGTGGGTGGGTATCAAATAGGGTATCAATGGAGGAGATATTAAATAGTGAAAAATGGGGGCAACGTATCTGTCTTTCTTTCTGAACATCACATTCATGAAGACGACAAACATTTCTCTTTCCTTTAACCTCACTGACAAAAGACGAAAAAGAAAACACCCTCGTGAACACACATAGATCTACACTTTTTTTTTTTTTCTTTTTCTATAAGTTAGCTGTTATTTAAATTGGACTATTTATCGCACTCCTAGCAAGTCAGTCTTTTCACAAGAAAATTAGGATTGGAAAAAACTTTTATTTCTTAATCTTAAGTATTTTTGCTTAAAGTAATATTTGAATTCAAGATCTTTTTATTTTTAATTATTTTATGTACATCATCTTAAATATGAAGATCTTGGATTTGAGTCTAACTCGGAGCAAAAAATTGCTCTGAGATAACCCATGGATTTTTCAAGTTGTGGGTTACATTCTAAGAGAGTTTGGGACGTGGTCCCGGCTATAAAAATGGATAGTGATGTTTTCTAATACATATCATTCGGATTAAGGTGTATATTTTTCGTTAAAATGAGAGAAAGAAATACATAATGATTATACTTAATATATTATAGTGATGCTTTTTGTTCTTTATGCTTAAATTTCACTAATTACATAAATATTAAATTTTAAAATATTCAAATTAGATCACTTATGTATATTTGGCTTAAATTAAATCACTAAACTAATAAATCGAGTCACCATCGTTTTTTCTTAAGTTAAAAAAGAAATAAAAGAGAATATGTGAATGTCAGAATGTTGTTCACTAATTATATAATACAATGTTGTTCACTTTTTAACTTTAAAGTCACTAAAAATAGAACATTTTACGTTTACATTTATTGAACTTTTTTAACATAAAAAGATTTTTTTATTCATTCTGTTTTAACTTTCGTTAATTTTTTCCTTATTTTAACTGTTATTTACTTTTTAACTTTAAGTTGATTTTCTTGATGTTATTTTAAATGTTCTTTAACTTTATTCACTGTCATTAATAACTTTAATATGACTTTTAATTTTTTAAATATTTTAAATGATTTCTAATATTTTTATTTGATGTTTTAATCTTTTAGGAAATTTTTTATTTGATTTTCTGATTTTTTAAATCATAGCGAAAGTTGCCATAAAAGTTATGATTTGATCATATTACAAGTTTAGTCCCCGTATCTTTAAAAATTAACAGACGTTAACGGTGAAGACTGAATTTACAAGCATTTAACAAATGTTTAAATTAAATTTGTAATTGTTAGAACATGGATAGCAAAATTGTAATTTTTACCTTACACAATGCATCCCTATCATAAAAAGCCAACCATTGTCGAATAGTTTGTTGCTTTGGCTGCCACACTCGCTCTCGGATACAAATAGCAATATTCAAAGTAGGATGTGATAACCTCTTTATTAGCCGCTCAGTTTGAGCAAACTCAAAATATATTCGCAGCTTTAGCCAAGACGGAACCCAAGAGTTTATCTTCTACACTGTTGCCGCCAACAAAATCAATACCATCACCTGACCTGTTTACAAAACCTACTTACCTACAACTATCACCTAATAGACCACTATCAATACCAATTGCTTCTAAACCTATCATGCATCAGGATCTGTTGGATCATGTTAGGATTAAGAACATGCTAGTTTTAATGATAATGATTAATATATGTGATATCTTAGTTAATCAAGGCTAGCAGGACAAACAAATATAATAAGAATAATAAAACGGTAATAAAATTTATTTCAAGTTCTTTATATATATACATATTTCACCAAGTTGATTATTACAAGACAATAGCAAAATTTTCAAGTATGAAGCATAACCCATTAACTAAAATGGATAGTGATGTTTTCTAATACATATCATTCGAATTAAGATTGTATATTTTTCGTTAAAATGAGAGAAAGAAATACATAATGATTATACTTAATATATTATAGTGATGCTTTTTGTTCTTTATGCTTAAATTTCACTAATTACATAAATATTAAGTTTTAAAAATATTCAAATTAGATCACTTATGTATATTTGGCTTAAATTAAATCACTAAACCAATAAATCGAGTCACCATCGTTTTTTTTAAGTTAAAAAAGAAATAAAAGAGAATATGTGAATGTCAGAATGTTGTTCACTAATTATATAATACAATGTTGTTCACTTTTTAACTTTAAAGTCACTAAAAATAGAACATTTTACGTTTACATTTATTGAACTTTTTTAAACATAAAAAGATTTTTTTATTCATTCGTTTTAACTTCGTTAAATTTTTCCTTATTTAACTGTTATTTACTTTTTAACTTAAGTTGATTTTCTTGATGTTTATTTTAAATGTTCTTTAACTTTTATTCACTGTCATTAATAACTTTAATATGACTTTTAATTTTAAATATTTTAAATTATTTCTAATATTTTTATTTGATGTTTTAATCTTTTATGGAATTTTTTATTTGATTTTCTGATTTTTTAAATCATAGCGAAAGTTGCCATAAAAGTTATGGTTTGATCATATTACAAGTTTAGTCCCGTATCTTTAAAAATTAACAGACGTTAACGGTGAAGACTGAATTTACAAGCATTTAACAAATGTTTAAATTAAATTTGTAATTGTTAGAACATGGATAGCAAAATTGTAATTTTTACCTTACACAATGCATCCCTATCATAAAAAGCCAACCATTGTCGAATAGTTTGTTGCTTTGGCTACCACACTCGCTCTCGGATACAAATAGCAATATTCAAAGTAGGATGTGATAACCTCTTTATTAGCCGCTCAGTTTGAGCAAACTCAAAATATATCGCAGCTTTAGCCAAGACGGAACCCAAGAGTTTATCTTCTACACTGTTGCCGCCAACAAAATCAATACCATCACCTGACCTGTTTACAAAACCTAGTTACTACAACTATCACCTAATAGACCACTATCAATACCAATTGCTTCTAAACCTATCATGCATCAGGATCTGTTGGATCATGTTAGGATTAAGAACATGCTAGTTTTAATGATAATGATTAATATATGTGATATCTTAGTTAATCAAGGCTAGCAGGACAAACAAATATAATAAGAATAATAAAACGGTAATAAATTTTATTTCAAGTTCTTTATATATATACATATTTCACCAAGTTGATTATTACAAGACAATAGCAAAATTTTCAAGTATGAAGCATAACCCATTAACTAAAATGGATAGTGATGTTTTCTAATACATATCATTCGAACTAAGGTTGTATATTTTTCGTTAAAAATGAGAGAAAGAAATACATAATGATTATACTTAATATATTATAGTGATGCTTTTTGTTCTTTATGCTTAAATTTCACTAATTACATAAATATTAAGTTTTAAAACTATTCAAATTAGATCACTTATGTAATTTGGCTTAAATTAAATCACTAAACCAATAAATCGAGTCACCATCATTTTTTTTAAGTTAAAAAGAAATAAAAGAGAATATGTGAATGTCAGAATGTTGTTCACTAATTATATAATACAATGTTGTTCACTTTTTAACTTTAAAGTCACTAAAAATAGAACATTTACGTTTACATTTATTGAACTTTTTTAACATAAAAGATTTTTTTATTCATTCTGTTTTAACTTTCGTTAAATTTTTCCTTATTTTAACTGTTATTTACTTTTTAACTTTAAGTTGTTTTTCTTGATGTTATTTTAAATGTTCTTTAACTTTTATTCACTGTCATTAATAACTTAATATGACTTTAATTTTTTAAATATTTTAAATTATTTCTAATATTTTATTTGATGTTTTAATCTTTTATGGAATTTTTTATTTGATTTTCTGATTTTTTAAATCATAGCGAAAGTTGCCATAAAAGTTATGGTTTGATCATATTACAAGTTTAGTCCCCGTATCTTTAAAAATTAACAGACGTTAACGGTGAAGACTGAATTTACAAGCATTTAACAAATGTTTAAATTAAATTTGTAATTGTTAGAACATGGATAGCAAAATTGTAATTTTTACCTTACACAATGCATCCCTATCATAAAAAGCCAACCATTGTCGAATAGTTTGTTGCTTGGCTGCCACACTCGCTCTCGGATACAAATAGCAATATTCAAAGTAGGATGTGATAACCTCTTTATTAGCCGCTCAGTTTGAGCAAACTCAAAATATATTCGCAGCTTTAGCCAAGACGGAACCCAAGAGTTTATCTTCTACACTGTTGCCGCCAACAAAATCAATACCATCACCTGACCTGTTTACAAAACCTACTTACCTACAACTATCACCTAATAGACCACTATCAATACCAATTGCTTCTAAACCTATCATGCATCAGGATCTGTTGGATCATGTTAGGATTAAGAATATAATACCCGTAATAAAATAATGATAATAAAATAATAATAATAATAAGAATAATAATAATTTATAAGATTTATTAAAATTTTGATCGTGTACACCACTAGGAACTTCCTGTGCAATTATTCGAGTATCATCAGTGTTTGATCATCGTTTGGATTCCACATTGACCGCGACTTGTTCATCAACAGGTAACCCATCAAATCAACACCATATGTACAATTAAACACACACACACACTCGATTTAGCTAGGGATCAAAAGCCATATGATAATTTCTGTTAACAACAACGATTGATACTTCAATTTGATCCAAACAAAAACTAGGGTTTATACGTTTTAGAATTTGGGGATTTTGGGGTTCGGGATTGGTTAGCAGGTATTGAACATAGCATTATACTCGAAATTACATAGGGATTAAAAACCCTAAGCTTAATTTCATTATCGTAATCGGTTATAGATCAATTTGATCCAAAATCGATTTAGGGTTCGAATGATTTGGGGGTGTTTGTTGGGACAGCTTAAATCAATTAAAAGATGAATGCTAATGCGGCTATATGCCTTTGGTTCACTGGTTAGTGGGAGGGATTTTGGGCAGGAGGTCACGGGTTCGAACCCGGGCTCCTGCCATATTTTTTTTTAAAAGCCTATTTAACCTTTTAAAATTTTGTAAAAATTACCAAAAATTATAAAAACCAATTCTGTAACTCTTTTTTTTTTAAGACCATCTACATATTTTCTAGAAATTGTTTCTTTAAATGCTTAATATTTCTATAAAATATGTTTATAGAAAACACTATTATTTAGTTATAATACTATTATTTAATTAAATAATGGATCATTATTATGTTTCAAAACAATATTGACATATTATGTAAATGAATAATATATAACTTTTGATAGTTATAGTTATATATATATTAACAAACATTATAAATAGTCCATTTTGTTTAAAAATAAGTTTTAAATAGTGGATTAGTTCCGTATTTTTACAGCCAACTTACGGAAGCCATAACTTTATCATAACAGATCCAAATCAGTTAAACTTTATGTCCATGACGAAGTTCGTCGAAAGACGAATCTGTTGGTATATAAAACATAGAAAAACTCATTCGTTTAGACCTCCAAATAGTTTTTTCGTAACAGCTAGCAGTTCTGCGCAGCTGTAAAGATCCACGTTTTTCTCATATTTCGGTAATCCAAATCAGAAACTTTTCTAAATGAAAGTTGTTAGAACTCACTAATCTAGTAAACTGGAGATTTTCAGAATTTTTAGACGTCGTTTAGTATTTTTAACGAGTGCGAAAAGACAGAGGCAGAACTGGAATTTTTCAAACTATAATTTGCGTTACGTTATCGTAGGTTCTCACGGCGTTAACCGAGCCTAGACTTTGTTTCTGAATATTGTCATTCGTGTATAAGGTACGGATTCCGACCTTTCCCTCTCGTAGCATGAATACCTCTCGTTCTTGATCGGTATTTTAAATTCTTAACTTGACTTGTTGGTGATTAAATCCAAAGATTATTGTTATAAGTGTTATTGTATAATTGATATTGTTTGCATGTGATAGCCTTTATTTGCTTTGTACTCATTGTCACATGCTTCCTAAATGATTGATTATAGCTAGTGGCCTTGATTGAGGTTACGAGCACTAGTGTAACTTATTGTGTTATATTGGCTTGATGATTGTATCATTGACCTCCATACCCGAGCACATCCACCTATGGGGACATAGGGCGTCATTGTGGCACAAGTGACGTGCTCTATCTGTGGCAGAGCGATTAGACCACAGCGTCTCTACATTATTATTATGTGCTAAGTTGTGACACATATTGATTATTGTTAAAGGAGGCGTATGGATCGATCCTAGGATATCATTGTTATTGTTATTGGTGAGATGGTTAGGTGTGTGCCCACATTCCTATCTCACATATTGGTGCATTAGAACTGCAGCTAATGTACACATTGTTAATTGTTATTGTTATTGGCTCATATGGGTATTCCTTTTAGATGATCATTATCATTTGATTTTCAACTTGATCATCTCATTGTTATCATTATTGATCATTGTATTGCTATTGTTTATTCCGTTACTGAGCATTCTTTGGCTCAGCCGTATTTTCTTTTGGTTGTTTCTCTTATTTTATAACAGGTACTCAAGGGGCTCAGGGGAACGAGTGAAGAGTGTTAACTCAAGAAGTTAGGATGAGAACATTGGATTAATAAGATTTAATAGTATTTGATGTTAAGACTTTATTTAAATTATTTGGGCCTATGTAGGATTTGTGTGTTTCTTAGTACTTTAATTCTATCGTTATGAACCTCTGATTACTGTTTTGTGACACGTCAGCCCTAACCAGGTTGGGGTGTTACAGTTATGGTATCAGAGCTTAGGCTCCTTCCTGTAGAAAACTTAAACTAAATAATTAAGACATGTGAGGATTGGGTAGACATTGGGTTAGGTTCTCTATATTATATGGCTTTTCTAATTCACGTTGTTCTGATTAATGTGAAATGTCTTCATTTTAGATGCCTCCCAGCCGTAATTCACGAAATTCTAGCGGGTCGAATGGACCTGATCCAAACCTTGTTGGTGCTATGACCCAAGCACTTACTGCTATACTACCAACTTTGATTGATGCGGTACGAAATCCGAATCCGAATCCAAATCCAAACCCAAATCCGAATCCGAATCCAACCCAAATCCAAACCCGAACCCAAACCCAACTGGTGCAGATGTTTGGCTAGCGCGATTTCAAAGCAAAAACCACGAGCATTCACTAAGGCGGCTACACCTGCAGTGGCCAAAGATGGATCGCTCACATTGAGAAAATTTTTACCGTGCTTAGAGTTGATCAGCATTACAGGGCGAGTTTAGCTGCTTATAAGCTGGAGGAAGATGCTCAAGTATGGTGGGAGAATGTGGTAGCTGAAAGAGGAGGCGAACAGTTCATGGAGACTCTATCTTGGAATGATTTTCGTTCCATATCTTCGACAAGTATTTTACGAATGTGGATAAAGCAGCATACAGGCGGGAGTATGATAACATCCGTCAACGAAACGATGAATCACTCACTGATTTTACAGACCGGTTTTATCGACTGTTGGGATTTCTAGGTTCTTCTGCTGGACCACCTGAGGAACGGGCTGAAAAGTATCAATGGGCAGTATGTGATCGGATTCGTAAGGCTATTATTCACTCCACTTTTAACAATGTTGAGGAAGCAGTTAGGGCTGCCAAAAGGGTGGACCTGGAGAAAAGAATTTTGTTAAAATTTGAGGATAATAAGAAGCGCAGTAGAGATGGGACCGTATTCAGGCTGGCGGTGAGTCATCTCAAGGATCTGACCGAAATGGAAATGATCGTCAGAAAAATCAAGGATCGGGGAAGAACACTAAGCCATGGCATGGTAAGACTCGAAGTCAAGGTCAAATGATAACCTATCAACAACCAATTGCAGCTCAACCGGTGAATCAAAAGGCAATCCTTCCAGACATCCGATGTGTACTCATTGTGGAAAGCATCATCCCGGAACTTGTCGTCGACTTACAGGAGCTTGTCTTGGTTGTGGGGATATGGGGCATAGGGTTAGTCAATGCCCAAAGGCGAGGAACCGATCAGAGAATGATGCTAAGGGAGCCAATGTGCCACCCACTACTGGAGGTCGAGTATTCGCACTAACTGCAGGAGAAGCTGCTAATGCTCCAGGTACATCTTTCCCGTACAATTCATTTATAATCATAATCTACTTCCATTGATTCTAGTTTTACCATCGTTAGTATCTCATTAGTTATCAATATATAGGTACGATTTGTGGTATACTTCGTTATGGTGACTATGATATTTCTGTATTGTTTGATACTGGCTCCACCCACTCTATAGTATCTCATTTATTCACAAAGCACCTTACGATCATGCCTACCGCTCTAAGCCTGCATTAGTGATTTCTACTCCTGTTGGAGAATCGATTGTTATTTCACAAGTATACCAAAACTGTCCTATTCAGATCGAATCAATCATTAGAGAGGCTGACCTATTTCCTATGCACATGGGTGATTTCGATATTATCCTTGGCATGGATTGGTTAACACGACACCATGTTACCATAGAATGTCAAACTCGTCGTGTGCTATTTGGTGATCCTATGAATCCTGATTTAGTTTACCAAGGGAGCCTACCTCGGAAGCCTCTCAAAATTATCTCTGCTCTGAAAGCCCAAAAGCTTATATTCCGTGGATGTGAGGGATTCTTAGCTTCTATAAAAGATACATCAGCGGATACTCCTCGTATTGAAGACTTTCCTATTGTTCAGGAACTCCCTGATGTCTTTCCTGAAGAACTTCCAGGGTTACCACCTGAGCGTGAAGTCGAGTTTACTATTGATTTAATCCCCGGGGCGGAACCTATTTCTAAGGCACCTTATCGGATGGCTCCAGTAGAGTTGAAGGAATTGAAAGAACAACTGCAGGAGTTATTACAACTCGGATTCATTAGACCAAGTGTTTCACCATGGGGGCACCGGTATTATTTGTGAAGAAGAAAGATGGTAGTATGCGTCTATGCATCGACTACCGAGAGCTTAATAAGATTACTATCCGAAACCGCTATCCGTTACCGCGTATTGACGATCTCTTCGATCAACTACAAGGGGCAAAGTTCTTCTCTAAGATCGACCTCAGATCAGGATACCATCAATTGAGGATCCGAGATCAAGATGTTCCTAAGACAGCATTCCGCACCCGTTACGGTCACTATGAGTTTCTAGTTATGCCTTTTGGCTTGACTAATGCTCCAGCTGTCTTTATGGATCTCATGAACAGAGTGTTCCATGAGTATTTGGACCGCTTTGTAATTGTTTTTATCGATGACATCTTGGTATTCTCTAAAAGTAGAGAGGAGCATGAAGACCACCTTCGCACGATTTTGGAAACCTTACGCCAAAAGAAGTTATATGCTAAATTTTCTAAGTGTGACTTTTGGCTTGAACAAGTGGCATTTTTAGGCCATGTTGTATCAGCTAAAGGTATCACTATGGATCCGGCAAAGGTGGAAGCTATTACTAAATGGCCTCGACCGACATCCGTCACTGAAGTTCGTAGTTTTCTTGGTTTAGCGGGCTATTACCGACGTTTTGTGGAAGGTTTCTCTCGTGTAGCATTACCTCTAACTCAACTATTGAGAAAGGGTGTAAAATTTACGTGGAACGAGGATAGAGAAAAGAGTTTTGAAGAACTGAAGAAAAGACTGGTATCTGCCCCTATTCTTACGTTACCTTCGGGTTCTGGCGGATACCAAATTTATAGTGATGCATCAAAGAAGGGACTCGGTTGTGTTCTTATGCAGCATGGTAAAGTTATTGCCTATGCTTCCCGACAGCTTAAACCGTACGAAGTAAACTACCCAACACATGACTTAGAGCTTGCAGCTGTAGTGTTTGCATTAAAGATTTGGAGACATTATTTGTATGGAGAGACATGTGACATCTTTACTGATCATAAGAGCCTTAAGTATATTTTCACTCAAAAAGAACTCAATATGAGGCAGAGGAGATGGTTAGAACTACTCAAGGATTACGATGCCAACATCCAGTATCATCCGGGCAAGGCGAATGTTGTGGCAGATGCTCTCAGTCGAAAGAGTGCAGGTGGAGTAGCATGTCTTCAAATCCAACCACAGATTATCTCAGATCTGGATAGAATGGAAGTTGGGTTACAGCTTGGTGAGTCTAACGGTTATCTAGCCAAGATGAGGATAGAATCTGATCTTATTACACGGATCAAGGAAGCTCAAATCAAGATGGAGAACTTTGGGCGATATTACAAAATTTGAAGATAGGGAAACAATCTGAGTTTCGAGTTGATGAACAAGGAGTTATCTGGTGTGGAAATAGATTATGTGTGCCAAATGATTCAACCCTTCGTGACTCCTTATTAGCAGAGGCACACAGTTCACCATTCTCTATTCACCCGGGAGCCACTAAGATGTATAGAGATTTAAGGCAGAACTTTTGGTGGAGTGGTATGAAAGAAGATGTAGCTAAATATGTGAGTCATTGTTTAACTTGTCAGCAAGTAAAGATTGAGCATCAAAGAGCTAGTGGATTACTGCAACCATTAGATATTCCTGTGTGGAAATGGGATGATATTTCCATGGACTTTGTTACAGGCCTACCAAAAACATTCAAGAAGAACGACGCCATTTGGGTCGTAGTTGATAGACTCACAAAGTCGGCTCATTTCTTGCCTATCCAACAGGGTTACTCAGTTAGCAAATTATCAGAGGTATTTCTGCAAGATATTATTCGACTTCATGGCACGCCATCATCGATTGTATGTGATAGAGATCCGCGTTTCACGTCACGCTTTTGGAAGGGTTTCCAAAATGCTTGGGGAACCAAATTAAGATTTAGTACCGCCTTCCATCCGCAGACTGACGGACAATCTGAACGCACTATTCAGACTTTGGAGGATATGCTTAGAGCATGCGCACTCGAATGGACAGGAAATTGGGATGAGTATCTATGCTTAGTTGAGTTCGCGTATAATAATAGTTGGCAGGCTAGTATAAATATGGCCCCGTTTGAACTTTATATGGTCGAAAATGTAGAGCACCGATATGTTGGAATGAGGTTGGAGAGAAGATAATCGAAGGACCGGAATTGGTTAGAATTACTAATGACAAAGTTGCCATTGCCAGAGAGAAGTTGAAAGAAGCCCAAACTAGACAAAAGAGTTACGCCGATCAACACCGACGAACGTTGGAATTTAGAGTCGGAGATCGTGTGTTTCTCAAAGTGTCACCTTGTCGTGGCATACGTCGATTTGGAATTAAAGGAAAGTTAAGTCCACGTTTTATCGGTCCGTTTGAGATTCTTGAAAGGGTTGGAGAAGTCTCGTATCGTTTAGCATTGCCACCGCAACTCTCTCATGTTCATAACGTTTTTCATGTCTCTTTGTTGAGGGGATACAACTATCATCCGTTGCACGTTATTATTACCCTCTTCACGCGATTCAAGAAGATCTTTCTTATGAAGAAGAACCTGAAGCTATTATTGATCGTCAAGAACGAGTTATGAGACGCAAGTCTATACCGTTCGTTAAAGTTTTATGGAAAAATCATTCTGAACGCGAGGCGACATGGGAGACAGAAGAAATGATTCGTTCACAGTATCCATACTTATTCGACAACTAAGTGTATGTTTTCTAAGCCTAACTGTTAGTGATTACTCTATTCGTAAGTGATGTGTGTTTAAAGAAGTATTATTTTCACCGTATTGTATTTCCTGAAGGGTTCATGCTACATTATTTGGAATTTCGAGGACGAAATTGTTTTAAGGGGGGTAGAATTATAATACCCGTAATAAAATAATGATAATAATAATAATAATAATAATAAGAATAATAATAATTTATAAGATTTATTAAAATTTATTTAAATAAGTTCAGGGGCTGTTCGGTAATTTATGAAACTTGTTTCAAGAGTTTTTAACCACAAAATAATAAAAGAAGAAAGTTGAGGGACCATTCTGTCATTTTCACAAACCCAAAACCATCACCGCCGTCGACCGTCCCTCCGGCCACCTTCTCCGGCGACGACCGAACCACCAAAATGCACGCTTTTAGTCCAATTAAAAACAACCAACCCGTTCACAAGTGGGATTCGAACCTAACCCACTCATCAATTGGAAGATTCGAACGACAGTGCGATCTAACAACCACGTGAACTTGGTCGGCTTCTTTACAACCTTGAATCGCACCACAAACTCAATAATAATCGAATCAAACGCATATACACAATGATACGAAGATTTCTAAACGGACTATACTCTAAATTTCACCAATTAACACACACAAACCTTGATTCGATCATCACCTTCTCCGCGGACCTGCAACTACTCGAAATCCCTCTAGATACATTCTAAACCCAAATTGACAGAAGCATTTTGATCGTGTACACCACTAGGAACTTCCTGTGCAATTAATTCGAGTATCATCAGTGTTTGATCATCGTTTGGATTCCACATTGACCGCGACTTGTTCATCAACAGGTAACCCATCAAATCAACACCATATGTACAATTAAACACACACACACACTCGATTTTAGCTAGGATCAAAAGCCTATGATAATTTCTGTTAACAACAACGATTGATACTTCATTTGATCCAAACAAAAACTAGGGTTTATACGTTTTAGAATTTGGGGATTTTGGGGTTCGGGATTGGTTAGCAGGTAATTGAACATAGCATTATACTCGAAATTACATAGGGATTAAAAACCCTAAGCTTAATTTCATTATCGTAATCGGTTGATAGATCAATTTGATCCAAAATCGATTTAGGGTTCGAATGATTTGGGGTGTTTGGTTGGGACAGCTTAAATCAATTAAAAGATGAATGCTAATGCGGCTATATGCCTTTGGTTCACTGGTTAGTGGGAGGGATTTTGGGCAGGAGGTCACGGGTTCGAACCCGGGCTCCTGCCATATTTTTTTTAAAAGCCTATTTAACCTTTTAAAATTTTGTAAAAATTACCAAAAATTAAAAAACCAATTCTGTAAACTCTTTTTATTTTTAAGACCATCTACATATTTTCTAGAAATTGTTTCTTTAAATGCTTTAATATTTCTATAAAATATGTTTATAGAAAACACTATTATTTAGTTATAATACTATTATTTAATTAAATAATGGATCATTATTATGTTTCAAAACAATATTGACATATTATGTAAATGAATAATATATAACTTTTGATAGTTATAGTTATATATAATATTAACAAACATTATAAATAGTCCATTTTGTTTAAAATAAGTTTTAAATAGTGGATTAGTTCCGTATTTTTACAGCCAACTTACGGAAGCCATAACTTTATCATAACAGATCCAAATCAGTTAAACTTTATGTCCATGACGAAGTTCGTCGAAAGACGAATCTGTTGGTATATAAAACATAGAAAAACTCATTCGTTTAGACCTCCAATAGTCGTTTTCGTAACAGCTAGCAGTTCTGCGCAGCTGTAAAGATCCACGTTTTTCTCATATTTCGGTAATCCAAATCAGAAACTTTTCTAAATGAAAGTTGTTAAGAACTCACTAATCTAGTAAACTGGAGATTTTCAGAATTTTTAGACGTCGTTTAGTATTTTTAACGAGTGCGAAAAGACAGAGGCAGAACTGGAATTTTTCAAACTATAATTTGCGTTACGTTATCGTAGGTTCTCACGGCGTTAACCGAGCCTAGACTTTGTTTCTGATATTGTCATTCGTGTATAAGGTACGGATTCCGACCTTTCCTCTCGTAGCATGAATACCTCTCGTTCTTGATCGGTATTTTAAATTCTTAACTTGACTTGTTGGTGATTAAATCCATAAGATTATTGTTATAAGTGTTTATTGTATAATTGATATTGTTTGCATGTGATAGCCTTTATTTGCTTTGTACTCATTGTCACATGCTTCCTAAATGATTGATTATAGCTAGTGGCCTTGATTGAGTGTTACGAGCACTAGTGTAACTTATTGTGTTATATTGGCTTGATTGATTGTATCATTGACCTCCATACCCGAGCACATCCACCTATGGGGACATAGGGCGTCATTGTGGCACAAGTGACGTGCTCTATCTGTGGCAGAGCGATTAGACCATAGCGTCTCTACATTATTATTATGTGCTAAGTTGTGACACATATTGATTATTGTTAAAGGAGGCGTATGGATCGATCCTAGGATATCATTGTTATTGTTATTGGTGAGATGGTTAGGTGTGTGTGCCCACATTCCTATCTCACATATTGGTGCATTAGAACTGCAGCTAATGTACACATTGTTAATTGTTATTGTTATTGGCTCATATGGGTATTCCTTTTAGATGATCATTATCATTTGATTTTCAACTTGATCATCTCATTGTTATCATTATTGATCATTGTATTGCTATTGTTTATTCCGTTACTGAGCATTCTTTGGCTCAGCCGTATTTTCTTTTGTTGTTTTCTCTTATTTTTATAACAGGTACTCAAGGGGCTCAGGGGAACGAGTGAAGAGTGTTAACTCAAGAAGTTAGGATGAGAACAATTGGATTAATAAGATTAATAGTATTTGATGTTAAGACTTTATTTAAATTATTTGGGCCTATGTAAGGATTTGTGTGTTTCTTAGTACTTTAATTCTATCGTTATGAACCTCTGATTACTGTTTATGTGACACGTCAGCCCTAACCGGGTTGGGGTGTTACAAAGAACATGCTAGTTTTAATGATAATGATTAATATATGTGATATCTTAGTTAATCAAGGCTAGCAGGACAAACAAATATAATAAGAATAATAAAACGGTAATAAAATTTTATTTCAAATTCTTTATATATATACATATTTCACCAAGTTGATTATTACAAGACAATAACAAAATTTTCAAGTATGAAGCATACCCATTAACTATTCCACTGAGAGGCTTTATACTAGATCTATAGTCAATTGCACGTAGGTAACCAAATAAAACAACAACAAGAAAAACTAAGTCGTTTATTTTAAGGTTTGTGATCAATGGCTAACTGCAGCACTCGACCTACACAATGTGACATACCACGATCGTATCTCTAATTGATTACATAAAGTAAGAAACAAGCAAAAAAATCATTATTGCAAATAAGCAGAGGATCTTCATTAGAATAGACACATGACAACTCATCGAAAGTTGAGTTTTCATCATGAGTCACAAGTGCTTCGGCACACTTCTTTAGCAGATAACCGTATACTCTTAAGCAATTGGAATGTTTTTCTTTGAAAGCTTTATTTTCTCAAAAATAGTTCTTCATCAGATAGTTTGATTAGTAGATAAATGTGTTCCTAGTGACATAAGCCGCAATACCCCAATAGAAACAACGATTTGCCACCAAGAACTACACATGTCGACATCCAAACCCAACACCAGCACCGATGCTAAAACAAGCCATTGTATATAATACCCGTAAAAATAGTAACAATAATAATAACAATAATAATAATAATAATAATAATAATAATAATAGAAATAAACGTTCAGGGGGCAGTTGTGCCATTTTTAAAACTTAAATTTATAAGTTTTGTGTAAAAATTGAAGGAACATTAACCTCAGGGACCATTTTGTAAAAAATTTAAAAGCTCTCTGTCTCTCTCCCGCATTTCCGGCGGGTCTCCGGCCAAAGTCCGGCCGCGACGCGGTGACCCCCAAACCCACTCAAAAACTCGATTTTTAAATGCCAAAATATACCAAATCGTTCGTATGCAAGATTCGAACCTAACCCCACAATAATTCGGGAATCAAAATGATAATGCGATCTAACAACCCCACGTTCCTTGTCGGCAACTTTACAAACTCGAATCGCACTAAAACCTCAATAATAATCTAATTAATCGAACCTATACAATGATATACCTGTTTCTAATCATTACAAACTCACAAATCCATTAGAAACACACATAAACACTCCGTTCGATTTCTTCAAACTCGCGAACCTGCAATTCAATCAAAAGCACACCTCCGATCGATTTCAATCGCATTTGATAAGGGGCTATTTCTCTTAATCATCATCCGAAGCTGTCTACAAGTTTAATTTGATTACAATCATCGTTTGAGCATCATTCGATTGACACGAGTGCCGCGACCTGTTCTTCATTGGGTTTAACTTCAAACGAACACCATACAGGTAATTCGAAACACCTACATACTCGATTCTAGACTAGGAATGAAAGCCCCATCATTAATTTGGTATTAACATCGATTTGATGTTCAATTTCGGGTAAATCGATTCTAGGTTCTGGCGATTTGGGAATTGCTTTGGCTTGTGTTTAAAAGAAAAGGAAACCAACAACTAGTGCGGCCTTGTGCCTTTGGTTCAGTGGTTGGGTGTGGGAGTATGGGGAGGAGGTCACAGGTTCGAAATCAGCCCCCTCCCATTATTTTTTTATGCCTTTTAAGCATTTTAAAAATTATGTAAAAATTACCAAAAATTATAAAAATTCTTTTATAAACTCTGTTTATTTTTAAATCATCAACCTTAATTTTCAGTAATTTTCTTTAAGCTTAAACCTTTATAAAATTATATAAAAAAGGACATTTAGTTAACTATTTTATGGATTTCTTTTAAATAAATGGTAAAAATATGATTAAACATAAAACTCATTATATGAAAGTACCCAATTAATCTCCTGTAAATTAGTTTGTTAAAAACCTTAACAATTTATATATATAATATTAACAAACATTATAAATAGTTCATTTTGTTTAAAAATAAGCTTTAGATAGTTGATTAGTTCCGTATTTTTACAGCCAACTTACGGAGGCCATAACTTTTTCATAACAGATTCAAATCAGTTAAAACTTATGTCCATGACGTAGCTCGTCGAAAGACGAATCTGTTGATATATAAAACATCGAAAAACTCATTCGTTTAGACCTCCAAACAGTCGTTTTCGTAACAGCTAGCAGTTCTGCGCAGCTGTGAAGATCCATGTTTTTCTCATATTTCGGTAATCCAAATCAGAAACTTTTCTAAATGAAAGTTGTTCAGAACTCACTAAACTAGTAAACTGGAGATTTTCAGAATTTTTAGACGTCGTTTAGTATTTTTAACGAGTGCGAAAAGACAGAGGCAGAACTGGAATTGTTCAAACTGTAATTTGCGTTACGTTATCGTAGGTTCTCACGGCGTTAACCGAGCCTAGACTTTGTTTCTGATTATTGTCATACGTGTATAAGGTACGGATTCCGACCTTTCCCTCTCGTAGCATGAATACCTCTCGTTCTTGATCTGTATTTGAATTCTTAACTTGACTTGTTGGTTATTAAATCCATAAGATTATTGTTATAGGTGTTTATTGTATAGTTGATATTGTTTGCATGTGATAGCCTTTATCTGCTTTGTACTCATTGTCACATGCTTCCTAAATGATTGATTATAGCTAGTAACCTTGATTAAGGGTTATGAGCTCTAGTGTAACTTATTGTGTTATATTTACTTGATTGTATTGTTGACCTCCATACCCGAGCACATCCACCTATGGGGACATAGGGCGTCATTGTGGCACAAGTGACGTGCTCTATCTGTGGCAGAGCGATTAGACCACAGCGTCTCTACATTATTATTACGTGCTAAGTTGTTGCACATATTGATTAGTGTTAAAGGAGGCGTATGGATCGATCCTAGGATATCATTGTTATTGTTTATTGGTGAGATGGTTAGGTGTGTGTGCCCACATTCCTATCTCACATATTGGTGCATTAGAACTGCAGCTAATGTACACATTGTTAATTGTTATTATTATTGGCTCATATGGGTATTCCTTTTAGATGATCATTATCATTTGATTTTCAACTTGATCATCTCATTGTTATCATTGTTGATCATTGTATTGCTATTGTTTATTTCCGTTACTAAGCATTCTTGGCTCAGCCGTATTTCTTTTGTTGTTTTCTCTTATTTTTATAGCAGGTACTCAAGGGGCTCAGGGGAACGAGTGAAGAGTGTTAACTCAAGAAGTTAGGATGAGAACATTTGGATTAATAAGATTTAATAGTATTTTGATTTTAAGACTTTATTTAAATTATTTGGGCCTATGTAAGAATTTGAGTGTTTCTTAGTACTTTAATTGTATCGTCATGAAACTCTGATTACTGTTTATGTGACACGTCAACCTTACCCGGGTTGGGGTGTTACATTGTACCTCTCCTTAGACACCTAAAATCACACCCACACTGGTCCCCAACATTTCTTTCTATCTCAGTTCATCATTTGCAAGACAAATTTTAAAATACTAGGGAACTTGCTTGCTTGCATTAACAGACAATGTTGAACGATGTGTGTAGCGACCATCGTGACACGTTGTTGAGATTGCACCAAATGCTTCTAGGAGAATCGAATGGAGACCCCATGATGCTTCTTACCATCTGTAAAGTCCCGTTCCCGGGACGCTTACAGTTGGACCTTCATCGCACAAAATATTTATAACATACACACATAATAAAATATCGCAGCGAAATTGAGTTAACAAAAAAATAGTCATTTCATTGTTAATTACTATTGTCAAGCAATACAACATTGTTTGTAAGTTACAAAAGTATCTTTTAATTGCATTACAAAACAAAAATAATATTAAGCGTGAACGGATGTCAGTCTTGTCCTGCCGAGTAACTTCACCCGCGTGTCATCCTCAGCAATAATTACATGCCAACTGAAAATACATAAAAGTTAGTGTTGCTGAGTGAGTTCTAGTTTTAAAAGTATTAAGATACCTTGTATACTTTATATACGAAAATACCTTTTCAATAAATACTTCTTATACTTTCTTTCGTGATCACACATCATACGTACATCCAAATAATAATTATTATTCATTTCATTCATTCGTACTTCTATATATTATTATCTTTCATCATCGTACGCATTCGTTCGTTTCGTATTCGTTCGTTTCGTACGTTTCATCATCTTTCAATTTCATCCAGACCAATATGCAATGCCCTGAACATTGTGCACGAAGCTGATACTGGGCCGAAGTCTATAAATATACCCCTAACATTATGCACGAAGCGTGACCCAGTACCTAGGGCATGCCACAAGGGTCCCGTCAATCTCAGTGATTGACCCTGTGTGCATCCTTCGGTTAGCTAAACCGCACACAGTTGATTTAGCGATAACATGGTGGTGCACCTCCATCCAAAATTTGCTTGCAAGCCATTCATTCGTTCATTATGTTCCACTTTTCATCTTTGTTATCTTTCACTTCGTTACGTAATAATTTACGTTCATTCATACATACATCTCATCACGTAAAGTCATAACATAATACATAAGCAGTGTTGTAAAAGTCGGTCCAGGCGCCCGAGTACTCCCGAGTACTCGCTACTCATTGGTTGTCCGAGTTGCCGAGTAGTCCCGCCTAGGCCGAGTACTCCCGATTAAGGCCGAGTACTCGTAGTTCGATCCCCGACCGAGTTGGGAGCGCCTAGCGACTTTTGCAACCATGACATAACGTATACTATAACATAATATATATATATACACACACACGTTTTGAAAAACCATTAAACGAAGAAAGATAACACATCATACGTACATACATATCATAACCCTCATCACATCATCATACATGTTTTAAACATAAACTATCACATCATCACAAAACCTATCCCAATCATCCATTTCTTAAAACCCTTTAGAAAATCCTAAGTCAATATAAGACACATGAAACATTTCAGGTGCACAAGCCTGAAATTTTCTAAGTAAAATAGTTTAGGCGTATTAGCACTATGCAGGAGCATGAGCCCTGCTTAGGAGCATTTCCACTATGCAGGTGTATGAGCCCTGCTTAGGCGCATCAACACTTAGGCGCATGTGCCACTCCGGAGCATGGGCACTATTTGAGCGTATGACCTACACAGGCGTATGACCTACACAGTCACCTGGGCATAAATTTTAGGCCCATGAAGTACTGTTTGGGCGTATGAGTTGGTACTTGGCATATTTTGGCAAATATTCTAGGTGCATGGATACTATTTGGGCGCATGGTATACACTTAAGTTTCCTAAGCCAAATTTCAGGCGCATGGACCCTGTTTGGGCGCATGGCCAACCGTTATACATATTTCTAAATTATTTTCAGACCCAATCTGCATTCTAACAAGTTCTCAACTTAATTCTAGCATCCTAAACATCAATAACAACTTTACAACCCTAAAACATAAGCATTCATACACACACATACATATGGTTAACATACATAACAGTTGTAAAACATTATTACATGCATTTTCAGACCTAAAGAAGTTTAAAATACATAAAACAGGAGTCTAGAACTCACCTCTTGCAGCCTTCAAGCACTACTTCTTCAATTTCGTGCCCACAAGTGTGCTTACCTAATTCATGCCAAAAAACACACACAACCGAACACACATACACATAAGAATCGTATAAAACTCGGTCACAAGGCTGAAACTCGGTTGAAACCTTGCAAATTACAAGAAGAACTTACCTTTTCGCAAAATTCTTCTTCTTCTTCTCACTAGAACCAATGAACCCTGCTGCTCTCTCTCTCTCTCTAAAAGCCGAAGTAGTTGATGTAATAGAGTTGTGGGCGGCCATGTCCCCTTCAAACATAATAATAATATAGTTTTGTCTTTTTTTACACTTTAGCCCCTCCTATTGGGTAAATTCCCCTTTCTTTCAAGATACTTTTCATTTTCTTTTCTTGTTGTTTTTCTTTTCTTTTACTTTGACCAAAATTTCAGGTGTTACACCATCCTTGAGGACAAAGAGGTTTCTAAGGGCATGTGAGTTGATACATGCATAATTTGCTCCTCAGGAACAAAAGAAGACTCGTTCTATATTTGAAGTGAATACCATTTTAATGAGTAAGTTGCATGGTCAAGAGTGCATGTATAATTACTATATTTTATTGATTATGTATTTCTTATCTAAACCTAAAGTATTAGCTTGAAAATAAGGTGAATAGTTGATTCTTCAAGAGACTATCATTGTAGTGATATCTTGCTTTCGCTTTATGGAACTTACAAGTGATATTTTCTTTTTCTTATTCTCTTCTTCTTGGGAGATTTGGTTCATTTCAAATAGAACCTTACCAATTGTTACATAAGTAGGTGTTGTTCTTTATTATACTAAGAGAGAGAAATGTGATCAAATTGTTGAAGTTTTTTTAGGATTCATCCATTGTTTTCAGCCTTACAATCATTATATTAATTTGATGATTGAATTTTGTTGTAGGTCCAGTTGGGACCAACACTATAACATATCATCAAAACCAAAAGCCTCTTAGCAACCATTTGCATTGCCTAAAAAAGTCTTGTTGTTGGTTGCTTAGAGCTAAATTCATTTATTAACGATAATCTTAAACAATTCTATATAAATGACGTAGAAGGGATTGATTTAGTGAACCAAATGACAATTAACAAATAAACAAATAAACAACCTAGTATATCCCACTCAAGAGCATGGTCTAGGAGGGGTAGGTAGTGGCGAGTCTTTCCTCCATCTTGAGAGATAGAGAGATCGTTTCCAAAGAGACCTCCGACTCGTTAACAAAAGCAATAACAATAGCAAGTCAGCATATTATATAGCATACACACACATGTATATATCACTTAAAGATTTAGATATTGCATACATTAGATAAACGACAAGTTTCATCTATAAAGGGCGGATGTGAAATACGTACACATCACGCGAGTGGCCACCATCATGTCTTCATTTACCCTTCCTACCCACAGATGCCACTAAAAGTCCTTAATTTTAATTTTACACCTCCACGCACTCCTATCATCGATCATGTGTTCAGAGAGGTGCAAGTGTACCATATCTCGCTTAATTATCTCGTCCCAAGTCAACCAAGGTCTTCCTCTACTCGTCCTACGCTCTAAGTTGATGTTTTCTACTGTTCTGAGGGGTGCTGCCATCTGTCTCCTCTTCACATGCCCAAACCATCTTAATCTTCCCTCTCGTATTTTATCTGTGATACAAGCCACCTCTAGGTTTGTCAAAACAATTCGTTTCTTATCCGATCCAGTCTTGTGAACCAATGGCAATTATGCGTAAACAATACTTAAATACTATTCATGTCGAGATTATACTTCCAACATAAAAACTTTGCGTTTCTGTTCGATATCACCACTACCATTTTGTGAGCAAAGCAAGATTAGTTCTTTTAAGGAAGCAAAGCTCAAACTAACAGAATATTTTTTTAGCAACTAAACGATCCCAACCACCAAGAAAGTTTTATATTGTCTCCGTTCCCACCCTAAAGGAGTCTGCTTCTATAGCTTGATACGGATTGATGAGTTTAGTGGGCTTTGTATAGATAAAAGTAGTACGTAGGAAGAGTATCAAGAACATATTTTATGAGTGTTATTCGACCTCCAATAGACAATATAGATGCCTTCCGAAGCGATAATCTGGTTTTAAAAACATCGGTAATTAGTTGAGTTTTGATAAGATTCATGTTTCCCCAAACCATTAATCTAAGATAACTAAAAGGTAATTTACCAACTTGATAGTGCAATATGGTAGCCGTATTTTTTAGTTTGGGAATTCCAAACAAATGAGATTTGTGAAGGTTGGTTTTAAATCCGGAACTAAAAAAAAGGGGTTGAAAGTCACCCAATGGACAAACTGTAAGTTTTTTTATATTATTTTCACATAAAATTTCAGTCTTTTTTTCAACTATAGATCTTCTCGTTGTTCTACCATATAGGGGATGAATACTAATGTTATATATATGTAACACCGTTGTTACAAATACGAAACACTACTGTTACGCATATGTAATAGTAGTGCTTGCTGACATGTCACTTGTATTTTTCCATCAATTGTAACCTGATTTTACGATATGGTTCTAACAAAAATATGTATAACTCATTATGTATTTATTGAATTTTACATATGTACTTCAGTTTTTAGATTCTGGTATTTTTTAACTGTTATGTATATGTACCTTAGTATTAGTTGTTGATGAATGATTTACGTATGTTTATTAACTGTTACATATATGTACCAAAGCTTCTTTAGCATATAACCAAAATCCTAATCGCACCATTACACAAACAAAGACTTATTAAATGTTACATATATGTACCAAAGCTTCTTTAGCATATTAACTGTTACATATATGTACCAAAGCTTCTTTAGCATATTAACTGTTACATATATGTACCAAAGCTTTTTTAGCATATTAACTGTTATGTATCATTGAAGTTTTAAAACGTTTTAATATTTTTGAACAATTATCCTATGTACACATATGTACCGTCGTTGTATTATCCAAAATTTTCAACTTAATTAAGTCTTTAGACTCTTAATAAACTTCTATTACTATAAAAAATGTTCATCATTCATCACTCAACCGTTCACATTATTTGGTACACATTGTACCATCGTTGTATTAGGAGAGAAGAGAGAGAAGTAAAATTAGGAAAGTAAACTTACTCAACAGGTCTTTTAATTCTCGTTAGGAAAAAAGAGAATTAGGAGAAAGAGAGAGGAGTAAAAATTAGGAAAATAAAGAGTAATTAAGAGAGAGGAAAGAGAAATAAAATTATGGAAAGTTAAATAGATTTATTTTTGTTTTTCTTAAAATGCCCTTTTGTATAAAACTTGTCTTAAAAACTTCACAAGAATTACAATCATGCCACTAGTGATATTAGCCCTTGATTAAATATGATCAATGGTTAGATTTTGATTTTTATGGTTTTTAATTATAAGGTGGTTTTCATTAGAACCATCCCCTATATATATATATATATAATATATATATATATATATATTATATATGTATATATATATAGGGTTAGGTTCAAATGAGAACCCATCCTTTTTGTGAGAACCCTCTAACCCATTATTAACCATTGATCAAAATTTAAATGGTCAAGATCTTCTCCTTCCTTTTTTGATCAATAAGGGCAAAATAGTCAATTAACCCACACCTATTAACTCCTATTTTTTTCCTTTCCTTTAAATATTTCCCCTCATGTTTTTAAAACTTTCATAACTTTTTTATACTTGTTATGTTTTTATATAGATTGCATCATTAAATTCGTTATATTTTTCTCTTTAATTGGCATATAATTTTACAAGTGTATTTTTCTACCCGAATTAGCAAAATTACACAGGTGACATACACTATTGTTACACCACTGTAAATAAGCTTTACACCCGATATTACACCGCTATAACTAACAGTAACACTCAACAAATTAACAGCCAAACGACATTACACCATGTAACTACACTAATGTAACAAAACTTCAATATTGTAATTAAACAAAAAATAAAATAAGAAAACAATTACACTACAATAATTCTGTTTAAATTCAATAGCAATGTAAGAAAAAGAGGATTACACTATTTTACACTACTATGATATTGTAAAAAAAGTTACACGGTTAATTACCTGATATCACATCACTCCAACTAACCGTAACACAGTCATTACAACAACCAAATGACTTTACACCAAATGTAAACCAATGTAAATGTAAACCAATATTAACCAATGTAAATCAATATGTAAAACAAATGTAAAACAAACGACATTAAACCATGTAATACGCCTTCATGATTTCAGAAACCTAACAACCAAACAACATTAAACCGTGTAACTATACCCCCGTAATAAAGTTTCAACATTGTCACCAAGCCACATTTACAAAACTACTACATTGTAACAAAAAAATCACTTTAATTACACTATTGCAACAAAACTAAACCAATAATATATATATATATATATATATATATATATATATATATATCACTGTAACAAAAAGAAAAACACCACTAAAAATGAAATATAATACAAGAACATCAAGATTAACATAAATAATACAAGAACATATATATACATGATGTTTGTTTGACCTATCTGACATACAACCTTAGATGGTGATGAACCCAGATCTGAACCATAGTGTGAACCCATATCTGAACCTAATATATACAACGTTATTATGGCGGCAGTAGTGTGGTGTTGGTGGTGTCTGTGGTGGAGAAAGAGAACCCAGATTTGAACCATGTGTTCTTAAGGACAGATGAATCTGGTGGTGATGGTTTACGCTTTGGGTTGAAGCCATAGTGGGATTTGTGTTGTTAACGGTAGTGGTGTTGATCTGGTGGCGATGGTAGTGCTTTGAAAGTCGTCGTCGAGGGGTGTTGTGTGGAAATGGTAGTCTGAAAGCTGTCGGGGGGGGGGGGTGGCGAGATCCACCAGATCGGAAAGTACCATCACCATCAACGTCCAGATCTCCCTAGAATAAACTTGCTGATCACATCCAATTCCTTGCACAATGTCAATCCACCAGCTTACGTAGCACCCAGTTGCTCGGGACTAGGAACAACCACCATCATCAGTACCAAGAAACACCACCATCGACGTTAAGTTAAGGGCTTTTAGCTGCCACCATCAGGATCAAGAACCACCACCATTGTTGCGATTTTTGTTAGAAAAGAGAAAGATAAAATAGAATGGGTGTGTGTTTGAGTGGTTGTGTTCTAGATCTAGAAAGATGATTTTTGAATAGAAGAGATAAAGAAACCATGTGGGTGTCTGACATTCACAGAAAAAGTAGAAAAGCAAAAAAACCTATTTATCCTTGATCTCATATCTACCATTGATTTAGTATCTAGAATATTATATTATATCAACGGATGTTATAGGGTTAAGGGTTTTTATAATTTTAAGGGTTTCACATGAACCCATTCATACATACATACATATATATATATATAGGGGAAAGTTCCCCTAAAAATAATTTTTGCCTAAGTATGCTAAAAAGTAATCTTAGCCTTCTAATTATCTAATTAAGGGCTAAGATCAAAGTGTAGAAAAAATAAGTAATCAAGGGTAATTTGGGTATTTTATTATATTACCCACAATTGTTGATTTTTTTAAAATTTCCCCCCTATTTTTTTAAATGCAATAACTTTTCATACGACATTATTTTTTTAAATAAATTACACCATAAAATCAAGCATTTTTTCCTCTTTAATTCGAGTATAGTATTACTATAGTTTTTTTACAAAAAAAAATCAAATTATGTAAAATTGTGCTACATTTTTAACGTTTTTGTGCTGCATTTTATAAAACAGCACAAAGCTGTGCTGTATTTCATAAAGCAGCACAAAGCTGTGCTGCATTTTATAAAGCAGCACAAAGCTGTGCTGCACAAATGTGCTGTATTTCAAAACAACACAAAGCTGTGCTGTATTTCATAAAACAACACAAAGTTGTGCTGTATTTCATAAAACACACAAGTGTGCTGTACTTCATAAAACAGCACAGAGGTGTGCTGTATTTCATAAAACAGCACAGAGGTGTGCTGTATTTCATAAAACAGCACAGAGCTGTGCTGTATTTCATAAAACAGCACAGAGCTGTGCTGTATTTCATAAAACAGCACTAAGCTGTGCTGTATTTCATAAAACAGCACTAAGCTGTGCTGTATTTCATAAAACAGCAAAGGTGTGCTGTATTTCATAAAACAGCACAAAGCTGTGCTGTATTTCATAAAACAGCACAAGTTGTGCTGTTGTGCTGTATTTTATAAAACAACACAAAGCTGTGCTGTATTTCATAAAACAGCACAGCTTTCATAAATAGTTAGATACACAGACCTTGGGCTGGCTGAATTGGAAATTCACTTAACTTGTAAGACGCACCCATTCGGTTTCTTGCCCTCCCCACCGCATATGGCAGTGGAATTCAAAGCAACCATGAAACTGAAGTCGACGATGAAGGTGTGATGATGAAACAGATTAGATCTTCCACTCACCTTCATCTGGTGACCTCTAGCCTGCCTTTATATGGCGGTACAATCGGTTCACTGCGTCTCCATCGCCCTAACCTCCGATGTGCACTATTACGCCTAATTGAGGCATCGTTGGGGAGACCCTTGGCGTTTCCCTTCTCCCAAATTTAATTTCATTCACTATTAGGTCTTCAATGCAAGCCAACCTCATCGAGGATAATCGATGGTAATGCTCTAAAAATCCGACTTTTCATTCATGAATCAATGCTCTTTATCATTTCATTCAAGATCTGTTCATGATATGTGATCTTGATGTTTTGTGTTTAATCTGTTGGCATCGATGTTAAGTTACTTTCAACTGTTTTTGTGTTATCACTGGTCTACATTTTGGAATCGAGGGTTGAATTCAAGTCGTTAATGAGTGATTTTTAGGACCATAATGCCCTTTAACCCTAATTTGAAGAGTGCCACATGTCATCTTCTTATTCCTTCTTAGCCTATTTAGGCAAAACTTATTTTTTATTAGAACCTCTACATATATATATATATATATATATATATATATATATATATATATAGAGAGAGAGAGAGAGAGAGAGAGATAGTTATATTCATAATTCAATATAAGTAATTTGCGCGTGTGTTTTATAGTTATATATAAAACTTAACAATAATCTTATGTCCAAGACACTAATTTATTTTTCTATCCTCCGTTTTTACCCATTAAAATCCAGAAAACTAATAAAAATCAAAATCCGGTACGACCACCGATTCGGGACAAACCGACCGGTCGAACCCTTCCAAAATGAATTGTACGAACTGGTTTGGCCACTCCTTCGATTCCGATCCGGTCTTCAAAACCATGTTTCCAAAAGTGTTCTTCTCATAGATTTTTACCACTACGAGGTCGTTTATGTAATTGTTCAAAGGTTTAGGGACTCAACATAAACATCGTCATCATACGACACCATTGAGTAATGAGTACTCACGGGGCGAGTGAAATCAGTGAGTCACCCTCGTCTCGTTCCGGCGATTCCAGACGATGATCATTTCACTGAATCTCCGGGAAATTTCGTGCCCTAATTACTCTCACCGCCACCAGTTCGCCGGCGAATCCGTCGCCGTCCGTCCGGCTAACCTCCGCCGTCGAACACCGCACAATCTCTCCGTCGCTTCTCTTTCCACAACTTCAACCAATTCGCCGTCGCCGGAGCCTTCTGTGTCTTCTTCAACTAACTTTACAACCGCCGTAGGATCTCCGCCGTCGGCGGTTCGGCCGCTGTCGCAATGGAGCCTCACTCAACGCCACATCCTCGTCCTCAATTTCATCGCCTGTGCGGTATTACTTAAGTCCTTTGTTTTTAATTGAATGTGTGTTTTCAGTCATATGTGATATAATTTGCAAGGTTTAGAAGTTGATTTGAAATCACTGAAGGTTTCATGAGTAGAATTATACGAGGAATGATGGATGCTCTACGAGTTCGCATTCACGTTTGCATATAGTTACATTTTTTATGTTAGTTAAGTTAACCATGGAGGTCTAAATAAGCAGGTTCTCCCAGTTTAAAGAAGAGCTACATTCTAATTTACAAATATGATATGAATTTACAGACGGTGATAATTATTGCGAAGTTTTATATCTGAACTGTTGGTTTTTACACTATCCAGACTGATTTTAGAAAGTTCAAAATGTGCATCTCTTTATGAACAAGGGAAGCTACCTTATTATAGTGCACTCGAGGCTATTAGCATTGACTTATTGGGTGCTTGTGTGATATTGGTTAAGATGTGGGATTCAGCTTGGTTCAGGTCTTCAGGATAGTGTGCGTTTGCATTTCTGTACTAAAAAGTTATACTGAAACAGGTGTTTTTTGTTGATTATAATAAACGATTATGGGTTTAGTCTATGATGCAGATAACTAAAGCCTGTCACTAAGAAAGATGGAACGTATCACTTTTTTTGAGGAATGTATATTTAGATTACCTTTCTTCAATTAAATAATAGCTTCTGAATTTATTGTGCTACAAGGAATTGGAATCACTAATTTGAGTAGTACCAACCAAGATGGGACACAGTCATAATTTTTGTGTTTACATTTGGATAAAATACGCTGTTTGGAAGTTTAATAGTCTTGCCAGACAAAAAGTTTTGGTTTTGTTGTCAACAGATATAGCAGTAGTTACACTGTTTGCATTACCAAAATGAAGTTTTGTGTCTGACCATGTGTTTCCTTAATGAAATGTTGTATATTGTAATGAAGCTAGCAAGTGTATCTATTTGTCATTTTTTAGTTTGCAACCCATAATTGGTGGTCCTTAAAGCCAATGGTAATTGAAGGATACATATTTTCTGTTCAACCACAATTTCTTAGTATTTAACCATGTTTATTCAGGAATGATGTTAGTTCATGATTTTTCTTGTGTAGGCGGGAATTTCAGCTACTTGGCTTTTCTGCTCTATGATACCTACCCTTTTGGTTAGTCTTATGAATCCTACATTTATTTTGCTGTTTACTGAGTTTACTATGGACATAATTAGAATAGTATGATTTTTACTTGTCAACCATTAGTTGAATGCTCAAAAATAGTTCTAGAACTAAGGTGTGGCTTTTTTTAGTCCTTGTGTTGTCTCATTTGCATTTATATTTGATCTTCATGACTATTCCTTGAATCCTTGGTATTTTGCCTTAAAAAATTTATGGGATGTTTGGAATTGTGGTTTGGAACTTGTTCTCTGATTACCACAATAACCGGTTTTTATTCTTAGGATAAAGAAGTTTTGTTACTTATTCTTATCATCTTGTTATTTAGGATTAAACTATCAGTTATATACCGTCTGAAGTTCTGAACATAATTGTTATTTAGGATCAAATTTCCAAGAGTTCTATACTTGATATTATTCTGCTTACACTAGTTTATGCTGTCCTCTCTTTCTGATTACTCGACTCGTAATGTTGTAGCTATTGTCAAGCTAATTGAAGATACAGATTTAAAAGGAAAATAAATTTCAACTTAATTACTTATGTTGACCATTTACCACTCTTATGACTCCATTTTATCGGCTGAAGGCTTTCAAAAGGGCAGCAGAATCTCTTGAAAAGTTGCTTGATGTTACTAGGGAGGAGCTCCCTGACACAATGGCTGCTGTTCGTTTATCAGGAATGGAGATCAGTGACCTCACTATGGAGCTCAGTGATTTAGGGTTAGTTGATTTTTGTTGCAGAAATTCCCAAGTCAAATTTCTTAATTCACATTTGGGTCAACTTTGTTTACAGCCAGGAGATAACCCAGGGTGTTAAAAGCTCAACCCGTGCTGTTCGTGTGGCTGAGGAAAGATTGCGCCAATTAACAAACATGAGTCCATCAGGTTAGTAGTATATTCTCAACCCGCACATGGCTTTACCTGAGGTTGCAGTTCCACCCATGTATGGGTAAACAGATCGATCCAGGATATACTGTCTCCAGTGGGTTAGTTTATAAAAATCATCTAGAACATATAAAATGGATTGAAAGTCACCCAAAATTAATTCAAATGCATTAAATTTTCCATGTCCTTTTATTTCCAAAGATATATTATCATCGTAATTTTATTATTTTTCGATCATATGTAAAAGTTGATCATTTCTAAAACTCAAGAAAAGAATAAAAAGTGTTTGCAGGCTGGCGTGACTGACCATTTATCTATTTAAAAATTACCCATTTTAATGTGTTGGCCCACTCAATCTGTGACCTCTAGTTCTACTCAATTGCTTTGGAGCCTGAGTTTTACATTATTTTTACTTGGTTAGCATCAATGCAGCAGGTGGTGGTCCAAACAAAACCCGAACAGGCGGGACCAGGGGTAGCTAGAACAGCGAGGGGAATACGTGAGAGCATTGTGAAAAGCCGTGCATACATGCAAATGTTTTTCTCGATTACCCACTTTTCCAAGGTCGCCATTAACTACTTGAAATCAAGCGCAAAGCGAAAAGCTTGAAAATGATCCCACAGGTATTTGCTTCTGTAACTTGTTATTCCAATGACTTCTCTAGGTGTATGGATCTGTACGAAATGTCTGTTAGAAACTTTTTAGAAAAATGTTTAGGAGGATACAATATTTCTTACTTTAATTTTGGAATAAATTTCATTTTATCCTACTAAACACTCTTAAGGATTGTCGGATCACACCATTACTCCACAAGCTGATTGCTCGTTTTATGTGGATTGTCGGATAATCAACGACACCAATTGTCTAATCATGCCACAAAAATGTTTGTGTTTTGGTTTTTAAAAACCTTTAACAAAACTAGATGTGCTACATTGCTCGGGAATGCGTTTTTGGTGATAAGACCATAGTCTAAAGGTAAGCAAGCTTATCTATACGTGTTGCTTTTGTAACAAGAATGTTAAAAAGTGTTTCTAGAAGTTCTTGAGTGAATACGAGAAGTTAGGTTTGTCTACTATTGACATTTTAGTTTCTAGTGGTCAAAAAACCAAGAGGTTACGAGTTCAAACTCTTGTGCTCAAACGTTTTTTTTGTGCATATTTTTGCCCGTCTATGTATGGTCTTTACACTTCTATTTTAGTGATGATAGAAGTATAAATGCGATAAATCAATGTAGGCGAGGTTTCCACTTACGTTTTTCATCAATGTAGAAGAGTTAGATAAAAAGTTGTTTTGTCTTAGGAGCTGTTTGGCAGCCTCTTAATGGTTCAGATGTCTGAATAGTTCAGCACTTAATGGTTCAGACTGTTTGTTTCGTGAGCAAATGTTTGAATGGTTTAAGACATTTGCCTCTGAATGGTTAAGCATTATAGTAATGCTGAATGGTTAAGAGGTCTAATACTGAATGGTTAAAACCTCTTATCTGAATTGATCAGACATTTGTCTTTGAATAGTTAAACGATGTACTAGCTCTTAGTGGTTCAGACCTCTTAATGGTTTCAGCACTTAATGGTTCAGCACTTAATGGTTTAGCACTTAATGGTTCAGACCTTTTATTGGTTCAGACCTTTATTGGTTCAGTACTTAATCATTCTGCTATTGCCAAACATGCCTTTAGTGAAAGTCAGTGTTGGCTAGTTGTTTGTTAATAGTCTATGCAAATTTACATCTTAGTGCTGTGTGCTTACTTTTTACAAGAGTCAGTGGAACAAAATTTGCATAGATGTTTGTTCACGCTTAGGGGTGTAACCAAGCCGAGCCAAGCCTAACGCTACTAGGGCTTGGTTCTTTGATTTTTTTGCAGCTCTAGATCAAACTCAGCTCCTTTTTAGGCTATGTTTTCAAGAGTGAGCCCCACTCGTAAACAAAACTTAAAGATCGAGATCAGCTCGAGTGCGATTGTTGAAGAGCTTAAAGGCTCGGCCCGAGTTTGTTTTCCATAGAGCTTAAACGAGCCAAAGCTGGGGTCTGCTATGATTAATTCCAAACAAGGAAAAGTAACATAAGAATCCTCCATAATGCAAAATGCAAACAATTGGAGAAAAGTAGACTTAAAACGCTAGCATCTCTGAATTAGCTAAGCAAGTCTTTCGGATACCTAAAATCTTAAAACAATAAGTCAATCCCTATTTCTTGGGTTCATTAATTGAGGATATATGTGTAGATTATTGCCTTTAGATCATCGAAAGTAGATTACACACCCACATACATAATTAATTTTTTTAGAGTTAATTGCCATTTTCGTCCCAGAGGTTTTGATGTTTTTAGCCGTTTCATCCAAAACTTTATTTTCCCCCTATGTGTCCCTAACATTTTAAATATTTGTCATTTGCCTCCACTTCCGTTAACTCCATTTGTTTTACCCGTTAAGTGGATATCAGTGTCACACCCCGATCTCAGGGCACCCCGGGAGTGCGATCGATTGGTACGCGTCATTGTTCACTTTTTTATTTGTTTGTTTTGAAAGATGTTTACACAGTGGAAAACCATTTCGCAATTCATTTCATAAAATAAAATAACTCTGATGATTTATAAAAAAACAAACTTTCATATATTGTTGGGAATTAAATACTCAAAATTTTACATAACATTGTTCAACGCAATGTTTACAAAATTTTCTGTCTACTGACAGATATTCAAAACTTGCCACAAGGTCTATGCCTAGGAAACTTAGTCCTTCCAGCACTATTCTCGCTAATATGTTCATCACAGGGTTTCCATGCCTAGGATTCATAGTCCATCCAGCACTAACACCTGTCTAAACATATTTAATCATTATTTACCTGAAAATGTTTAAAAATAGTACATCAGCGAAAAGCTGGTGAATACATTTAATTTGACACAAAAATATTTTGGCATGACTAACGATAAACAGTTAATTATAAATTAACGGTAAACCACACATTTAGCAGTCTATTTCAACTGGAAGTCCCCCTCCATATATACTGGTATTGTGCTCAGGCAGTCTTACTACGGGACTCTCCGGATCTGCACTGAGTCTGAACCAGCCCCATATGGGATTTTCACCCATCCCCAGGATATAGTTTGATCAAACATACATATACTTCTGGTCTAAATGTTTTAGTAGAATACCTCTATGCATTAACATGGTTAACGTAGTAATGTCATTTTCGCAAAAGAAAATCATTTGAATGTTTTGAAAGCAGTAAACGTATTCACCTTGGTAAGTTGAACAGAGCCTCTAAACTTGATAAGCTTTTGTTTCTGAACCTCGAAGTAACTTAAGGATTAAGTCACGAGCTTCTAACACTTTGATTAATTCAGAACTCCTATACTTGTTGTCTAGAGCATATACACCGCTTCCTAATTTCGGGTTATCTTTGTGGTGTTTAAAAGGTAGTAGAGAGTTTCGTGTGTGTGAAAGTAGGGAAAAGGATTGTGAAATAAAATGAAGCCAGAAGCATCTATTTATATATAGATATTTCTTACTCATTAAGTATTTCTACTTATTAAGTTTTATCCAAACTTAATTATTAAGTCCAAAACTTAGTAATTAAGTTTTATATTTTATTCAAACCTTAGCCATTATGTTTTATATTATATTCAAGACTTAGCTATTAAGCTTTATCTAAAACTTAGCCGTTAAGTTTTATCCTATTCTTTATCTAAACTTAGGCACTAAGTTTTATCCAATACTTAATTGTTAAGTTTTATCCATAACTTAACTATTAAGTTGCATTTGAAGGCTTAGCCATTAAGTATTTATCTAAAAACTTAGTCATGAAGTCAAGCTTGCAACATAACTATGATTATTTATTGACAAATATAATATGAAAATTCGCAAGTGTTACATCCTCCCCACCTTTATTTAAATCTCGTCCTCGAGGTTTATTGGAATAAGTGTGGATATTTTTTTTTCATTTCTGACTCTAGTTTCCACGTATATTTAGGACCTCGTCTTGAGTTCCATTTTACCTTTACCAATACTAGATTTCTTCTCTTTAAATGTTTTTCTTGACGGTCTTCAATTTGAAGAGGTTGTTCGATAAATTTCAACTTTTCGTTAACCTCTACATCTTGTAATGGCATTGCTAGTGATTCATCAGCCAAACATTTACGTAAGTTGGACACATGAAATACATCGTGTACTCCATTCTTCTCATTTGGCAATTCTAGTTGATAGGCTGGTTCGATTCGTTTTAAGATTTTAAAGGGTCCAACAAATCGAGGACTTAGCTTTCCCTTCTTTCCGAATTTTACAATACCTTTCCATGGTGATACCTTTAGTAACACCTTGTCACTGACGTTAAATTCTAGTGGCTTACGTCTTTTGTCGGCATAACTCTTCTGACGATCGCGAGCTGTCTTTAATATTTCTCTGATCTGTAGTACTTTATCAATTGTCTCTTGGACTATTTCAGGTCCAGACACTTGATTCTCTCCGACTTCAGACCAACATACATGTGTTCTACATTTTCTGTCGTATAAGGCTTCAAATGGCGCTGCCTGGATGCTTGAGTGATAGCTATTGTTATAGAAGAATTCCATTAGAGGTAGATGATTATCCCAACTGCCTCCAAAGTCTATCACACATACTCGAAGCATATCTTCTAGAGTTTGGATCGTTCTTTCACTTTGCCCATCCGTTTGCGGATGATAAGCAGTGCTTAGGTTTAATCGAGTTCCTAACGCTTTCTGAAAACTTTGCCAGAACGAGATGTAAAACGACTATCTCTATCTGACACGATGGATAGTGGCACACCATGTAAAGTTACTATTTCATTGACGTACAATTGTGCTAACTTATCCATGCTAAATGTTTCTTTCATTGAAATGAAATGGGCGAACTTAGTTAGTCGATCAATGATAACCCAGATAGTATCATTTCCCCGACTTGTTCGAGAAGTTTAGTAATAAAATCCATGGTTATCATTTTCCATTTCTAGACAGGTAATTTAAGTTGTTGCAGTAAACCCAAAGGTTTCTGGTGTTCTGCCTTAACTTGAGAGCATGTAAGACATTTTGTAACATATAGTGCAATGCTCTTTTTCATACCTATCCACCAGTAGTTAGTTTTTAGATTTTTATACATTTTATCGCTCCCTGGGTGCATTGTATATCTAGACTTATGAGCTTCTTCAAGTATTCTTTCTCTCAAGTTACAAGCAATTGGCACCCAAATTCTCTTATTTAATCTAATCAGTTTATCATCTCCTTTGACCAACTGATCAAGAATTCCCTTCATTCCTTCTTTTTCTATCTATTGTAGGGCTATTTTCTGAGCATTCTTCAATTGACTAAGTAAATCAATTTGAAGATCAAGCCTTAAGGCACGAACCCTTTTTGGCTTTTCTCTTTCTTTTCTACTCAAGGCATCAGCCATAACATTGGCTTTACCTTCATGATAACAGATTTCACAATCGTAATCGCTTAGGATTTCCATCCATCTCCTCTGTCTCATGTTTAGTTCCTTCTGACCAAAGATATATTTTAGACTCTTATGGTCAGTGTAAATAATAAATTTGACTCCATAAAGATAGTGTCTCCATATCTTTAGCGCAAAGATTATGGCACCCAACTCTAAATCGTGAGTCGTATAATTCTTCTCGTGTGTTTTTAGTTGACGTGATACATAAGCGATAACTTTATTTCTTTGCATTAACACACGTCCAAGACCAATGTGTGAAGCATCACAATAAATGACAATCTTCAGTACCCTCTGGCAAAGTCCGGATGGGTGCATTTGTTAACTTTTCTTTAAGGGTCTTGAATGCTTCATCCTGTTTTGATCCCCATTCGTATTTTGCGGATTTTCGAGTCAAAGATGTAAGAGGGGCAGCGATTCGAGAAAAGTTTTGAATAAATCGATGGTAATATCCAGCCAATCCAAGGAAACTACGAACTTCAGATGGGGATGCAGGGATTTCCCATTTAAAAATAACCTCAATCTTGGAAGGATCTACTTGAATGCCTTTAGCGTTAATAACATGGCCAAGAAATTGTACTTCCGTATCCAAATTCACATTTCGAGAATTTAGCGTACAATCTCTCATTTCTAAGTGCCTCAAGTAGTATTTTAAGATGGTTCGCGTGTTTATCTCGAGTTTTGGAATAGATAAGAATATCATCTATGAACACGATTACGAACTTATCTAAATAGGGTTAACAAATTCGATTCATCATGTCCATAAAAGCTACAGGGGCATTAGTGAGTCCAAAGGGCATAACTGTGAACTCATAATGTCCGTATCTAGTTCGGAATGCAGTTTTAGGAATATCTTCTTCTTGAACTTTGAGCTGGTGATAACCTGATCTTAGATCAATTTTAGAAAAGTAACACGCTTCCTGAAGTTGATCAAATAGATCATCGATTCGAGGCAATGGATACCGATTTTTTATGGTTACCTTGTTTAGCTCACGATAATCAATACACATACGCATTGATCCATCCTTCTTCTTAACAAATAGAATTGGAGCTCCCCAAGGCGAAGAACTCGGTCGTATAAATCCCTTCTCTAACAGTTCATCTAACTGTTGCTTTAATTTTTTTCATTTCAGTTGGAGCTAATCTGTACGGGGCTTTAGCTATTGGTGATGTACCCGGTACAAGATCAATTCTAAATTCAACTTCTCGATCAGGTTGGATCCCGGGCAATTCATCTGGAAAGACGTCGGTAAATTCGGCTACAACTGACACGTCTTCAATCTTTTTCTTCATTTTGTCATCTGATACAGTGATCAGATATGCCAAACATCCTTTCCTTAAGCATTTGGTTGCTTTTAACATTGAGATTATTCCAACATGATTTGTTGGTTTGTCAACGTTGACAATAATCTCTTCTCCAGTAGGCGCATAGAGTTTAATAAGCTTTTGATTACAAATGACATGTGCTTGGTTCGAGGCCAACTAGTCCATACCAAGTACCACGTCAAATCCCGCTAATGTCATAGGCAAAAGTTTCACAGGGATGTCATGATTAGAAAGAGTAATCCTACCATTATCTAAGGATTCTGAGATTTTAACTAGATCTCCGTTTGCGGTTTCAACTTCATATGATTTGTCTAACCTTACTAGAGGTTCATTTAACAAACTACAGAATTTATAGTCTATGAAGCTTTAGTTTGCACCAGAATCAAATAAAATTCTAGCATAGACATTATTGATAAGATGTGTACCGGTAATGACGTCCGGCAAGTCAGCAGTCTCACGAGTATTCATCATAAATGCTCGTGCTGTCTTCTTCACACCAGGATCTGTCCTGGTTCCAGATCCTCCAGCACCACCTTCTTTATTAAGCCTTGGGCATTCAGACTTGTAGTGCCCTTGTTCATTGCAGTTAAAACAAGTTATCACCCTTTTCATGTAGCAAGCCTCAGAAGTATGTCCTGAAGTATTGCAATAGTTGCAGAATAGAGTGGACTGCATCTTCCCGTGTGTCTCTTCCCGCACGTTTTGCATCTGGGGAGAGAGTATGAATCTTCTTTCTTTTCTTGCCTTTTTCAAGTTTCTTTGTCTCTATATTTGGTTTATGGACCACCTCTTTCTTCTTATTCTCTTCCTGGGTTCTAACCATTCCATCTGTCAAAAGTCCAGCTAACTCTACCGCAGACTCTATTGTCTGTGGCATGACCACCTTCACCATATCACGAATTTCATTGACCAGTCCCCAAATATAGCGACTGATCATGTTGCATTCGGGTGTCACAACATGTGGCACGAGTCGGGCATATGCAAAGAATTTGGTATTATACCCCTTGTTATCTGAATCAACCATTCGAAGATTCAGAAATTCATTGGTGATTTTCTCCTTTTCGTTCATTGGGCAGAACTTTCGAGTTACCAATGCACGAAATTCATCCCAAGTCATTGCATAAGTCTTATCTCGTCCCTTTGACTGAATAATAGAGTTCCACCATTCCAATGCCTCATCTTTGAAAGAATGTGAGGCAAACAGATGGCTGCAATTGCACCTTCGTTGTCTGAAAATTCAGTAGGTTTACACGCTTGAAATGTTTGATATGAACATACATCCTGTTTCTTCCTTTTCGTAGGCGTTTCATCTTCGAAATTTTCGCCACTCGAGCTATGAGGACCATCATCTTTCTTTCTAGATCTTGAAACTTCGTTAGTTTGACTCGGAGGTTCTTTTTCTTTTAATGCCGCGATTATGGTAGGAATCGCGTCTTTAATTCCTTCGGCGATCATCCTTTGTATTTCAGCTTTCTGGGTCGCACGATCTTCATCTTCGTTAACCATCTTACGGTTCCCTCTAGTATACACCGCGGGTCTACTATCATTGTTGTTTGACATTCTACAACGAGAATAAGAGGAAGTATCTTAATACTAGGACTCGAAATTTTCGTAAATAGTATTATTGGATACTTCGATAGGTATTTCCATCGTTTACGAGAATTAAGGTTCGTTTATTATGTCAGTATAATACTTTTTCCGATATCCTGCATATCAATATAACACGACATCTAGCTACTTTTTCTTAGTAGGCAATATTTCTAATATTGGTTAAAGCCTAGATACTAAGGCAAGTATCAAATTCGCTAAAACCTGTGGCTCTGATACCAACCTGTCACACCCCGGTCTCAGGGCACCCCGGGAGTGCGACCGATTGGTACGCGTCATTGTTTACTTTTTTTTATTTGTTTGTTTTGAAATATGTTTACGCAACGGAAAACCATTTCACAATTCATTTCATAAAACAAAATAACTCTGATGATTTATAAAAAAAACAAACTTTCATATATTCGTTGGGAATTAAATACCCAAAATTTTACATAACATTGTTCAACGCAATGTTTACAAAATTTTCTGTCTACTGACAGATATTCAAAACTTGCCACAAGGTCTATGCCTAGGAAACTTCAGTCCTTCCAGCACTATTCTCGCTAATATGTTCATCACAGGGTTTCCATGCCTAGGATTCATAGTCCATCCAGCACTAACACCTGTCTAAACATATTTAATCATTGTTTACCTGAAAATGTTTGAAAATAGTACATCAGCGAAAAGCTGGTGAATACATTTAATTTGACACAAAAATATTTTGACATGAATAACGATAAACAGTTAGTCATAAATTAACGGTAAACCACACATTTAGCAGTCTATTTCAACTGGAAGTCCCCCTCCATATATACTGGTATTGATGCTTAGGCAGTCTTACTACGGGACTATCCGGATCTGCACTGAGTCTGAACCAGCCCCAATATGGGATTTTCACCCATCCCCAGGATATAGTTTGATCAAACATACATATACTTCTGGTCTAAATGTTTTAGTAGAATACCTCTATGCATTAACATGGTTAACGTACTAATGCCATTTTCGCAAAAGAAAATCATTTGAATGTTTTGAAAGCAGTAAACATATTCACCTGGTAAGTTGAACAGAGCCTCTAAACTTGATAAGCTTTTGTTTCTGAACCTCGAAGTAACTTAAGGATTAAGTCACGAGCTTCTAACACCTTGATTAATTCAGAACTCCTATACTTGTTGTCTAGAGCATATACACCGGCTTTCTAATCTCGGGTTATCTTTGTGGTGTTTAAAAGGTAGTAGAGAGTTTCGTGTGTGTGAAAGTAGGGAAAAGGATTGTGAAATGAAATGAAGCTAGAAGCATCTATTTATATATGGATATTTCTACTCATTAATTATTTCTTACTTATTATGTTTTATCCAAACTTAATTATTAAGTCCAAAACTTAGTAATTAAGTTTTATATTTTATTCAAACCTTAGTCATTAAGTTTTGTATTATATTCAAGACTTGACTATTAAGCTTTATCCAAACCTAGTCGTTAAGTTTTATCCTATTCTTTATCTAAACTTAGGCACTAAGTTTTATCCAATACTTAATTGTTAAGTTTTATCCATAACTTAACTATTAAGTTGCATTTGAAGGCTTAGCCATTAAGTATTTATCTAAAAACTTAATCATTTAGTCACGCTTACAACATAACTATGATTATTTATTGACAAATATAATATGAAAATTCGCAAGTGTTACAATCATCGTTGAATATGAAAAGCAATCTAATAATGTTTGTATGTTCGGAGAAATTGAACAATGTTTTTTAGGTTTTCTTTTTTCCGTGTGAGGTGCAAAAGTACCTAAAAGCCCCTCACGTGATGTGCACATGATGACTACTTAACAGGTAAATAAGCGGGGTTAACAAAAATGGATGAAAATTGCAAGTTTTTAAACGTTAGAGACGCAAAGGAGGAAAAATTGTTTTTGGATGAAAAAGACAAAATACACCAAACCTAAGGGGCGAAAATGACAATTTACTCTTTTTTTTAAGTAAAACTATACTACTGTTAAACTCACCATAAACTAATTTCCATTAGGTTTGAAACTGAGTTTATTTCAAAAAGTTTTTATCGCTTACATTAGACTAGATCTCAAGTAGTACATACACAAATAGTTACAACCACTAGCATAGCCTAGTGGCAAACGTGTATGCCCCTTGTTTAGGTCATTCTAAGAAATAGATTTTCATAAAAGAGTATTTTACGTTGCGTCAATTGAAAAGTTACTATATAAATTGAAGATATGAATGATTATAAAATACATGAGAATCGAAAACCATTATGTTTAGGTCAATGGTCAAGCCAAGTTGAGGATGAGATTAGGTATAAGGGCTCATGATGTCATCCGATTAACATTTACCGGGTGGGGATGAAACACAAAGAAGAGAAGCCATGGCGTTCAGGGAATTTTATCCGGGAAAGTTTTTGGGAAAATGGGAAAACCGAGGAATCTGGACAATTGTATGACCTCTAACACTAAGTTAAAAAATTTCGTTTATTTGAGGTCTAAGGTTATTTGGAGTGCCCCCTGGGTTCCCTTGATAGGGTACTTCATGTACACCGACCTGCGTACCTAGGGTAGACCTATCGGGTTCGTGGTCGGACTCATGAACCCGTCCGTTAACCCACTTTAAACTAGCAGTACTACGACAATATTAACATAGGAGGGCTTTAGGGTTAAGGAGTGCCTTCATTTTTAGGGTGCTTTAGAGTATTCTATGGTCAAAATGAGGTGACAGATTATGATTAAATTAGCTTTTGGTAATCCAGTATAGTTTTTAAAGCTCTTCTAGTACTTAAATGTAGTTTAGTAAACCCCTTCCTAATTAATTGATAACACGAAACCGATGTTAAACTAATGTATTCGCATCAAAACTGAACATATTAGAATTTTTTTTGGAAAGATAATAAGTTGCTTTAGTATGAAAATTTTAGTTTCAATTTGGCCCATAATAGGGTGACATTTGCACTTTTATATGGTTAACTAGTGATTTGTAGATATCTTACATTAAATTTGTAGATATCGTTATAAACTTACAACTTATTAAATTTTAGAATTTCATTTAGTTATTTAGACAATTCAAGTCGTACTTTTGATATCTGTTTAGATCAAAGCTTTGGGGGTTTTACAAAAATCAAATATGTTATTGGAAGTGGTTTTGAGTCGGGAGTAATGTGTGATTTATAACATCTGAAATCATATATTGTGATGAAAAACGTACAGAACTTGGGGTAGATTTAGGATACAACTTTACAATTAGAGATGAGATGGAAAATACTAGAACTGAATCCAAACCAATGATGTTAACGAGTATCGTTTATGAGTTGACATGAATCTAGAAATTTAAACGGATCTCAACACTACATAAAATCATATATAGAATATTGTGTTAGATAAACAAACCTAGACAAAGTAGCGTATCATAGAGTTGACATACATACAATCTATTTAACACGTGTGTGTATACACTAAATAGATAAATATCTATAAAACAATTGTATTTGGACTCAAGAGTATGATGTCTTATTAAAATTAAATTATAATTATTACATTACATAATATTAACTAGTTACGGATGCCGCGCGTTGCTGCGGCTATGCAAACCTTAGTGTTCGGCTAGTAAACAGTTTAATCGTCGCTGAGGTGCGAGGCCCAGAATCTAGTTTCTTACGGTTCGTGTATTCGCAAAACACATTTGACAGAATGATCAAAATCGACCAATCGGAGTTACTAAACGTAGACTAACCTGTGATAGAAGCGCATATAGCGGAAGCGTTATATAGCTGCACAAGATCAAGACTCCAACCCTACAATAAACACAAACAGAAATCAGTCAATCAGCCCTTCACTTGGTACTGCAGTGACTTTTGATAGATATAATTCATACCCAAGGACAAGTTTTATGATCACAAGCTTCATCTAGTTCTACTTGTTCATGGTTTTAACTCTTGGACACTAGGTTCATTCATTCTCAAAGATAAAGTCCTTAAACTTATATTTGGAATACACACATAAATTCATTATATCAGTATGTAAAATCTTAGTGTCATCTAGGTAATAATATTACCTGAACTGTTCCCATAAATTTTTGGGAATGAAATTTAACAATGTATACTTTCTGTTTGATACACGGTTATCACAAAAAAGCTCGTGCGATGAATCATCATCATTGATGTATACAAAACGCTTCATTGTTGGCTTTAGTGCACACGATCATGCTCCAAATATGTTCACCCAAATGAAATGCGAGTCCCGCAGCAACCTGTCAGCTACAAATCATCTTCAAGCAAGCCTTAAACCTGCAAGGCGCTCAAAGTTATGCAACCAAACAAAGAACTTACACAATCATCATACAAAAACTAAATCTTCAGAATTGTTGACACAAAGTCGCAAACATCATAGTTCAATACTCTTTCTTTCTTATAATGATTTTAGAATCAATGGCATTTTTCCTAAAATACTTCACTAAATCACCAGTCACCACCAATCATTCTCTTTATTTTTCATTGATTACTATGGTTTCATTCAACCATTCCAACATCATATCATTTAAAGATTCAAAATTCGTATTCCACCGATTCAACCGATGCACAACTTCTACCAAAAAGTAACTAACTTTACTTCAATTACTTAAACCAGAGCAATTAAAGATTAAAACCCACCCAAAACTCGATCAGAAGACAATAGATCTATCAAAAAGAACGTCATCTGGGAATTTCGTCGAACAGTTGGAGTGCACCCACCCAGATCAGATACCGAATTTCACATATAAATCACAAACCCCGAGATCACAAGAGCGATTATCGATGAAAGTAAAGGGGATTTGCGATACCTGATGGGAATTAGCGTGATTGCGAGAAGCATAAGCAAATACGTCGCTCCCACCCAATCGCTCACATGCGTTGCAGCATCCGGCTGCGACTCCTTCATCTCCTTCGTCAGATACAACACCAAACTCGCCGACACCGTGAACGCCGACAGCCTCTCCGCCGCCTCATTCGCTAGCTTGATGGAAGAACAGAGCTTCGGAAATGGCTTCAGGATGTCGTCGGAGAAACGGTTGAGGTTGCCGGCGGAGAAGCGGAGAGTGACGGTGCCATCCGCCGTAGATGTCGTCGGAGAAACGGTGAGGGGTGGGAGTTCGATCGGTTGGTGGAGTGGGTAGGGTTTTGTTGGTGATGGTGTGGAGGTCGGTGGCACTGTAGCCACCGACATAAGTCTTTAATAAGAATAGTAATTTTGCAAATGGAGAAATAGTTTACTTAGTTGAGTTTGTGGTTTGACCACCAGTTTGGTGAGATATGCATTTTACCCCTTCTATGAGTTTTAAAGGGGGAAGAAAGAGCAGAAGCCCCTTATTATCACAATCGATTCTTTTGTAGAGAGTCTGCTTTTCCATATCGCCGTCGTGTTCCCCCTGAGTCGTTGTCATCTGCACCGCTACCACCATGGAATATATCGCTGGTCTGTTGGCCGGCGGTCTTGGGTTTGTGTTTGACGCCCTCCAATGGTGGTTTTAGGTTTTAAGGGGCGGCGGTGGCGGTGGCATGTGATACTAGTGGTATAGGTTTAGCGGAAAACGGGTCACAACATTTCTATGCCTTCGTTCTTCCCTAAAGAAACCCTAGCTTTTCCCTGGTGTCAGTGACGGTGGAGCGGAGGTGGTGGCCGCTCTGGCTTGGTCGTCGCTTCCTCTCAGCCGGTCATCCATCTTTTTGAACCGCATGCAGAAGAGGGTTTTCTTGAGGGGAGGGTTCCCTGTCTAGGGCAGGTCTTTGTCGGTCGCTGTCAGCTGACCTACGCGCTCCCGGACAGATCCGACAAGGTTTTGATGACAAAGATCTTTGGCGGTGGCTGGAATCGGAGACGATTGAGTCTCTTCGGGCCGTCTCCGGTTGAGTCTATTCGGGCCGCCTCTGGTGGTATCTGTCTACCAGTGATGTCAGGTGTGTAGAATCGATGATTTTGGGCTCTTGCTCAATTGAGACTAACCCTTTGCTTTTCTTATTTTAGGGGTTTTGGTTGTTCGTGATGTTGTTTGATCATTCGCGCTGTTCGTTGGCTATTTGATTCAAATGTTTGTGCTCAAACTAATATTGAACTGTAGGTGTGACGTTGGGTCGGGTCGATGATGATGACTATAACTCATCTGAGACAAATTTATAATACCTGATTTTGGGTTCTCTGAATGGTTGTTGTGTTTTGAGGTTTGAAGTGATGAGTTCAAGCTCATGATAATAAAATCGATGACAACATGGTCTTGGCATGGCAGGGTTGGAGGACGGACGGTATATACCCGCATCCCCCCTTTGTGGCCATTGATTTATAATCACTTTTGAAACTCTGAGCCAAATTTTGCATTAAAGCTTTTGTTTTATGAGGTTGATAGTCTTTTTTGTAAGTTTGTATGATCCCGTTCGCATTATCGTGGCACTAAGAATGAATACATTCGTGTTTGTTTATGCCTTGGTTTAGTCTGTGTATCGAAACGCGCGACGCGCGTTGCGGTACAGCCCTAGTTATATTAAAAAATCAACTCATATACCTATCATCTTAATCCAACCCAAACTCATTTACGTGTCCACGGTTTTAAACCAAAAACAACTCAAACTCGCTTGGAACAAACACAAATCTTTACTTCTTAGCCATGCCCTTTGGCATTTACCAGAATATTTATCAAAAGCATTGTAATCTAATAATATACTCTGATGATTGTTATGGATAAAAATCCTGACCAGTACTCCAGATTTAATTTGGAAGATCATAATTCTGATAGGTTACGTATCCTAAATTATATTTCAAATTATCACTTAAATTTGTTTCTTGCACATGTGAATGTTACAGGAAACATGTTAATGACCAATTCAATGCATAAGACTTGAAAGGAAAGCGAAGAAATGAACGTTGCACGTGAGAGAATGAGTCTGCAACGGTCATAGAGGTTGTACGCTGAGAATCCCAAGGATATCTGGATGTCGCCGAGAATATCGAAGAACCTGTTATTTTCATTTTACTATATATTGAGATCTATCAGATCGAATAGGCACGAGCACTTAATCTTTTTCACTATTATTAGCTTTTATACATACTTACTAAAAAAAACACCCGTAACACAGTATTCAATGAGGATTTGGCTATTAAGTTGTATTCATTTTTCATTATCAATAAAGTCAAATGCTGCAGTCGACGATTGTCTGCTCACGAGATTTTTTGCCGGTAATCTAACAAGACCAAGGGTTTTTCCTCGTACATCATCATGTTCTTCATTGATTTATTGTTTTCGTTTCATTAATAACCTGACTTATATTTCTTCATTTTATACTTGACCTGCTTAATATTCTGAAGATCACACTAACTCACTTTACTAATTTGATCACTTAATTACTTTGATAGTTTTTTTATCAAAACAATTTGACGCGCACCGTGGGCCGGTGGTATTTTTCATCATCAAAATTGTATTTCCATTCTTAATTGGACTGGTCGGTGAATCTTGAATGTGCACGTGAGAAATAGCGTTGTTGTCATTTTTTTATAATTATATTGTGAAGTATGATACACGCGTACATTTAACTTCTGGTTTTTTCGATCTTCATCGCTCTAGCCAGTCAAACAATTATTTGTCATCTTGCTTTTAAAATACCGAAAGCTCGTTCCATGTCTTTTCTTAAGGCTCTTGTACCCTTTTAAATTTCTTTTCGTTCTATTCAACAATGCATAGAAATAAATCCCGAGGTAATTGAAACCTATTTCTAAACGTTATTAGCACCAACACGATTAGTTTCAAAAAAATTTTCTCAAACTTTCAGCCTCAACGACGTGTTCGGCAAGAAGACTATAAAATTCCAAACGACCGGACTGAGAACTATTCGAAGAGGATGAAAAGGAAACAAAATAAATGTCACGGGATAGTTTTGTAAAGTTGATAATAAATAGAAGAGATTTTGTGAGTTGATATGTAAAACTTGAAGTATTAATTAGTAACTATAGTTTATGAATTTTATTTTATTTTGTAAAATAGAAATATAACCGTTAGGGTGGGGGTGGGGGTGGGGGAGCCAATGACTCTATCTAAACGATCAAAAGTGTGTGTGGGGGGGGGGGGGGGGGGTTGGAACGGCGTGGACATGCCATAGGGTGAAGGGGAGAAGCGGGCGTGGGGGATCGACGAGTGTGTTCCGTGCAGCGCTGCCCCTTGCCGTGAGGTTCCGGTGTGGGCGCCCCCACCCTTAAAACTCGTTTCTCGGTTATGTATACTTAGAACTACGTCTGCAAACGAATTGAATTTTCAGCGAACAGTTCGTGAACCGTTCGGTGGAAAGTTCGTTTATGTTGTTCATTTAGTAAATGAACGAACAAGAAAATTCCGTTTGTTTAGTTAAACGAACGAACATGAACACAAACTGCGTTCGTTCATTTATGTTCGTGAACATTCGATAATGTGTTCGTTTATATTCGTTAATGTCCGTTCGTGAACGTTCAATAATGTGTTCGTTTATATTCGTTAATGTCCGTTCGTGAACGTTTGATAATGTGTTCGTTTATGTTCATTTATATTCTTAATTTTTATGTCAATTATTTTTATGATTATTATATCAAGTATTTTTTGATATTTATGTTAAGTACTTATTTATTTTTGATTGATTTTGTGTAATATTTGTAATAAATTTTATTCTAAAATAAATTTATAATCATTTGTATTTGTTTGTGTTCATGAGCTTTGTGTGTTCGTCATGTTCATGAACAGTTGTTTGTGTTCGTTTGCTTTTGTTTGTGTTCATTTGCGTTTGGTTAATGTTTGTGATCAGTTCATGAAGATGTTCATTTTCTTAGGTGCTGTTTGTTTCTGAAGAGGTAAAACGTCTGCAGTCTGTAGACCACATTTGCAGACATCTGTAGGAGAAGAGGTGGACCAAACCTCTGCAGCCTGTATTAAGAAGACTGTTTGTTTTGTAACGTCTGCAAACTGAAATGTACACTGAAACTCTAATTCCATAACATATCAAGCAAATAGTGATCCATTGACAGTACATCAAACTGCTATATCTTTAGCCAAAATTTACAGTGATTTTGCCTTGAGAATAATTTCAAATAGTGATCAATCAACAGCATATCTAACCTCTACATCTTTGACTAAAATGTACACTGATTTTGCCTTGAAGAATCATTTCAAATAGTGATCAAATGACAGTATATCTAACCGCTACATCTTTAGCTAAAATATACACTGATTTTGCCTTAAGAATCATTTCAAATAGTGATCGATCAACCTTAAATCTAACTGTAAGATGACATTGTATACTATGTAGACTAGAATAAAAGAAAATTAGATTGTTCCAGCTCAGGAAAGCTCAATTTTTGTCAGCAATCATCAAGCATCATTTAAATCCAACAGTTTCTAACAATTTAAAACGCACTCTGTTGATAAGCAAATCAATGTATTATTATCACCTATGAGCAGCGCAAATAGTGTAAGATCAAACTGAAACTCTAATTCTACCATGTATCAACCTAAAATCTAACAGCTATATCTTTAGCTAAACTCTACACTGATTTTACCTTAAGAATCATTTCATTCAGTGATCGATCGACAGTATATCTAACTATAAGATAACAGCGCATACAATGAGGACTAGAATAACGGAAATCAGTTTGTTCAACCTCACACCAGCTCCAATTCTAGAAGAAATCATCGGATCGAACTAAATATCAAACAAATCTAACTCTGTTGATAAGCAAATCAAATTCATAAGTATTATTACCAATGAGCAGCGCATTTGGAAGCAGCATAAGGTGATCTCGGATGAAACAGCGTATCCTCCGACTGCGGTGGCGGAGTCGACCCAAACATCTCCGATGATGAAACCTAATCGAGCAGAAGGATGAACCTAATCAACAATTTACCACAAGATCAACAAGGATGAGCAGAAGGATGAAACCGAGCAGAAGGATGAAACCTAATCGAGCAGAAGGGCGAGGTCGCGACGGTGAAACCGAGCAGAAGGATGAAACCTAATCAGGGAATGCAGTGGGGTGTGGGTATGTGGGGGAAGGGGAAGAGTAGTTTAGGGTTGAAATGTGAAGGAGAGGTGAGAAGATGTGTGAAGACATTAGTCCACCTCTTCTCCAAGAAGAGGTCACGCAGACGTTTTTTAATGAAATGTCTTCAAAAAACAAACACTCTGCAGACCAGAAACATCTGCCCGCCTCTTTTTGGCGCAGGCAAAAGAGCTTTAGAAGCTCTTTTTCAAAAAAACAACACCACCTTAATGAACGAACACGAACAAAGAATCTCATTCGTTGAGTGTTCGTGAACTGTTCATGAACAAATTTATTTCTTAAAAAACGAATACAAACAAACTTTGTTCGTATTCGTTAAGTTCGTTTGCAGCCCTACTTAGAATATAAGATTAGATTAGTGTATGCTCTTAAAAACAGAGTACGCAATTTGTGCACTTGTAAAGGGGTTTCACTTGCACAAAAACTTCCGAAGGGTTTAACCACACCTCCAGTTCTCCGGCGACCCACTCCGGCACTTTGGCCCTCAAATTTCCCGATATGGGTTCCTCCGTCAACACCTTTTCACTCAATTATCCCCCAAGATTTCACACATACCCCCAATCTCACACACACCTTCGAAATTCCCTTCATTTCAACCCATCCTCAAATTCTCCCCTAAACCCACTTCAATAATCACTTATCTACACAAACCCATCTCAAATTACCCCCAAATCACCTCTTCCAATCCCCCATCATCCCCCATTAAACACATCACCAAATTCTTCTCTGAAAAGATTGTTCTTTTGCTTGTTGGGTCGTTCGTTTTCATGGGGTTTTGGAACAAGAATGTTGCGTTGGCGAAACCTACACAAGTGAGTGGTGAAACTCGAGCGTCAGAGGCTCAAAGTGTCGAACTTGATGAGGAAGAGGTGATGTATATGAAGTTATTGGAGGGAGATGGGAAGAATGTGGAAGCTTTGAAGTCGGTTTTCATGCGAAGATGAAAAGGGGGAAAGCTAAAGAGGCTATTGAGTATGTGGAGAGATTGATTGCTGTTGAGCCTAAGGAGGTTGAATGGAGGCTGTTGCAGGCTTTGTGTTATGAGATGATTGGTGATTATAGTAAGGCTAAGAGTTTGTTCAAGAGTATTTTGAAGGAGAGGCCCCTTTTGCTTAGAGCTCTACATGTATGTTTGCTGGTTATTCCAGTCTTGTTTATGTTTCATCATGTGAAAGTCCATATGATCACAGGAATCTACCTTTTACAGGGATATGTGGGTTGGTGTATGCATTAATCTTGTGGTTTTAACTAACTAGACGTTTAAATCATGATTTCAATCATCAATATCTTTGGTTTCTTGTTTAATGATTGATGATTGTGTTGGTTACAATAGATAGGATGAATTGAAGTTTGATGTGCAAAGTTGTTTGTAGGGGCTTGCTATGGTAATGCACAAGAATCATGAAGGGCCAGCTGTGTTTGAGATGCTTAATAACGCGTTGGAAATTGCCCGTCAAAAGAAAAAAGTCACAGATGAAAGGAATATACGAATATTAATCGCACAAATGCATGTTGTGAAGGTAGTACCTCAAAACTTTTAACAAGTATAGTTACTAAAATCCATAAATGTTTATACTTTGGTTGTTGGATGGCATATTTATTGAATTATTTGATATATCATGATATTGTCGTTATAAACTCCTGTGCACTATTCAGGGAGAGTTGGACGATGCTTTGAAACAATTTAAAGATCTTATAGATGAGAATCCTCGGGACTTTCGGCCTTATCTTTGCCAGGTGCTTTAATCTCAACATGATTTTATGTTTATTTGTACTATACTACTATGTTCTTTTCGTATGATAGTATTCTATTTTTCTTTCAAGTTGTGTGTTTGGGTTTATTGCTTCATCCTGTAAATTTTAGAAGGAAAATGTGATGAATCTGTTGGAATATTCTACATTTAACATTGTTAAAATTTGTGTTTTTATTCAGGGAATCATCTATAGCCTTCTTGATAAAAAGGAAGAAGCTGAAGAACAGTTTTTGACGTATCAAAGCCTCGTACCAGACGAATTTCCTCAAAGAGGATTCTTGGAAGATGTGTTTTGGCAGCAAAACAGAAATTAGACAACAGCACAAGAACAAAGAGTTAAAACCTGACTTCTTATACAGGAAATAGGCATCATTTCATAATGTGATATCATCAAGCATATCATTGTGGATCCGTGGCAAATCATTTGTTGTGAGTTCCCTTTTTCTAGCAATTAAAAATAGTTTACGGATAGCAACATTTGTGTTAATTAGTTAACCGCATTTGGTTTTGCAAAAAAGTATTCTTTTGGTGTCTTTTTAATACTTTAGGCCTTGTGTGCTCACCATTATTTGCCTACTCGTCATATGCAATTGCAGAAAAGGAAAATAGCAGGCCTAGTTATCTTTGTAAAGATTAATCTTGTGGTAATGCGTGTTAAGGGACTAAGGGTGAATTGAATTTGAAGAGTAATGTTAGTTTTTTGTTGTAAAAAAGGACCCTGGGTCAAAGTTGCTTGGAGCAGGGTATGTGACATATTAGTATTTGGGTTTTATGAAATAAATCTATTGCCAGATTTCAATACTTTTAAGTTTCTATAAAATCACAGAAGGGCTACAGGCCTTTAAAGACTTAAATTTCTATTAATATACACAAATATGTCTGCAGACGTTGTAAAGTTTGTTAGGAATCAAGCGGCGCAGCGGAACCAACACATGAACATGCACAAACGATTATTACGCAGAAAATAGAAAATAGACGACACAAGGATTTAACGTGGTTCGGTCGGTGTGACCTACGTCCACGGGCTGCAACTAGGGTTTTCTTTATTTGCTCAGTACAAAGATTACAAATACATGACAGGGTATATATAGAGACTAATTAGGGTTAACAACTTAATGAACAAGAAAACTAAACATGGGCCCAAGCCCAAAGCCTTCACAAACCCAACAATCTCTCACTTGAAGGCTTTGCGATAAATTCTAGCCCGCCCTTCAAGTACAAAGCAACCCAGTCGTCCAGTAACTTCGGTAATCTTTAAACAAGTCTTCCAAGCCTCCAGTTCCCTGAGAACAAGCTAAGATTTTATCACATCTCCTAGTTGCCCCCGCATCATCAAGTACGCTCTCCCGAGCTCCAACTCAGTCGTGGCTAGTCCCACCAACGACTCATCCTCCATCTTAACCGTTTGGACATTCCACCGGATTAAAAGATACACCGAGTATCACCATCACTCTTAAAATTCAGCAAACAATTACCAGGAGAGAATTTTTCAGCCGTAGTCTTTAAAACCCAACGGTTCTTTGTACTGTGCCCGAAACACGTCTCGTGCTCCCACTGTCACCGAATCCCCTGAATGGTTTACACTTTTGACCCGTTCACCTAACATCCCTACACCAGACTTCATGTTTGCAAAATGAACTCTCTTAGCACTAGATTTAGCGAACCTGATTTTGTCGTGCTTAATGACGGTCATGCATCCCTCAGCAGGTATCTCAACCATATACAATGACCCACGCTTTATACCACAAGCAATAACCATATTACCATTGATCACTCTTCATTTACCACCACTAAACCTCACTTCCAGTCCTTGTTTATCCAGCTGACCAACCGAAATCAATTTCTTCTTCAGCCCTGGAATCACCCTGACATTCTTTAGGTTCCATGTAATACCCAATGAAGTACCCAGATCAATATCACCCATGCTCGTTACCTAAAGTATCTCGTGATTGGCTAATCGTACTTTTTCAAAATCACCATGTTTCAGATTCACCATCGTTTCCCTATTGTCCATGGCGTGAAAAGAAGCCCCTGAATCCATGACCCAAGAGTCCACACCGTTTTTCACACCGAGTATCAATGCATCATCATCAGAAACATCCCCAACAGCAGTGTTCAATTCTTTCTTATTTGGACATTGACTCTTAACATGTCCCATCTCATTGCAGCTCCAACACTTCACATTCTTCCTAGGTTTAGATGAACTTCTTCCTCGACTCCCATTGTTCTTGTTATTACCCCGACCCCTACCAACATTTAGTAGTTCACTATTAGATGATTCACCCGAGTTCCTTCTTCTGACTTCTTCACCCATGATTAGATCTCGAATACCATTAAGAGTGAAACCCTTAGTCCCCACAGAACTTGAATTTGCAGTCACAGTTCCAGACCAACTATCAGACAGAGACGACAAGAACAGTAGAGCCTGAACTTAATAATCAAACTTAATTCCAACAGATACAAGTCTTGTTAAGATTGATTTTAGATTTTTAATATGAGCAATCACTCTCATACATATTTGACAGAGCAGTCATCATACCACGAGCCGTGGTTTCCTTAATGACGTTAAAAGCAACATTTTTCGTCAAAGCCAATGTACTAACCGCACGAGCCTTTTTGTCCTTTGATTCCCAATCAACTTGTTCTATTTTCGCAGGTTTTTCTTCTAGTATCATATCCAAGTCCTTTTGACATAACAACGCTTCTACTTGCATTTTCCACCAACTAAAATCAGAATAGTTAAATTTCTCGATGACAACCTTCCCGTCTTCAGCCATCTCAAACAACAAACAAGAAGCAAATCGAAACAATGGACAGTCACAGCAATGGCACGGCCCTGAACTTTACGACTGATCTACTGAACACTGTCAATGACCGATTTGCTCTTACAAAAAACCTTTGCAGACAAATCTAAACCCGAATATACTTTTCTTTCACTAACATGGTTTCCCAAACAGTTGATAATAATCCGTCAATAAAAAACAGAAACTTGAAAACACAAAACCCTAACCTTTACCTCCAAAAGCTCTTTACCAAACCCTAATTGACGGCTCAAAGGGTTTCAACCTGGTACTAAATCGCGATCAAACCTCCTTCAAAAAAAGAAACACCTACTAGTTTCTTTTTCTCTCCAGATCGTAAAAAAAGAATAAAGCTTTTTCTTTTGTCTTCTTGTGATTAAATGGCTAAAAGTAGTTATGTCTCCCGTGTGTCACGACCCGCCAAAATTTCAGGTCGTTACACCATACTCCGGAAGGTTCCGGGCACGTTTAGAGGCATCAAAGGCTGCTCGGAAGAACCCGGAACAGCCCCTAACTTTCTGGACTACTGAAGGGACGTCGGAAGGTGCTAGACCAACCTTCAAAGGGTCTAGAAATGGCTGGAAAGGGCTGCACAATTCTGCCCAAAACGTGCAGCCCCATAAACACCAAAATCAGCTTCGGAAGATTCTAGAACGGGCTACAATATTCTGATTTTTATGAGTTATGAAGAAACTCTAGATGCAACCATGAAGCTTCCAAGATCATGCTTGAAGACCTTGGTGTTTACTAGAGATTACTAGAAGTTATCATGTAAATATCTAAGATATTATGTAAGATCATTCTAGACTTAGAATGATCTAGACTTAGAAAACTAGTATAAATAGGTAATGAGGCTTCATTTGGAGATCACCCAACATCTTTGTAAACTCAAAGCCTTGTAATCTTGTTTCCTTGTAATATACAAGTACTTTCCTGGTAACTCTTGTTTACCAATCTTCTAGCAAAACCTTGCTAAACTTACAAGTCTTCCGCTGCACTATAAACCAAACCACCCATACCGGCTTACTTAGATCATTATCTAAGCGCCGCACGAGAGTCAAGAAATAACTCCGTGACAGTTGGTATCAGAGCAGAAACGATTCGTTGGGATGGCTGAATCAAAACCAGTTGGCACCAACACCGCTACCGGCGAAGACACTCGCAAGGGAGGCAAAATGACGTCCAAGGAGATTATGGCTAGCTTGGACAAAAGAGTCGAAGATGCTGAAACATCCATGGTTGAGTATAAAAACCATGTCAATGCCTTGAAAGCAGAATTCGACACCTACAAAGAACATGTCGATGAGTCGCTACAACAATTGGAGCCCCTTCCTGGCGAACTCACCGAACTACAAGAAAATTTTAGACTCGCACTTGCAGTCATACGTAACGAGATAAAAGAAGTACTTACAAAGGAGCTGGGTCAACTAAAAAGCAACATCGAGAAAGAACTTGCTGGATGCCATGAAAGCTTCAAGGAATTGCAAACCGAAGTTAGTATCTTAAAGAAGGCACTAGCAAATAACGGAGATAGCACGAGCATCACTTCCACAAAGGTAAAAATCCCAAAACCTTCACCTTTCATTGGCAAACGAGAGGCGCGGGCTGTGGACGACTTCCTTTGGGAAATCGAACAATATTTTGATGGCATTGACGTCACTGATGATGCCAAGAAGATCAAGATGGCGTCCCTCTACTTAAAAGACACGGCTGCACTATGGTGGAGACGTATGCACATGGAAATCGACAAAGGTACGCTCATCATCTCGACTTGGGCTGATTTCGTAAAAGAAATCAAAAAGCAATTCTATCCGGAGAATGCCCCATACGAAGCGAAGATTCGACTTCGTAATCTCAAACAAAAGGGCACAATCAAAGACTATGTCAAAGATTTTTCAACTCTTGTGCTCGAAATTCCGGATCTATCGCCCCAAGATGCGCTCGTGTACTTCATAGATGGCTTACAATTCTGGGCAAAAACCGAGCTAGAGCGTCGGAATGTCCAAGACCTGTCGACAGCCATCTCTGTTGCTGAAAGTCTACATGATCGTAACGAAACACGATCACCTAAGTCTTCGAATGAGGACATCAACAACACAAAAGGTGGGGGAGCCAGACCCATCAACAATAACAATCAATTCCGAAAAGAAGACACTCGGAAACCTTTACAAATAGCTAACGAACCATACAAAGGTTGCGTTATATGCGACGGGCCGCATAACCCACGTTATTGCCCAAAGAAAAACAGCCTAAATGCAATGACAAAGACAAATGAGGAATCAACCGAAACCGAGGAGGTTCACCTGGGAGCAATGCAGTTACAAGTACTCAACGCTTTAACTGCAATCGAAGGAAGACCCCTCGAAATGGTGAAAAATGAGAAAAAAGAAACAAGTCCAGAAACAACTATGGACAACACTACGAACTCGGAAGCAAAAGGCCTTCGATTCGTAACCATCGAAGTCAAGGGACAACAAGCAAAGGCGCTAGTCGACACTGGGGCGAGCCATAACTTCATCTCACCTGAGGAGGCTAGAAGACTCGGTATGCCTATTACATCCCAAGAAGGTTTTATCAAGCCCGCCATTGGAGACCCGCAGACGATCGAAGGATACTCATGGAATGTAAAGACAAAAATCGGGACATGGACAGGCAAGTTAAACTTCTCTGTTGTGCCTCTTGACAACTTCCCTATTGTGCTTGGAATGGACTTTTTCCGCAAAGCCAAAGCCATTCCAGCAACCTTCATAAACACATTATACCTCATCAAGGAAAACAAAGTGCATACGGCGCCACTAGAAACAAGGCATCTAGGAAAGACGATATCCGCAATGCAACTCATGAGGAGCCGTAAACCATTCAAGAATCGCAACGAGGGCGTTGCGAATTTAGGTGGGGGAGAATGTCACGACCCGCCAAAATTTCAGGTCGTTACACCATACTCCGGAAGGTTCCGGGCACGTTTAGAGGCATCAAAGGCTGCTCGGAAGAACCCGGAACAGCCCCTAACTTTCTGGACTACTGAAGGGACGTCGGAAGGTGCTAGACCAACCTTCAAAGGGTCTAGAAATGGCTGGAAAGGGCTGCACAATTCTGCCCAAACGTGCAGCCCCATAAACACCAAAATCAGCTTCGGAAGATTCTAGAACGGGCTACAATATTCTGATTTTTATGAGTTATGAAGAAACTCTAGATGCAACCATGAAGCTTCCAAGATCATGCTTGAAGACCTTGGTGTTTACTAGAGATTACTAGAAGTTATCATGTAAATATCTAAGATATTATGTAAGATCATTCTAGACTTAGAATGATCTAGACTTAGAAAAACTAGTATAAATAGGTAATGAGGCTTCATTTGGAGATCACCCAACATCTTTGTAAACTCAAAGCCTTGTAATCTTGTTTCCTTGTAATATACAAGTACTTTCCTGGTAACTCTTGTTTACCAATCTTCTAGCAAAACCTTGCTAAACTTACAAGTCTTCCGCTGCACTATAAACCAAACCACACCATACTGGCTTACTTAGATCATTATCTAAGCGCCACACGAGAGTCAAGAAATAACTCCGTGACACGTGGCTAGCTTAAAAAAAGATTCTCCTTTGTTTCAAGCAAACCCCCAAGAAAAACAAAGAACTTGATATTATTCTCTTTTCTTGTCAAACGTGAACAACAAAAAAAAAACGGCAATCGAATACGGGCAATCGAACCTTTTTGTGAATTGTTTATCAGTGCAACACCGTGTGTTCAATGAACGAGCTAATGCTCTGATACCACTTGTTAGGAATCAAGTGGTGCAGCGGAACCAACACACGAACATGCACAAACGATTATTACGCAGAAAACAGAAAATAGACGACACAAGGATTTAACGTGATTCGGTCGGTGTGACCTATGTCCACGAGCTGCAACTAAGGTTTGCTTTATTTGCTCAGTACAAAGATTACAAATACATGACATGATATATATGGAGACTAATTAGGGTTAACAACTTAATGGACGGGAAAACTAAAATAGGCTCAAGCCCAAAGCCTTCACGAACCCAACAAATGTATGTTCTCATCATATGTATGGTCATAGTTTAACATCATGTATGGTGTTGAAATGCATATTTTGGCCATGTATCGAAGTAGTTTCAAAGCCACTGTCGTATATCTTGTATGCAAAATATGACGAATCTAAATTTTGGATTAATATTTGCATATTTGAAATATACAACCAATATTATTCTCTGTGATATGGTGCATTGGAGTAATCATTATATTTGTTAGCATATCTAAATCCAAGAATAAGTAGTTTATTGTAAATTGTTTGTAGTTGATTGAAGTTCTAGGAATATTTGAATTAAGACTATTGTTAACTTGATTGGTTGATTTAAATAAGAATGAGCATTAAGAGTTAGGATCAAGTTCATATGTTTAATAGGGAATAGTTATTAGAAATGATCTTGCTTAAAATTACTTAATAGATTATTCTTTTAAGTAAAATTTGAAGATTTTACTTAATAGATTATTCTTTTAAGTAAAATTTGAAAATTGGTAATGCTTGTGTCCTCTGATCTTATATACATATTAGTGACTCGTTCATGCAAAAGTTGTGCTTTCATGTAATTTGGCATTGTTCTTTAGCCGTGCAATTATAAGAGCTAGTGGTGGGTACAACATGAAGTGTAGCGAGAGGCGTAAGCAGTCAGATACGTTCCCTTATTCACTAAGAAGTTGTGACATCTCTAGGTTTCTCGTTGATTCAAATTGATGAAGTACATGAGATACTCAAATGATGTTTGTTTGATCACTTTGAATCTTAATCGAGTAATAGAATAGTTGAACACTATATGAAATTGATCTTTATCGAAATCTCATGTTTTATGAGATGTCTACTATTGATGGATAACTAACAATCTTACCATACACAATTGCCTTTGATGTGCATGCATCTTAATAAACTGTTGCATTAGATCACTTAAGTCTTGTATTATTGGGTAAAAGTAGGGTGTTATGTGACGTCCTACGTTGTTTACATTGATGTGATGTATGTTGAATCTTTTGCAAGTGAGGGATCGTGGGAACTATATGTCAAAGGTGCATAATATAACATGTGGTCATTATAATTATATGATTATAGAAGTTCACACCTAAGCATTTTACTAAGTAAGCCTTTAGTATAAATTTAACATGAGACCTTGCCAACTTTTGTAGTATTATATGGTGCAATGATGTAAACTAAGAATATAAATTAATAATACTGATTTTCCATTACTTTCTAAACATATCTTAACACCTCAAATATTTGACAAAGTAAATACAAGAAATAATAAAGATGAGATGAAAGCTTGTTATGATCAAATGACAATTAAAGGAGGGCTAGGTGTGAGAAGTTAGACAAAAAGGAATTCCCTAATCCCTCCTTAAGACTAGTAGTAAAATTTGTCGTTTTCGTTACTAGGAGCTTGGTTCTAGGTTTTCAGACCAAAATGTGAGATTTTCATGTAAAAATATGCATGTTAGCTTACATCTATGCTTTAAATGTGTTCATGTATCGAATATAAAGTTTGTGAATGTAAAAGGTGGAATATTGATGAATAATGTCAAAACTAGGGTTTTTTTTTTATAAATAAAGTGAACCCTGCAGGTGAAAGTTTCACTGTAGCTGGTAATCAATTTTATTAAGTACGTCTTTATTAAGTTTTGGGTAATGCAGTCAAATGTTTCAGATGAAAGTTTTGGGTGAAATAGTTCAAACTTTTTGATGGAAGTTTTGGATGAAAGTTTCCCAATGATTGACGCAATTCACATGTGGACTTATGATACGTCGTTAAAGGGACTCTAGTTTACTACAAGGGTTAAAGTCATCCGGTTTACGAGAACTGATAGCTATTGTTCAGGTGAGTTCTTGATGCCTCGTTGTGCATGGTCAAGTGAAATTTTTATTTGAGGTGCTAATGATAACAAATTAGACATTTGTTACAATGTGATAGATGTAACTATGTATGGATGATAATGCCTAATAGATCGTTTTACTTTTATCGTGATGTATGTTGAATGAGTAAAGTGATTATAGAAGCAAAATAATAGTTGAATGGTATATGATGCATGGATAAAGAACGATATGGTAATGTTACCGATAAAGATGATATATTGGATAAAGAAGCCGTGCAATCAACGCATAAATGTGGATAATAGTCTTGTATGTGTTGTAAACACAAATAAGGAGTCTTGTACAACAAACTAATCTATGAAAATAAACATAATTTATTTATGAAAATATTTTCACAAATCCAGGTTTTAAAAAGGAACTACTAACTAGATCTGACACAATCGGTAAGTATACCTGTCGTGATTTAGTATAGTTTAGCAAGTTCAGATATTAAACCTTAGAGGTAAGTTTGGCGGCTTTCGATAATGGTCCTCTATCTCTATCGACTTCTAATCATATTTATCAAGTTGGTATATTTATTATAATTAACGCACGAAATTCAAAGTTAATGAAACACATAATCTAAATTCGAGAAATAACGACAATAAAAATGTCGATAAACTAAAGAAAAACTATCAAACATGGAAAAACAACTATCTAGACAATGATTTGAATTAGTGATTTCAATTGTCTCAGGTTATGGATAACTGATTGGTAACCAATCAAAAGATACATCAACTTAAAAGATATCAAGATATGTTAGATTTCCTTTCAGTCTAACTAGCATAACCCCCAATAAATTCAAAAGAGAGATGTGAAGCTCAATGGAATGTAGAGACTAGAGTAGTTCACCTTCGGACTCACTAACCTGTTAAAATATTCACGTGTCCACATAATTGATTATCCATTGACCTCACAATTCACAATACATCCGAGAGTGTAAGGGATGCAAGGAACGACCTAGTGTTACCAATGTTGACTAGATTAGGACTAATTAATATATCATTAGGGTTAATTCACTCTCGTGTAACTAAATAAATAAAACCTAATAACCAAGATAAATCAATAATCCATCACCTCTCGGTCTCATACCTAGTCTAATTACATATTTCAAATTGATTATTCTACCTATTCGTATGGTGATCTACATCTATATTCAACCAAACTTAATCATAACATAAAGTAATGACTATAAACATATAACCTTAATCAAATAGCACAAAACTAGTCGGTTAAAGCATACTAGGAACATGATAAGCATAATCATCCAAAAACGCAGCAACTAATAACATCAAATCAGTAACAAAAAGCATTAACGTGAATATCAACTAATCAATACAATTGAATACCCGAAAACATACAAAATCAACCAATATTTATCACAAGTCTAGATAGTTTAATGAATTAGCTACTCATAAACATGACAAATAATCCAATTCCAGTAAAAGTACTAAACATCATGTTAACAAAGTGAAAATAACGAAAAACTAATCAAAGCTAATAACCAAATGATTAACAAACCGAAAAGCTCTTCGAAACTTCAATCCTAAGCTCCACTAACTCGTCCAAGCTTCCAATATTCGTCTCCAGACGCTCCAGAAGGTTAAAAGCGTATATCCTTCAAAAATCTTAAATAACTTGTTTAAATATGAGAAATTAGAGTTTCTGGTCGTGTGATTGTGATGTGACCCGCTTTGCAAGGCCGATGTGGGGCGCCTCACCTTAGGGCGATTAAGCTTCATTAAATAACATGACGTGCATCTTTTTGTGCAAGCAACCCTGATGCAGCTCGCATCCAAATTACGATGCTTGGCGCATCGTTTCCCTTCCTCAAACATTTGAATCTTCCATAACTTCATGCTCGGGATCTGGTTTTCTACCACGTACATCTCATATAATCTTCATTAAATTTTATAATTTCACCAACCAGTATGACTAAATATCAAATTCCTCTAAATTTACATCAAAACTTGTTTAAATGTGGATATTCTTAATATAAAAACATATGTGTTTCACAACACCATCACAAACTAATAATGGAGTCTTGTAGTTAGTACGAGCAAAACCTATAAAGAAATTTTGTACAAGCAACATATAAGGAGTCTAGCACTAGTGTCAAGCGTTTAAAGATAATAAAATATATGGTAGAATGATTTATGTTACGTATAAAGCTATGATATTGAATAAAGTTATAGTATGTATAAAGTTATGTTACAGATAAAGTTAAGTTACATATAAGGTCCCAATGCATATAAAGTTATGCCATGCGTAGAGATATGTTCGACTATAATTAGGATGTGTTTAAAGTTAGAAATGCTTGCACGTGTGTTACATGTAAAGTATACGGATGAAGATACAATATATATAAAATGTGACTGTATGAATATATAATACGTGAAAAAATATTATAGATAAAGTTCTAATATGTTTAAAGGTATGTGCCATTAAAGTTATAATGTTAAAGAATGTTTTACATTGCTCAAGTAATTAGAACTCACTTAGCAAACCTAACATTTTAGCATGTATAGCTGGGTTAAGGTACATAAATGTTGGCAAGCAATGATGGTAAACATAGCTTGCAGGTCACTACAAGAAGACAGGTCTTTAGGGGCGACAAGAGTCGCCGCTAAAAACCTCAATTGTCGCCGCTATTACTTTTAGCAACGACTTGTCGCCGCTAAAAAATCGCCACTAATAAATCGTTGCTAATGGTCAAAATTTCGCCGCTAATGGGTCGCCACTAAAAAGGTCGCCGCTAATGCCTCATTGTCGCCACTATTGGGTCGCCGCTAATACCCGCAGACATGACGAAAATGTGTCGCCCCTAATTCCCCCTGTCGCCGCTAATACCCCTGCGCATCTATTATAGCTTCCTGCTGCATTTTTCGGTTTTCCCATATTTTCAATGCAAATGTATACATGACAATCTACATATTCTGCGTACATTTACTAACTCTAAATTTATAAACATAAATTACCATACATGAATATATATCCGGTCGTTACAAACATAACGTTTTAGAATTCCGTCTAGGTACATTCTAAACCTAAAAACCATACTAAGTCACCATCCGTTCATACATTACAATACAATTCATACATAAACATTCTAAATTAAGTCAACATACATTTATCATTAAGCTTCATCATCTTTGTCACACCCCAACCTTGACGGCGGAAACGTCGAGGTGTAAGGGATTACGATTGTTCACAGCAACATGACGCTATTATTAATTCCAAATATATTAATCAAGATTCAATTTTAACAATACAAGTAAAAGACTCAAACAAAGATACATCATGTATACAAGGTTGAAAGTGACAAAATCATTGTTTATTTCTCTAAGTTCAGTCCTAAGTGAGATAAGCTTCAAAGAGTAGAACGCATACTTGGGTTATTCCTGAAACATGTTAAAAAAATAAAAGGTCAACATAAAAATGTTGATGAGCATTCCATAGTTTTCAATACATAGAATAGATAAAAGATGGTAATTCAAGTTGTAAATTAGTGAATAAAGTGATTAGGGATGTTATGAACAATGCAACAATCAAACCTTGACAAAGTTTTACAAGTGTCAAACGTTAAAAGTATATAAGATTAGCTAAGTGTACTTGGATCAACCAAGCAGGCTTGTCAGGCCCATAGATCTATGACGTCGCCAGGCTAGCATAGTTAGTGATTGTACATATAACGCCATAACATGGTAACCACAAAAGTTCAACTAACCACAACATACAGGTGAAATGCCATAAGTTTACAAGAATCAAACGTTTTACAAGTGCAATGATATAAGTTAACATGTTTCACCCCAAAGTGTAAAAATAAGAAAAAGGGGTACGGAAATACTCACCTTGATATATGCATTACAAGGTGATAATAAAGATTAAACGATGATCCAAAGTATCCATTACAAGCACCTAAATATATATTACAAGTTTAAGGTTAATAATAAGATTAACGTTCATATAAGAATTAGAGTTTCATTAGTTTTAAGGTTAATAAGTAATAAGTTTATAAAGTAATTGTTTACATTTTTAATCCTCTTGAGGAATTATATATGTAAATATTTTAAAAAATATCTTTAAGTATAAATATTGATATGATTCACTACTAATAAAGCTTTATAATTATTTAAAATTAATAGAAATAACGTTTTAATTAATTATTAATCTACACCTTTAATTAGTATATTTTATAAGAAATAACCTAAAATAACGCGTGTAAATAATTTTATGAAATTATAAAATCTTTATAATTTCCACAATTATCATGATTTATCCATAATTAAAGATAATATAGTGTCCAATAATAAATTAATAATTTAAATTATTATTTAGAGTCCATTTTTATAAAAATAACTATTTATAACATTTGTAAATAATATTTTATAAAAATTATTAAGGTGTTTTAAATAAATAAATTTGTAGAAAATTAATTAGGTAACTTTTAAAATAAGGAGAGTTTGTAAAACTTATTTTTATAATTTTTAGAATTTTTTATATATTTTTATATAGGCTAAAAAGCCTTAAAAAATATGTGAGGTTGCCCGGATTCGAACCCGGGACCTTTTGTTTGGCCTGCGAGGCAAATATGAGTTGATCTTCTTTGTCCTATTTTTGATCAGTGTTGGTACTTGTAATATTATTTTCAAATCTAACACCCCTTCGAGTATCGTACCACTTGCACCAAAATAGGACAGTTGAATAACCATTTGGATAATGCATCTCAATAATCTCTTTTAATTGATCATAATACTTCTCACCATTTTCTCCTTCCACTAAAACCTCAGAGTTTTGTGTTGTACGTCGTGCATCACGGTCAAGTACCATAAACCTAACACCGTTGACTATACATGCGGTGTAAGTAAAGACATTTACACTCGCACCCATGGAAATAGAATACAACTCCGAGTGGAATTCTGGAGAATTTTGTTTTTTCATCGAATAGACCTAATATAGTTAGAAATATATAGTTATACACATGTTATATAGATATGTATAACTACCTGACAACTATATATAGATACATGTTATATATGTATTACCTTCTCAAGAAACCAGGTAGGAAAATTAGTTTAAACATCATCTTGGGGTTTTTTAGATTTGAATTCACTACATTGATAATAAAAATATACAAGTAAGGAAAAGATAAATATTTAACAAATATATTATGAAAAGTTAATGATAGTAACACTTACTTCATGTAGTTCCTAATTTCTTTGACGCTATTGAGGACAAACCATTCCAATTTTATTTTTTCGCTTACAGAAAGATATTTGATCTTCAATGCGCTAGCCGGACGACAAAGAGACTCAAACACCCACAACTTTCTTTTTTCAATAACAACGTCCTCGTTTCTGTCAGGGCGATTGAACTGAGTTTCAACATCTCTAAGGTACCTCGAACAAAATGATAGAGTTTCTTCCGCGATATAGCCTTCTGCTATACAACCTTCTGGCTTTCCCTTGTTTCTGATATAACTTTTAAGTTTTTTCATATACCTTTCAAATGGATACATCCATCTCATACACATTGAACCCCAAGAATCGCTTCATCAGGTAAGTGCAAAACAAATGAACTATGATGTCAAAAAAAAAAAAAACAGGAGGATAGATCAACTCTAACTGACATAAGATTGTCAGAATGACAAGTTTTGCTTTCTTCATATCTTCAACCAATAGTGTTCTGGAACAAATTTGCTTAAAACATATAAAGATCGACTATTGGTGTATATACATCTTTTGCCAAAATCCTCTAACCCTAATTGGCATCAAACGTTGCATTAGAATATGACAGTCATGAGATTTCAACCCAGTAATGTTTGTATTATTATCTGTCACTCTCTTACTAATATTAGATCCGAACCCATCTTGTAATTTAACATTTTAAATAAACTCACAGAAAAGCTTTCGATCATTGACTTGGAATGAGTATTTTGGTGGGGCTTACATAACTTGCCACTAGCATTTTTTTTAAACCACGACGTCTTTCGAATGTTTAGTTTTTTCCAAGTCAACACGTACGTTTGACGTGTCTTTTGTTTTATCATTCATTAAAAGAGTACCGAGCAAACTATCACACACATTTCGCTCAATATGCATCACATCTAAATTGTGCTTTAGCTGCAAAGAAGACCAATACTCAAGTTCAAAAAATATGCTTCGTTTAGACCAATTTAACTCAAGCCCTCTCGCTTTCTCATAACACCTCCAAAACTAGGATGCTTGCTCGGTAGACGAGGGAGTAAACGATCGAGTTGAGCCTGTATATCGGCATCACTAAATTGTTTAGGAGGTGCTCTTGTATCGGTTGTCCATTAAATTCCAAATTTGTTCTCCATGGATGGTTAGCATCTAAGAACCGACGATGACCAACATATACAACTTTATTTGTTACTCGTGTTGAAGGAGTGTCTTCGTTGCAAGTCGGGCATGCTTTGTATCCCTGTCCGCTCCAACCTGATAGACTACTACGGGCTGGAAAGTCGTTTATTGTCCATAACAACACCGCCTTCATTGTGAAGAATGTGTTTGTTGCCGTGTCTTTAGTACGTATGCCTGTATGCCACAATTCGTTAAGCTCATCCACCAACGGTCTAAGGAAAACATCTATATCCTCCCAGGTGATTTAGGGCCAGGAATCAATAAAGTCAACATGAATGATGACTCTTTCATGCATAGCCATGGAGGCAAATTACATGTGGTGAGTACAACCGGCCACGTGCTGTGAGCCGAACTCATGTTACCAAATGGATTAAAACCGTCAGCTGCAAGCCCTAGGCGAACATTTCGGGGTTCATATCGCGAAGTTAGAGTACTTTTTATCAAATTCTTTCCATGAAGATCCGTCAACAGGATGACGCATCGTACCTTCTGATTGTTCAGTACTGTGCCTATCATATCCTTTGCCGTGTGCCTTGAACAATACAAACGTAATAGCCGTGGGTCAAAGGAAAGTATCGTAACACCTTGTGAGCTACTTTCTTACCCTTTGTGTTTGTATCAACCCATCGACTCTCCTTACAAACGAGACAATTCTGTAACAACTTGTGGTCGTTCCAGAAGAGAGCACAATCATTTTTGCACAAGTGTATCGACTCATACCCTAACCCATTTTTTTAGTGTCGTTTTGACAAAATAATGCGAAGGGGGGATCTTGTTGCCTTCTGGATGTGAAATTGCAACAACTTAAGAGATTATCAAATGAACTATAGTCCATTTTGTAGGTCGCCCTACAAAATACAAAAAACAACTCAAATCAATTCACTATCCTTAATTTCATATAACATCAAGCAAAATTGAGACAAATAACAGTAATTTTACACACTACATCATACAGGAACCAAATCTAAGAAAAGAAAACAAAAAAATACCTTCAAAGACGGATCTAGCGGCGACAGTGAAGTAGCAACAGCAGTGACGATCGCGATACGCGTGTGGAAGTAGCCTTTAGCAGCGACGGTCGAGTACGCAGCAGCAAGCTGCAGCCGCCGGCCGGTAGGCGGCAGCCGCAGGCGAGGGGTGGTCCGGTGAGGGATCGAGTAGACGGCAGCAGCCGAAGGGGGCCCGACCGGCGGGCCGTGGAGGGGTGGTCGGCGAGGGCGTGGCCAGTTGAGGCTGGGGTGGTCGGTGAGGGGTGGTCGGTGAGGGGTGGCCGGTCGGCGAAGGTGCAGTGGTCGGCGAGGTGAATTTCGTGGAGGTGAATTTCATGGAGGGAAATGATACAGCAGCCGCGCGATTGGGATATTAGGGGTAACAGCATTAGCGGGCATCGCCGCTAATGCCTTGTTGTTACGATGCACTGAGCCGTCAGATCTACATTTGATCGACGTCCAGAAAGTTGTTGAAAGCGCCGTATGGATCGCAGACTATTAGCGGCGACTTGTCGCCACTATTAGCGTCGCCGCTAATGCCCGTCGCCACTAAAGACTTTGTCGCCCCTAAAAGTGTCGCCACAATTATAAAATTCTTGTAGTGGGTAAAGACTACCCTGATCAGAGACCTCATCCTTATGCTTAAAGTTTACATTATCGGACAACATACTATGGTTTCATATTTAGTCTTTGAAGAATGATTATATGTATGGTTTTTTGCTACGATATTTATAAAATTTTCAGTTTAGAACTATGTGCTTATGTATGAACCTAATTATGAGGTTTTTCAAGTGTGTACCTTACACTATACCAAGATCATTATTTCTAATATATCGCATAATGTTACTAAAATGGGTCCTCAAGGGATTGCTTAAAATAACTTTCCACTAAATATGATCTATGAAGGCACATTGTCTACGGTCTAGGGTTTAGTCGCTGGGTAAAATCAATGTCACCAACAAATTTACTCCACAAGAAGTTAGTGCCTTCCAAGAAGTAGAAAATATAATATTCTTGCAAAATATGCATACATATAAATTCCTCAACGCCAATCTTCCCAAACAGTAGGTCTGTGGTTACTTAATGTTATGCCATTGATGATGCTTTCTTATAATACCTGCAGTTCTAAATTTAAACCACATGGTAGCAATATGAGATGCTTCAAACTTCATTGAACATGTCTATGTGATAGAAGATATTCTGATGAGAATGGTTTAGCTTAAATCGTCAATTCTAATAAGTTGTTTGGATCAGTAGCAGCAACATAACTTGGAAACAATATTATAAATTTGACCAAATCTGTATTTACAATATTTGTGCTAATGATTCGTAATTTACCTTGCGCATAAGTCTCAACAGCAGTTGATTACTACTTACTAAAGTTATGGATGAAAACTCCAATAAGGATTTCTAGAACCTCTAAGGATCGTGAGAACTATAAGAACTAATCTTAGTCGTTGATTTATATAGATTTTATTAATATTTATTTTGTAACAAAGGATAATATGTAATTACACTTATTTACTGATATGCTATCGAACATAATGATAACAATAAAATAATAATAATAATAATAATAATAATAATAATAATAAATATAATAATAATAATAATAATAATAATAATAATAATAATAATAATAATATTAATAATAACACACATAATAAAACAGCAGCCGCCGCCGCCGCCGCAGCCGCAGCAGCAGAGCAGCAGCCGCCGCCGCAGCCGCCGCCGCCGCCGCAGCAGCCGTTGCGCTGCAGCCGCCGCCGCACCGGAAGCCGCCGCACCACCACCGCAGCCCGCCGCACCACCACCGCCAAACCACCACCACCACCGCACCACAACCACCACCACAACACCACCACCACAACCACCACCACCACAACAACCACCACACAACAACAACACCACCACCACAACAACCACAACAACAACCACAACAACAACCACAACCACAACAACAACCACAACCACAACCACGACCACCACGACGACGACGACGACCACGACGACGACGACGGCGGCGGCGGCGGCGACCACGACGACGACGACGACCACGACCACGACGACGACCACGACGACCAGCACGACGACCAGCACGACGACCAGCACGACGACCAGCACGACGACCAGCACGACGACCAGCACGACGACCCACGACGACCAGCACGACGACCAGCACGACGACCGCCGCGCCGACCGCCGCGACGACCGCCGCGGCCGCCGCGGCAGCCGCGGCTGCCGTGGCAGCAGCACAGCAGCAGCAACAGTTTATTAAATTATATATATCAATAATAAAATAGTAATATTAGTTGTTTTTTGAATTCAAATATGTCTGATGAATCTTGATAAGTCACTTAACCGTCATAAGTTTTTTAAGTTTTGGGTTTACTTTAGTACAATTTTTACTTAAAAAACTAATTTATTACGTTTGTACTTTTAGGTAAGAGTCCATACGAGTAGGACAAATATAAAATGTTTCTCTGCATACGTTTTAACTTAAGTTTTATTTAGAAATTAGTCACGTCAAATGTAAACGTTTTCATTCAACGTCATATTTTTAGGTAAGTGACTATAAAAGACGAGTCAAATATAAAATATTTCTATGCATAGATTTTGACCCACGTTTTGTTCGGAAATTAGTATCATCAAATATATAACGTTTTTTATGGTATAAATCCAATTTACTCTACGTTTCAACTAAATTTACTTCGTAAATGAGTCTGGAAGATTGTAATTCTATGTGCTTCTTTTATGTACACTTTGACTTCGCTTACGTTTTGACATAATTTTGTTTAAAAAAAATGAAGTTCAAGTATAATATATTTTCGTTCAACGATATAAATTCGAGTTAATTCACAGTTCAACGTGAATTTAACCAGGAGATAATTAATCGGTCAATTGTTAGTCTATACTTTATAACGCCACTTGAAATGCTGCAACGTGCGGTCGCTAAAAAAATGTTAATTAAACTCCCCTATAATCACTCATTTTCTTTCTTTTAATCAAGATTCTTTGTTTATTTCTCTAAACCTAAATCTACATACTCCAATCTCTTTTCTAGATTCGTGATACTCACAGTGTGGGAATTCGTCGTCGGCAAAGTCGACCAACTATAGAAGATGCCCTTGTTTTTATTTTGGTTTAAGCATTATGTTGAAATCGCAAAGGTCGAACATTTAAGAAGTGACGAAGCTAAGCTTAGATCTGATTTGGCAAAGAAGCATTCTGTTGGTGGAAAACTATTATTGGTCTCATGTTTCTTCTTAACGGTTGTCAATTCCTTTCTAGTGTAGGCTAGGTTGATTTTCTATTAGTTTTGATTATTGTTTCTTAAATTTGAACCGTGATTTTAAGTTGATGTAATTTCATGGTTATATGTAACTTTTAAATGTTTATATTTACATACAAGATTACATATATGTAAATAACTTATATTATGTACATATTGAATTAGTTATATTTTTAAACATGATTATACGTATGTAATTTCTGTTTGTTAATACATTTTATACACGCTTACATATATGTAAGTCACTAAATAGTTTGAGTTAGAATGAGAAAATATATAAATTGTAAAGATGTGGAAGAGAGATGAGGGAATTAAGTACTTACAAACTAACTAGAGAGAGAAGTAAGTTAAAAGATTATTAATATACCTTTTTGTCTAATATTAACCCGTTAAATGACACATTAATTACAGTTTGATCTTGTTTAATCACAACTATTCATCAAAACAATCAATGGTTAATATTAGTTTATGAGTTCTCATTTAAAGAGAACTTTTAAAAAGAACCTAACCCAACTTCAATATATTAATATATAAATCATTATCTAGTATATAATTGTTTAGCTAAATTGTCTTATAATTAATTTTAGACTTAAACACGATTGATCCCTGTGGTTTGCTCATATTATAATATTGGTCTTAACTTTTGAGATATTACAAATTTGGTCCCACTGTATACCAAATCGTAACACTATTGGTCCCTTGAGTGAATGACTGTTACATTTTAAGGTTAATGAGTATGAAGTTACTTTTTTACCCTTAACTAAATGACAAAAATAGAAAACAAAACAAACAAACAAACCAAACATACCCAGTGTATCCGCTGAAGAGCAGGGTACCAAAATAGAAAGTATAATAAATATATATCGTCAACATTATCATCATTATCAACATTCGATCATCATCATCATTACCAACCCCAACGTTTCCCGCCCCACCCCTTTCTCTCCGGCAACCGCTATTGGCTGGCCCCATACACCATAACCACCATCGTCGCACCGCACCCCATCATCGACATCATCCACCACCATCATCGATGCCTGAGTCTCAAACGTCTCCACCGTCCACACATCATCATCAACATCGATACTTTGTCGTCATCATCATCATCCCCACCGTCGATGTCTGAGTCTCAAACTTCCCTCCGCACCGTTGAAGTCCGCGACCACCTAGATCCGCTACTGTCCACCAACGGCCACCTACCACTACCACTTAACCACCATCGACCACCAAGATCCGATGTTGTCTCCTAACGCGATGGTTGTTTACCGATGGGTTGATGTTGGTGGTGTTAGGTGATGATTGTAATCGAACGAGATTTATATTTGGTTTCAATCCTTGTAATGGAAGGGAATGGTGGTTGCAGGGTGGGGAGGACGGTGATGTTGATGGTGGTTCGAGTATGTGTTACGATGGTGACGACTGTGGCGGGAAGCAAGCAAGTGAGGGGGCTGTGATGACATGGTGGTCGGCGGCGATATGGTGATGGTAGTCGGCGGGTTCGCGGTGGCCATGGTGATGACTGATGATGGTCGGCGACGGTGCTTCATGAGTTGCAGGTTGTGGACAAGGAGAAGAATGATGCTACGTGAGTTGCATGTTGTGGATGAGGGGAAGGAGATGTGGGAGTGTGGATCCCAGGCCATATTATATTATATGGGTGTGTGTTTTTTATTTTGTCTTGTAGTTCAAGGACATTTTGGTATTTTCACCTTCACTTAACAAAAAACTTAACAGAATTAGTGTCAACGACCAATAGTGTTACAGTTTGATAAACAGTTGGGACCAAACTTGTAATTTCTTAAAATGGGATCACTATTATAATATGAGCAAACCACATGACCAATCGTGTAATTAACTCTTAATTTTAATTGACAATATCATAATTATTTTGGCGTTTCTAATTGAAGGGCCTAAGTTACTTTATAATATTTTCCATGTAAGTTGCATTAACAACTTATAATATTTCTTTAAGATCAGTAATACACTGTAGATTCAGGCGTTAAATGTATATATATATAACTATTTTTATCATGCCGCACATTGCGGCGACATCAAGCACGGCGTGATAAAGTATTACAATCTACATGACTCGTTTTCAAATTTAATTTACGCCAAAATATGAATACACCGGCTTTAGTGGTCAAAGCTATAAAGTAAGACTTCAATTGGCCCGACTCGTTTTTAAATTTAATTTGTGCCAAAACGTAAAGTAACTCAAATTTACATCGGATTAGTGGCCACAGTTAGAACCCAAAAAGTTCATGAGACAGATAAAAACAAAGACGTAAAAAATTAGTTTTCTTTAAATTAAAATGTAAAAAAGGAAAACCCGAGGCTTTATAAGTTTAAGGGGGTTAAAGTGATATTTTTTCAAAGTTTTTAGAGAAGGTTTAGGGGTAAAAGTAATTTAATAGGGATTTTGGTGAATTAGGTTGGTGTCACTCTAGCTCCAATGCGGTGGGATGCTATAAAACGAACTTTATGTTAAAGCATAAAGTAACTCAAATTACCCACCTTTAGCGGCCAAAACCATAAACTATCGACTACAATCTACCCAACTCGTTTTCAAACTAAATTTACACTAAAACATAGAGTAACTCAAATTTACACCGGTTTTATTGGCCCAAGTTGAAACGAAAATGTTCATGACGCGTAGATAAAAATAAGGACATAAGAAATTAGTTTTTTTAAGTTAAAATGTATAAAGAAAAACCCAATCCTTTAAAAATTCAAGATTGTTAGAATGATATTTTCTAAAGTTTTAGAGAAAGTTAGGGGTAAAAGCATGAATAAAAACACTTGAGAGGGATACTCATGAATTAGGTTGGTCTAACTGTAGCTTCAATGTGGTTGATGCCACAATGACTAAAACTAAATTTATGGTAAAACGTAAAGTAACTTAAATTTACACCGGTTTTAGTGACCAACGCTATAAAGTATCGACTATAATCTAGCCGACTCGTTTTCAAACTAAATGTATACCAAACGTAGAGTAACTTGAATTTACACCCGCTTTAGTGGTCAAAGTTGAAATCCAAAAAGTCCATAACATGTAGATAAAAATAAGAACATAAGAAATTAATCTTTTAAGTTAAAATGTACAAAAAGAAACCCAAGGCTTTAGAAAAGAGTGTTAAAGTGATATTTTTTAGTTGTAGAGAAAACTAGGTTTCAACCCGGCCCGCGCGTTGCGGCGGGTTATTCCCGTAGACCCACTGTTTGATTCCCAGACCGGATCGGACGGCCCGACCGATTTAACCGGTCCGATTAACATACCAGTAAGACGTCCGGTATAGTTCTGAAAACATTGCGTAAACCCTCTTACGTGCCTATTTGTTTTTTGTGTTAAAGGGTTATACCTTGTGCATGTTGAGTTCTACCAATCAATGGCGCCCAAGCGCTGTGACAATAATATAAAATGGTTAAGTACGGAATGGAAGAGTATGCGGCGTCTCAGTTCTAGATATTAAAACGTAAATAAGAAAAAGCATCTCACTACGCAATATCAAGAAATCAAGAAAAATTATGTCATTTTAAAAGTTAGCGTTGATAATACGAAAACGTGTTTTATAGATTAAGAATAAGAAGTAGAAATATATCACGTTCGATGCGACATCTTTTGAGCAAAATCACATCGAAACATAGACTGATTCGGTTTTAACCAAACTCTTTTAAATAAAATTTACAACAAAATATACATAAAAATAAATATATTTAGAGTATACGAAAACACTATATTTTAAAAGATAAAAAATAAAACACATTTAAAATTAGTTAGAAATACTAAATATAATGAAATAGTAAAAGGGAAATAATATGTGAAGTGTGTGCATGTGAACGACGTATGGATTAAGCAAAAAAAGAATTAAAAATGTTGGGATAAAACTTTAAACCAGGGTAAACTCCTTGTAAATAAGCAATCGCCATTAAGTCAAACCACTATCTTGAGTCAAGTTTTGTTCTTTAAATAATTAAAACGTAAATAGAAAAAAAAAATAAAAAATAAACTACTGTAGCAACCGACATATTGGTTTAATATATATTATAACATCTTGTTTTTTGTTTACTTATTTGGAGATTTTAGCAATTTACTTAGAAATCTAAGAAAATAAATTAACATTTTTAGAAATATAAAAATCATACTTGAGGCTTGACTTAGCCAATCTTTTATAAGAGTTCTGTAAGGATTGGGTTGTTTCATAATCTAACGTACACACACATTAAATAAATACTTCATACAAGAGGATTGTTATCCTGGTTAAAACCAATGACCTTAGGATCATAAAAAAACATTGTTCTAATTTAGGCACACACCTTTATAAAGTGACCCCTTATACGCTAACGTATAGGGTCAACTACATCGAAAACAGAAAAATTCAAAGAGCTGTTGCTGGCTATACGTCACATATAACCCTTTATACGACCCATATAGACATATACGACACGTATAACAAAATTCGACACTGAATATGAGAAAAAATTCATGTCGCTGTAAGAAGGGTTAGACAATCACCCTTTTGAATGGGCATCTATATAACCTGTATAAAGTTTAAGAATGTTGACTTATCATATAAGAACATCTCAATAACCGAAAAAAAAAAACTTACCAATTGTTAAAAGGACTACTAACAATCTTAAAAATATATAAAACATAATTGCTAAAGCTAAAGCTGATACCATAATCTAGGAGATGAACACCATCAATAATGGTAGGATGAAAAGACAAATTAAGCAACAAATCCGGAGGTATATACACATCTTTCACCACCCCTTATCCACAATTCCAAAAGATCTTAGGGTAAAATCAATCAACAAAGAAGCTCAAAGGCATTTAAACAAAGAGCAACAATACATTCCTGTGTTCTTACTACTTCAAAATCTTTCCCCATGGCCGTATCCTCTTCTTCTTCTTCTTCCATCTGCCGCTCAATCTCCTCTCTATCCATCTGTTATTCACCAGTTTTAGGGTTTATCAAACCGACCCATCAAAATAATCACATCAATTATGGGTTTAAGCAACTATGGATCTTTGGTCGTCAATTGTTCGTCTTCTGAAAGGGGCCGCTCTTCAGATTCAATGGCGTTTAGGTATCCCCAAATTGGTTTTTGTTATGGGTTTTTGTTCTTTCGATGTTTGCATTCTTGTTTTTAGCTCTTCAAGTTCACTTATTTATATGAACCCAGAACAAAATCTTGATGTAAAAAGCTTGTGTCTGTTAGTGAATGATCTTTGAGTAGCACCCAGTGAAGAAAGATTAAGACTTTCTCGTTTTTGGTTTGTGATGTTTGATATTGAGGTGGGTATAATAGATTATTAGCAAAGCATAAGGACTAATTAGAATAAAATCTTCTGTCACAATGCATATTTTAATCTGAGTTATTATCTTCTGAATACTACATGTTTTAAAATTGTTAAGAGTACTGTAGATATGTTCCTGAGCTTAGAGGAGTCAAACTATTCAGTATAAGGATTTCATACTGAATTTGTTCATAATTTTGCAACATCCTACCTTCTAGAGGCTTTGATTTTCTTATTTGTTAGACACCCTAAATTTGTTATTTGGATTCTTTGATGTTAGTTTGAATGAAATGGCACGTCTAGAGCTCCCGTTAAGTGGCAAAGGGTGCTTCTCAAAGTAAGTGGTGAAGCACTTGCGGGTGACCGTGAGCAAAATATTGACCCAAAGGTAAGAAAGATAGTATTTTGTTTTATGAATATATTCATATTTTGCATTATATTGGCGTATAATGCTACATTTTGGTAAACAGGTACAATGGCTATTGCAAGAGAGGTTGCTGATGTGAGTAGGCTTGGCATTGAGGTACTGATCTTTTTGTTTTATTCATATTTTGGGTATTCACAGGGTTGCCTATTAATCATTGTGGAGAATTTACTCAACTAAGTTATTAATGCTAAATACATATGAAACTTAGCTCCTTTACTGATAGGTAAAAACATCTGCAAACCACAAACTATAGTCTCATACACTGTAGTTATTATTAAAGTTGTAATTTCTGTTTGATTAGATCACTTCCTTTCTATTCTTCCCTTTTTTCATGAAAAAGAGAGGAATTAAAAAGTGTAGAAAATGTGTTTACTGAATTTGAATCTTTAATTGATGGCTACTTAGTAAACATGTGCTCTTTTTTCCTTATAAACCATTATTTGTAAAGATTAAATCGCCAAAATTGAGTTAAATATTCATAACTAGTATTTACATTATTAGACCATTTTGTTTTCTCTGAAATGTTGATGGTTGGAAAGGACTAAATTTCCTTCTGTCATACTTATTTCTTTTAAACATAAGCTACATTCCGCAAATCTAGTGTTGGTAAAGGACACTTATTAAAAGTGTATGTGGGATTTTAAAGGTTGTTTGAATGGGTGTTTAAAGTGGTTATGTAATATTGAACAGCTATATTAGCTTAATCAACTGTAATAATGGGATGTTTGATTTTCCATGAAAATCTTCAGGTGGCCATAGTTTGGCGGGGGAAACATCTTCCGTGGTGCCTCTTGGGCAGGAAGTAGTGGTCTTGATCGCTCATCTGCTGATTACATTGGGTACCACTTACTTCTTTTCTACCAATCATTCTTCTCCAAGTGAACTTATAATATTTACTGTAAGGGTCATTTGGTAAATTTTAAAAAATTATGCTTGTAAAATGCCATATGCCATAAGTAGTAAATAGGATTATATGTGAAGCAGTGATAGGCCTGTGATTTGCTGTTTGATGGGAAGTCCGTGGTTTGCTTTTAAGTCGACTTAAATGTATTTTTGTATTTGGTTTCATAATCCTCTATTAGTTTGACATTTTATTTAACCTTAATATTGTAACCATTTGATCATTTTGCAGCTTGTAAACAATTGTTTGACCAAATTTTAAAGTTTGAAACAAAATCAATATGTTATTTTAAAAGTCAAACATGGGAGTTGGGCCAATACACTTTTGTATCCGTTTGTTAAATTTTATAAATGTATAATTTGCTAGAACTGATTTCAAAAATAAATTAACATCTTTTATTGAAAACAATTTAGGATATTATATGCATTTGCATACACTTTGGATGCCTTCTAAATATTTTTGCCCCATTTAATTATTCAGCTTAACCCATTTGACCTCTTAGGGGTAAAACATAGCCCAAGTTGACCTATTTATAAGTAAACATGTCAACATTCCCATGTTTGGTTAAAATTTATAAAAAAATACCCATCTCTTGTTCAAACTACCTCATGCTATTATTGCCTATGGCACATGAAGATTTCAGTCTTAAGTAGCAGACGTGCTTAGTCCATAATTCCTTTGAGATATTCCTGTATACACAAATGTTGATGGAAAAAGGTCGTTAACATCTATTATTTTTTTGTTGTAAATGAAAAATGCTTTGGGTGATTTTGTATGTACAATAAAATGCCAAACTTTGAACTCAATGGTTCAGGATGTTGGCAACTGTGATGAATGCGATATATTTGCAAGCAACAATGGAGAGCATTGGGATCCCAACGAGAGTCCAGACAGCATTTAGAATGTCTGAAGTTGCTGAACCGTATATACGTCGAAGGGCAGTTAGGCATTTAGAAAAAGGAAGGGTTGTCATTTTTGCGGCAGGAACTGGAAATCCCTTCTTCACTACAGACTGCTGCAGCCCTTCGCTGTGCAGAGAGTAAGTTAATTTTTATATATCAGGATAATCACGAAGGGTAGATTCGTTCCTAATGAGTTGAACGGATCAAATATAGAATATAGCTAAAAGCCTAAAACGGGTTGATTGTTACCCAAAGTGTGTAATTAATGCTTGCAGCCTCCTAAATCATTTCATTTTAAGAATTTAAGTATTAGATATTCTTGTAATAACATAGTTTTTTCTAATCATATTTAAACTATTCATAAAATTTGTGCACAAAAATGTTGTGTGTCACCAACCCGACATGTGCCCGACCTACTAATTTTGCCAGTCCAATGTAGCTTGATATAAGTGTTACCTTTAAATTTGGATTGGAACAGGTATATTAGTGGACCAAAAACAATTAGCAATGGTAAACTTGTTTTGACTATGTTCAAGCATTTTTTTTTCAAAACTGAAAGTTTTCTTCTAAAGAAATGTTGCAATCCTATAGGACAAAAAAAATGGAAACTATTGCTATTTTTATTAATGCAATTTACAAATTAACAACTTCTGGGCTAGCATGTTTGTGATGCTATGGCAATATGCTGCTCTTCTGTTCACTTATCATGGTCTTACAAAGGAAAATGATCATATTAGTTTTTAGATTTTTATGGTTGGAAAATGGATTGTTTGAAAAAATGTATGATCTAAACATCCAGTAAAATTTTTCGTAGGTTGGAAAAAGAAAAAAGTATGCTTACCCATGTCTATTGAGTAAAATAAAGTTTACTAACTGATTCAAAACAAGCTTTATGTGGTCATATGCCACCCATTCTGACCATTTTAGCTCAAATTTTTTTTTTGCACAAATGTAAACCCTACGCTTCTGATTACGGATCAACTTTTGATTTTTATTCACACATGACTTGGCTAACTGGGTTGTGATCAGAACTAGTTTTAAGTAGAAAATTGTGAGAACCGCATCAACATCTATACTATTGCTTTAGACGTGTTAAATAAGTCTCAATCGCATAACCGCATATTTTTCTCTCACACTGTCACACTACATCTAGTCAGCACCATGCGTATGTGGTTCTTTACATAAAGTTGGTTTTCTATTTAAGGGCCCCCTATATTTGTATACCTTTTTTTCCCTTAAGTGTAATGTATGAGCTGTGGAGGGGGTCAGAAATGTAGCTTGTGGCTATGTATGGGGGTGTTTAAAATTGAAAATACAATGAGTGAATGGTGGACTAGATGACTGGTGGATTAGCCAAAGTAAATGGGTATATCTGTTGGGGGTATTTTACTGGATGAAACGATCAGGTTCTACGATATGTTGGGTCAGATTTATATCAAAGCACAAGCCATAATTGACTAGCCTAGCTTACACTCTCAAGAGTATCTTCTTTTACTAAGTGAAGATTGTATGTTGATGCAGTTAACGCGGAGGTAGTTTTAAAAGCTACTAATGTGGATGGTGTGTATGATGAAGATCCAAGGATTAACTCAAATGCTCGACTTCTTGACACTCTTACCTATCAAGAAGTAACCTCGAGGGACCTTAATGTTATGGACATGACCGCAATCACTTTATGCCAAGAAATAATATCCCAGGTATCTACTTAAATAACTTTTCTCATTTGTGTTGTTTTACAACAAAAATATTATCAATCACATGCATCAATTCATGTTAAAATGTAAACGCACCCAGTAAAATGTGACTGAACATGAGGTACATAAGTCAAATAGATAAATAATTTAGTGTGGCCCGTAATTGTTCTCACTAATACATGGACCAAATAAGTATTTCCATTCAACATCTTTTTTTTTCTCTAAATCTAGAAAGTAAACACAAGATGCTAGTCTAATCAGTAATTCACAAAGGGATCATTTCTAGTAGTGGAGGTAATTTGGATTTTAGACCCATTTGTTGATTAACTGCCGAACTTGGGTTATGCTGTTATAAGTTTCCTGTAACGCGTAAAAATGGCTAAACTTGCAAAAGCTTAGTTACAGCGTTAATAAATCAGGCAGGTCAAAGTTACCATAGTGAATTCCCAATGCCATAAACCTGCTAAGTCATTTTATTCCCAAGATCCTAGATCATTACTCTAACACTATAGCTCTTTTAGTCATAGATAACGCATTAAATGTTTGTAAGTTTCAAAAGAAGTAAAGGCAAAAGGCGTTTGTCGGTAAGCCTGACCCAACCCAACCGACCCGTTTGACCCCTTACCCAACATGCCCGACCCAACATTACCGAGTTTGGTGACATCTACTTTCGTCTCCTTTAGGTTGCATCAAACAAAATCCAGTCCTCTAATGAGTGATCTTTTTGATGTAGTGGTTGTATTCAATCTTGGAAAACCTGGTAACATTGCAAAAGCCATCAAGGGTGAGAGAGTTGGCACACTGATAGGTGATGCTTGTGTCACAGCTGCTGCAAGGTCTTGAAGGAACCTTTTTGGATTCCTCATATACTAATTGTTCAGTAAATGGATCCAAAATATGAAGTTATCTGAAGGTAAAATTTTGCGTTAATCTCTACATGTCGTGGAGTAATAGGTAGTTGTACTGCTCTTATCGATAGCATGATAGTGAAGTGATAGTGAAATTTGCTTGTGTTTTGTTTCTTTTCTTGTGTATTCTTGGTACTGAGCCGACTGTTTGGTGGTAGTTATGAACACAAATCTTGGCTCGGGTTTTAGCATTGCTTTGTCCAATCCATGGGAGATTCGGAACATTGTTTCTGATTTCTTTTGTGATTACATTTGCTCATCAGTAGAGGTGGCAAAGTGTATAGGCTTGTAAGTACCTGAACTCATTTAGCAGGGTATCTTGTGTGAAGCCTGTTTTTCACTGGTTTTCTGTCATAACCTATTGAAGGCAGCATGTTCAGCACAAGCTGCACATGATTCATAAGTTTACAATAACTATTCTCATGAATAGCAAACATTTTGGTTGGGTTGGCTTTGATAACGGACTGGAAAAAGTAAAGTATACCTACAGGTTGAAGGGGGGCTGGAATGACCCAAAACACTTTATGAGAGACTATTTTAAAGTTTTTAATAATTATTTAATGTTATTTTTATAATAATATTTTTTTTATGTAAGATGGTTTAGACAATTGTATGTATTAAATATAAATTAATGTAATTTTGTATCTAAATTTAATTAAGAATAAAGATTGTAGTTCAATGTGAATAAAGTTTGTTATATGAATAAGGCATCAATGTGAATAAAGTTTGTAGTTCAATGTGAATAAAGTTTGTTATATGAATAAGGCATACTTGTTAGTGCCAGGTCATGAAGATGAATAGATGCATGTACCCATGTATATTGCAAGGTTTGGACTTTCGATATCTACTTAAGTTAGAGTTGGCTTGCTATATATAAATAAGAAAGGTTATTGTAGAAAGTGTTTTTTTCGTGTGATGCGTATACAGTTATCATGAAAGAATGAAGGTTATGGGTGGAATTATAACGCAAAGGTAATAATTAATCACCCAAAGATTGAATTATCATGCAAAAGTGAAATTATTATGCAGAAGGTATTCTTGCGTGATAAGTCAATCTCTGCGTGACAATTTCACGTGAGTATAATTTGTCTTGCATTAATATCACTTTGTTCTTGCGTAATTATTATTGTTCTTACGTGATTGTTATTGTTCTTGCGTAATAATTGCATCCTAAAACTTCATAAGCTTCGCACGAAAAAAGCGTTTTTTATAATAAATGACCCCTATATAATATTGAATTCGTTGAATGATAATTAGACTAGTTCATTCTAAAGCATTAACATGAAGAAGCGTAAAATAGAGTTGTATCGTGATGGGTATCTACTATTTATTAATCTATATTTAGACTATAAGGTCTAGTTATTATAATAATAAATAGGGTAATCAGATTTTTTATAATTCCAACTTTTATTTATTTTTCAGGATTAATATCAATACATGAAATGTTCACAGACATCCTTAACTTTGAGCTTATTTCTCTCAAATGATTCTTTACTAACTGAAAGTTAATCTCGTTAGTTTTCTTTTTGATAAAAATATAGTCTCAACTTTGAGCTTATTTTTTATTTGCCACTACCCAGTCTTCATCTGGTCCGTTTTCTCTATCGTAACTTGAAATTTACCTCCAATGATTCAAGTGGTTTTATTCAGGAGGTGGAGATTGACGGGTTTCAGGGTGCAGAAGTTTTAGATTGACGGACTTAATGATAGATTTCAACTTTCTGCTTAATATTTGGCAACATAAGCAGTCTACGTCATCAAAAACTAACGGGGTTAACTCTCAGTTAGTAAAGGGTCGTTGGAGGATGATAAACTCTAAGTTAGAGGTATTCGTAAACATTTTTTTTTTTTGTGATTAATCTCGGCCAATAAATGAAGTTGGGATTATTAAAATCCAATAACCCTAATAAATATTAAAACATTAATAGACAAATGTAACCTAATCAGAGAGAGTAGTACTAGTACTAACCGTTATATCAATTTGTCTAGCTAGGAAACGATGCATAGAATTAAGAATCTAATATATGTTCGAAACATAGTTGTACATGTAATGATCTTACTTTCTCTTAAGATAACTAATAATGTTTTAAAGATAGATTATTGTTTATTAAATTCCTTCTCTAATAGCATATCTTAAGATAAAGTTCTTGTTGGGAATTAACCCCAAAACAATGACTAGACCTGGTCAACTGTCAATTATGAAGCTCCACTTGGTTACATAATTCCTATTAACCTCTATTAATGAGAACTATCTCAGAGTTTTTATGTTGCTAATCACCACAAGCCAGATTAATTTAACAGATTTGAAGTCAATTAATTAATTAACAATGGACGTTTTCTTTTTCACACAAAAAGTGGTTAGATCAATCTTCATCACAACTTTATCCGATACTTAGATTTCTTTTGGAAGAGGGTATGCGGGTCTAAAAGTCTTGGTGTTGGTGAGTTTTGGTGGGTAGTATATACACCGCTTAGGGGGTGGGGGGTGGGGGGGGGGGGTATACGTGCATTTGGTGTGAGTTTACATTGGGCTAACTTCGAGTTGGTATTGTAAAACCTTAAACCTTTCTATCTATGCATATGGCATATTATACTTACATCTCTAATAATTTCGTGAGGTGTATTTTTTATTTCTTTTTTCTAGGGGGGGGGGGGGGGGGGTCCTTTTGTACATTCATACAGGTCAGGAAGCGACTGATCTTCCATGGTGATCTACTGAGAGCTTTCGGTTATTCTCATTTGGTACATACATTGTCTCTTTGGTAAGTTTTCGGTCTCAAGTTGGCCATTACATGAATTTTGATTTTATATTTTGCTTACAGTAGCCGCTTACAACTTTCAAATGTTACCTTTCATTTGTTAGAGATTATACAATTCACGTGTTTATCATGCATATACACATATACTTCCAGTATACGTACACTCACTGCCACTTACATCGTTTTTTTATATCAAAACAATTGGACCATCTTACTGTCCTTGGTTCCTTGATCGATGTTTATCTTCACAATAACACATTTTTGCAACTCGTAATTTTATGTTTTATCATTAGGTATGATATACTGTAAACTATATTTTATGCTATTTACATATACATTACTTTTGTACATTCATACAGGTCAGGAAGCGACTGATTTTCCATGATGATCTGCAATGGAGAGCTTCCGGTTTATTCTCATTTGGTGCATACATCGTCTTTTTAGCAATTTTTGGTCTAAAGTTGACAATTACATGAATTTTGATCTATATTTGGCTTAAAGTAATTACTTACAACTTTTAAATGTTAGAAGTGGCAACCTTTCATTTGTTAGAGTTTATACAATTCACGTGTTTATCATGCATGCACACTTATTGCCACTTACATCGTACTTTCATGTCAAAATCATTGGACCATCTTCCTGTCCTTGGTTTCTTGAGCACGTTTATCTTTACACTAACACAGTTTTGCAACTTGCAATTTTATGTTTTGTAATTAGGTATGATATATTATAAATTGTATTTGATACTATGTATGTATACATTACTTTTGTACATTCATACAGGTCAGGAAGAGACTGATTTTCCATGGTGATCTGTAAATGGACATATATATTACTTTTCTACATCGTCTCTCTTACATGTTTTTCAGTCTCAAGCTGGCCATAATGAATTTTTGGTTCTATATTTGGCTTAGAGTAGCTACTTACAACTTTCAAATGTTAAAAGTGGCAACCTTTCATTTGTTAGAGTTTATACAATTCACGTGTTTATCATGTATTTTGACACCCTACATAAATACAACATCAGTTATGAACATGAGAGATTCCTAGTTCATAAGTAATGTCTGGCCTCTAATATCACCAACGCGTTTTTGGGCGTATTGGCTATGGATGAGAGGAGAACTCCACAGTTAGGCATGCTCAAGTGGCAGTAATCCAGATATGTGTGACCTTATTGGGAAGTTTTCACTCGGGCAACCAAAAGCAAATCTGTGACCTCATTGACAAAGCGGACAATATTGGTGATACGAGAGACCGGTGTTACAGAATGGTATAGGAGCCACTCATGTGTTATTCAGGATGGTGGGACAAACCTCATCGAGGATGGTAAGTCCTCAGGCTCATCGAGGACGATGGGTCCAAAGGGGAGGTGATTGTGACACCCTACATAAATCCCACATCTGCTGTTGACAGTAAAGATTTCTAGTTCACAAGTAATGTTTGGCCTCTAATATTTTCAACGTGTTTTGGGCGTATTGGTTGTGGATGAGAGTAGAACTTCACAGTTAAACGTGCTCAGGTGGCAGCGATCTAGGGATGAGAAACCTCCTAGGGAAGTTTTCATCCAAGCAATCTTAAAGCAAATATGTGAGCTTATCGTGGGCAAAAGAGACAAAATAATTGGACCATCTTCATGTACACTCATTGCCACTTACATCTTACTTTCATGTCAAAATAATTGGACCATCATCCTGTCCTTGGTTCATTGATAAACGTTTATCTTTACAATAATACAGTTTGCAACTTGCAATTTTATGTTTTGTACACTTAGTATATGCACATGTACACTAATTGCCACTTACATCATACTTTCATGTCAAAATAATTCGACCATCTTCATGTCCTACTTACGTCGTACTCTCATGTCAAAAATTAGACCATCATCTTGTCCTTGGTTCCTTGATAAACGTATATCTTCAAATAACACAATTTTACAACTCGTAATTTTATATTTTGTAATTAGGTATGATATATTGTAAACTGCATTATATGCTATGTACATATACATTTGTATGATATATTGTAAACTGCATTATATGCTATGTACATATACATTACTTCACGGGGAATTCCATTGTCCAAAAAGCTGTTAAAGGAAAATAAAAATAAAAGTTAATTTTAATTTTGCTCATTAAAATTTGTCAAAAGTAAATATTTTTTTCCAAAAGTTTTATAAGCTCTTTGAATTTTATCCAAAAGTTTTATTATTTTGAAGTTAAGTTGAAACAATTAAGGAAACTTTTGAAGTGAAATTAAAATTAGTTATGAAACATTTTAATGTATAATGATGTTTTGATATTTTAAAAAAATAATTATTTTTGTTAGACCTCATGAAAAAAAGCCGAACTTTAACTCTAAATAAGGCAAATTGAATTTTAGTAATCCAAAATATTACTCATTGAGCGATAATAATCCATACTATTGATTTGGCCAATGATAATACCAACTCTAATTGTTATTACAAACAACAGCCTCAGTAGCATAATTATCATACATTCACATTCGATTTGTACTTATTTTAGGCTTGATTTAGCTTGTATTTTTTTTATTTCGTTCATATTCATTATTGTAAACGAAATCGCTTCGAAATCAAGCATAAATTTTTAATAATTATTTTACTAGGATTGTTGTTACTAATAACAATAAAAGTTTGGATTGTTACCAGCCAAATCAAAAATATAAATTATTATCGGTCAATAAATAATAATTTGGATTATTAAAATCTAATTTTCCAAATAAAAAAAGACTATACTTTGTAACTTCTAAGTATGTAAAAATAGAGCAGATATTCGCATATGCGGATTTGATTGTATATTCTCCACAACTTTCTCATAAAAACATTATACAACGCGTTGAAACAGTCTTGTACCTATTTTTGACTTCTACAGTTTAGCATTTCACTTTGACCATATATTCAATTTTTTATAATATAAGGGTTTAATAGAAAGTCAAATTTAACAGAGAACCACTAAAAACAAGTAAATATATACATCTAGCGGAGGATTAAATAATAACTTTTTTTTTATAACTCTAAAACCAATGTGAACCATTATTTTTCAATAGTAAAATGGTAATTAACACAAATATAATAAAAAAATATAAAATAAAAAACAACATAAAAATAAAAAAATAAAAACACAAAATGTTCCCCTAGTTTCCCTCTTTCATAAAAAAATAAAAAAATTATAAAAAATTCGTTTTTTAAGAAACATGTGTAAATCTAGTATTACACATGTGTATAACCATATTTACACATATGTAAATAACAGATAGACGATTTTTAAAAAAGGTATATCAATATGGTAGGCGTTGGAAAGATAAAAAAATCCTAAATTTTATGGTGAATTTTTTTTGAAAAAATGATATCGTGAAAAAAGTTATGAATGTTTTAAAAAAGAGGGGAAAAACATGTGATTTGTATGTGATAAAACTATGTGCCTCATATTGTTTCTTAGAGTTTAAAAAAAAAAAGATGTTATCAAGATAACCCTACCCTGTTCATCTAATGTTATAACTTTTAATAGTAGTACATGTTAAATATTTTCTAACAATATTACGTAATAGGAGATTATATAAGTGTGTTCAGTTGTTATTTTTAAAGTTTGTAAATATCCATAAAGGTTAGGCTATATACATCCTCACTTATTATTTGTCATGCCCTACTCTCAAAATTAGTTTCAAAACTTGTCACATTTTCCTTGGGATTTTTTTTTATTTTAGAAACAAGTTTTTGTTCCCTAAAAAAGGTTTCAAAAACACTTTTTATATAACGATAAAAAAACATACTTAAAAAATAATAAAATTATTATATAAAAACTTAATATAAACATTTCTTAAGTTAGGAAAAATAATTTTAATAAGATAAAAAATATATTTTAGAATTAGAAATAGACCTAAACAAATCAAATTCAACTAACTAAACCGTTTAAACCAATTTATTCAATTCAATTACCCAATTAAACCTATTAAACAGTTTATTATTCGTTTTGTACGGATAACCGAACTGAATAAGCAATATTTTGTGTAATCGTTAACCGAACAAAAATCAAATCTATGATTTTATTTTTTTTCGATCACAGATACAGTTCGGTTTTCAGTTATTTTATGCATTTGGTTTTTTTGAACGTTCATGATTACTACAATTAAAACAATTAAAAACTAAAAAAATAAAGACTAAAAGTAAATTATAAACAAATAAAACTTTAAAGTTTTAGTTTAACATATTAATGGATGATATGGTAAATATGAAAACGTAAAATAAAAGGTTAACTAGTTTTAAAAGTTAAGGGGGGAATATAACAAGTAAAAATAATTTAAAAAGGGTTATTTATATCACCACCCATAACATAAATGCATAAGATTTAATAAATTAATTACAAAATAAAAATATCCGCAATGTTGATATAAATATAATAAGTTTATAATATGCAGTCTTTTATAGTTTTTTTATTGTGCTACTTGATGGATGCATCTGTCATTACAAAATTATTATTTACTCAGATAGGATAATTGAGTGGGTTAAATTTGTTTAATCGAACCATTCTTTACGTCTCGAAGAATAACTAGTATCATGACTCTCACGTTGGGCCTGGGAAAAGCTTAGAAAATTTATGTCAAAATATTGTATGTGAACTCGCATCTGAAAGAGCCGTTAATCACATACCTAACCTTATATAAGAAAAAAAAAAATGGGGATGCCGTTGATGACATTATCTATTGCATAAATTATTATTTTGGCCCGTGGGATTAATGCCATTTAACTCTATTAGTCCAAAAGAAAATCTTTTGACATATTAACCCTTAACTTTTCGTTTATTAACTATTTTAGCCCCTGACACCAACTCTGTTAACCTTTTTCTATTAACTTTTCGTTTATTAACTATTTTAGCCCCTGACACCAACTCTGTTAACCTTTTTCTATTAAATATAATGGTATTATGGTTATTTTACACCTTAAGGGTTGTTTATGTCAATTTTAAATCTTTAGGATTAGACTTAATTACACGGGTGGTCCCTATGGTTAGGCTTAATTTCACTTTTAATCCCTAACTTTCTAAAATTACAAGATTGGTCCAACACTTTACATAAACATAACAACGATGGTCACAGATGGACTTTAATTATTGTTGTTAAATATGTGTGAAATAACAAAAATTACCCCCTTTCACCTTTCTTCTTCTCATCTAGACTACTTCTCCTACCACCATTAAAGCCTCCACCTTCAACCACCACCCCCACGACCTTCAACCACTGTCACCACCACCACCGCCGCCACCTTCAACCTTCAACTACCACCTTCAACCTTCAACCACCACCACCACCACCTTCAACCACCACCACCACCACCTTCAACCACCAACACCTTCAACCACAAACACTACCTTCAACCTTCAAGCACCACCACCTTCAACCTTCAACCACACCACCTTCAATCTTCAACCACCACCACCTTCAACCTTCAACCACCTACACCACCTTGCGGAATCATCTTCTACTACCGGAGAAGATGATCGAAAAATTGAACTTCCAAGGAAGACAAGAACGTTACGTGGGGTGGTATACTGGTGGTGACGATGGTGAAGGTGGTGCTGTTGACGACCAGACAACCACCATCTATGCCATAGATCTGGTTCATTATTCTCGAAGGGTGGTCGGCGAGGGTGGATGGTGCGATATGGTGGTGCAACGGTGATGGTCATGGTGATGTTGGTGGATGGGTAAAGTGAGAGTGTAGTTTAGGGAGATGTGGGGGAAAGCAAGTATGGTGCTGACAGGTGGCCGTTGAAGGTACCGTCCGATTTAGGGGTGTTCGCTGGTTATGGCGGTAGATGAAAGTAGTGGCACATTGGTCGGGAAGATGGTGATCCAGGTAGGGACCATCTTTTAAATAAAAGGGTATTTTAGTCATTTTAAAAAAATTTAACAGTCAAAGTTAACGTCCATCTGTTTCAAGAACCATCGTTGTTACGTTTGTGCAAATTTTTGGACCAACCTTGTAATTTCAAAGAGTTAGGACCAAAAGTGAAATCACTCCTAACCACAGGGACCACCCGTGTAATTAAGTCTTAGGATTATTTATTTACATTTCAAAAATAACAAAACAACCACCACACCACCACCTAAGACAACCACCACCCGGCACCCACCACCTAAAACAACCACCATACTACCACCTAACGGATCTAAATCTTTATTAGTTTACGGATTTGGCACCGCCACAACATTCACCATCGTGATACGCCCACCGCCAACCGCAACAACACCAATTTTTCACCGTCGGCTGCCATCTCCTCAACCCCTTTCAGAAGCTCCAACCTTTCAATCACCACATGCCAACATTCAGTTTCATCATCATATTTCTTCACGCCACCATTATCTATATCCACCACATGCATCATCTCCTCCGCCACCACCTTGTTCCGCCCTACAACCATCTCAGTTGGCATTTTCTTCCATTATAAACCCTAAAATACTGATAGAGAACAAAACCATCACAAACAAAATTAATAAAAACCAATCGACTCAGATCTACAATCATCATCGTCGTTGCTAAACCAAAAGACGCAGATGCCTCCACGGCTGCAACTGAGGTTGTCATTCCAGGTAGTAGGCCGCCATCATCGTCACAATAATCAAAACAGATCTACAATCATCATTGTTGTCCTAAACGAAGGGACTTGAATGCACAATAGTCCACCATCGCCGCCACAACAATCGACTAACATCTACAATCAACATAATCTTTGGAAAACAAAAACATCTATTCTCATTGACTCCCATCGCCGACTGTAACCTTTTGCATTTTTGTTAACCCTGTTACATTCTTGTAAGGACCATTATGTCATTTATGAAACTTTGAGGGCTTGTTTATGCTTATTTATTAGTTTGTCTTTAATTTCTTTTAATATTTTGACGTAAATAATTTAATTATTAAATTGAACATGATAATAAATAATAATAATATCACTAATAATAATAATAATAATAGTAATAACAAAATACATTATAATAATAATAACAATAATAAGTAATAATAATAAAATAATAACAATAATAATAATAATAATAATATAATTATTTAAACTTAAAAATGGTTAGAGCTTAAAGTAATTAAGTCCAGGGGGTATTTATGTAAATTTAGAAACTTTAAATAAAAGTTTTTACATAAAATAATAAAACTTGAAACTACAGGGACTAATAGTGTAAAATTCTTAAACCCTAAGCTTCACCCCCCCACCCTGTGAATCCGGCCATTTCTCCGGCCGCCGCCGGCCGAACGCCGATGAAGCTCAAGAAACGATCAAAAACACCCCAAAATTTAAAAGCAAATGATGCCAAACGATTCGGGGGAGTGTTTCGAACCTAAACACGAGATTTAATTGGGGTTTTAACTCGGTTATAGTGGCATTCGACTTGAAACCGAAACATCAAACGACTACTAACCGTTCAACGTGCAAATCTTGATAATAATCAAATTAATCGAATAGAAACGTTCGTATAATCATTGCAAAGCTGAATGTGTAGTTTAATTCGACTTAAACACTCAATTAATCACCTGGTCATAACCGAAACAAACGAATCAAAGGTGAAACTTGCTTGGCTTATTAATGTACAAATCGAAGCTATTTAATAGAGGGCAAAGGTGCCCTTCGATCCCTTTCAACTCTGTGTGACTACAATTTCTCTAAAACTTCACACAAACATCGATTTCATACTCCCTATTCATCGCATAAAGAACAGAAGCTAAACCGGGTCGAATCACTTCAATTCGTGCACAATCGGGTAAGTTAAACACACCCACACACTCGTTTTTTATCTGGGGAATGAAAGTCCCAACATTAATTTTGTTAATAACATCGTTGATGTTCAATTTTGGATTCAATCATTCTAGGGTTCATGCGAATTGGGGGTTTCCTTCTATTTGTGTTTTTAAGAATTTAAAACTAAGTGATACCACGGTCGCGGCCCTGGTTCACTGGTTAGTTACTGCATTATCACTTTGAGGTCCCGGGTTCGAACCCGGGCACCCTCATATATTTTAAGGCTTTTTCAGCCTTAAATTAATTATGGAAAAATTTCTAAAAAATATAAAAATCAGTTTTATAAACTTGTATTATTTTAAGGTTATTCCATTATTTTCTGTAAAGTTTATTCCTTTAAAAACCTTTAACATTTGCTTATAAATATTATTTACAAATGTTGTAATTAGTTATTTTTATAAAAATAGACTGTAAATAATAATTTAAATCATTAAATTATTATTGGATACTATATTATCTTTAATTATGGATTAATCAAGATAATTATAGAAATTATATATATTTTATAATTTCACAAATTATTTACAAAGGTCATTTTGGGTTATCTCTTATAGAATGGACTTTAAATAATAGTTTAGATTAATAAATTATTATTGGTCAATACGTTATTGTTTAATCATGTTTATTTTAAAAGATTATAAAAAGTTATTTACACTTTATATTTAAACTTTATCAATTATTATACCTAATTTCTTTGCTATATTAAATTACTTAAATTGTATAATTCTTTTTATTGAATCAAAATATAAATGATTAGATTATTTAAATTTATTTACTTGTCAAAACCCCACAATTCTATTGAAGCCCCACTTCACGAATGAATCATTAACCCTATCTTTAAACTTAAATTTAGAACTTACACGTTTAGGTACCTTGTAAAAAATTCGTTGGAACATCGTCTATTATTCTTATTATTATCTTATATACACATACATCAAGTGAGTTTTCCATGTCCCTCTTTTATTATTTCACATATTTTGGGGTGAAACGTGTTAAGTTATCAACTTACACTTGTAAACCTTTTGATACTTGTAAACGCACATGCAATACATCTTTACTTTTGTCATGGTTATTTGTTTATTGTGAGTTGTATATGAAATACATTATATGTTGACAATCATTAACTATTGTTATCCTGACGACGTCATAGATCTATGGGCCTGATAAGCCTATTTGATGGCCCTAGTGTCGTACTCTTGATTACTATGGGGACCAAGTATACTTAGCTAATCGTTTAATGTTGTAATCTTATAATCTTTCAAGGTTTGATTGTAGCTATATGTATTCTATAAACTTGCATAATTCGTAACCATTGACATGAATTGCTACTTGTAAACCTTTTTATATATATATGTATGCTTAACTCATGGGAACTCACCAACTTTCATAGTTGACCTTTATTTTAACATATTTCAGAAAATGTACAAGGTTGATGATAATATTGAAGCATGCTTGCATCTAGGATTTGGACCTAGGATAATAAATAAACTATTAAGATACTTGGATGTTGAACTTTGTTTACTTTGTTTCGTTAAGACTTTTGGTTCTATGCTTATTTAAAACTTATGATATTATATTTACATTTAAAGATATTGTTATGTGGCTGTGAACAATCTTAACCCTCACATCTCGACATTTCCGCCGTTAAGGTTGCGGTATGATAGATTGGTATCAGAACGTATAACTATAGGGATTTAGGTTATTAGAAATGGTGACCTAGACTATAGTTTATGCATGAACCTTATAGAAGAATCTTTATATTCTTGTAAATATATATTGTTGTATGCTACATGATACTATCTCCTTAGGAATGCCTTTGAATGTGCAACTTGATGCCTTTAGATAGGTGTGCCTTATAATGGATTAAACTTGGTTGCTTGTCTTCCCTAAACTTATTATTAATTCTTTAATTCTCCCCGACGAGTGAAACTTCTTAAACTTATTCTCGACGACACGTGGAATCTACGTTTTATATCGAAGGTTTAAATCTTTAGACTTTATGTCTAATCTATGAGAATCTCATCAAGGTTTTGATTCCATGAACGTAAGAAATATTGTGTGACATATAGACACATGTATTCTGGATTTCCTGGCAAAAAGCCTTCAGGCTAAGGTAAGTATTTCGCATAAATCCTACGAGACTAGTTATGCTTGCCTGGGGATTTCTGGGATGAGTGATAAACTATGGTCAATATACACAAATTTCTAAGGCAAATGGGTAGATTTACCTTGACGTGTCAACGTTTTCAAATGGTAATGCGTTACCAAATGGAATCATTCCATGTGTGTTTTACAAGCCTTGAATATTCCTTGATTGATTTATTGTCCTTTTATCTCCAAATTCCTGTGACTAACTTATTTCATATTCAGCATGTCTCGTCACCATGAAAAGCATGGAAGTTCCGATCGCAAGTTAGCCGCTATGATTGCTCGTCAAATGGCTGCTGTCATACCGACCATGGTTGCGGAACTAAATAGCACCATGATGACCAACGGTAGCAACAATGGAAATAGTCAAGGAGAGAATAGCGCGAACCAAGGGCGCAACAACGTTCAAACACTTTAGTTCATGCAAGCCCACTAGCTATAGTGGAAAGGAAGGAGCCACTGGACTTCTCAAGTGGTTCGAAAACATGGAAAACACATTCATCAACTGTGAGTGTCCCGAGGCGCTCAAGGTTCGTTATGCCACTAGTTTGCTCCAACGAAGGGCACTTACATGGTGGAATAGCAAGAAAAGGAACCGTGGTGCTGATGTTGTGTTAGCACTGACGTGGGACGAGTTCAAAGATATTGCAATCGTGAAGTTTTGCCCGAGAAGTGAATTGCAAAAGCTGGAGGAGGAGTTTTGGAACTTCAAACAAGATGGTGGTGATCACTTGGCCTACTCAACTGGGTATCACGAGTTGAGCATATTGTTGCCCCATATGGTCGACACTGTTCCTCGTAACATCGAGAAGTTTATCAAGGGGGTACCACCCCAAATCCAAGATGTTGTGGTGGGTAGTCGACCCATAACTTTGGAGGAAGTCATCACTATCACCGCTCAACTTACCGAGAATCATATACGAGCGGGCACCATGTCTGTCAAGGGTGCTAAGAAGGTTGAGAAGACGGTTCCTGAAGCTGCTAAGGAGACTAAGACTGAGTCGTCTTACAACAACAACAAGAAACTCAAGTTCACACCGGCTCGTAACTTTTCTGTGGCTGCACCTAAGGCACCTCAAAGACAACTTGTACCTGTGGCTGCACCTGTGGCACAGGCACCTGTAGCTAGGGCCTATGCTTGTCCTCTACCTATGTGCAATATCTGTAGGTACCATCATCCGGGGAACGCTCCATGCCGCATCTGTACCTTGTGCGGTAAGTATGGACACTTGGTGGCTACTTGTCACTGTGCACTAAACAATGCCGCGATGGTTGCGAATCGTGTTTGCTACAATTGTGGAGAACCTAGTCACTTCCGCCCATAATGCCCTCGTCTTGCGGGTAATGTTCCACAAGCCCGAAGACGTGCTTTCAATATCAATGCAAACCAAGCACAAGCAAACAACGATGTGGTGAACGGTATTGTAAACCCAACCTCGACTTTTATGATCTAAGCCTTTTGATACTTTACATGTATTGTTAAATACCTTTAAATCTGGACATGTATGTTCCTTATTAATAACTAGTATGCCTACGTTCTATTTGATCCTGGAGCTAATAAAAGTTTTGTCTTGTTAGAGTTTGAGTCTATTCTTTCTAAGCCACATACAAAACTTGAAAGACCTCTCACTATTGAAGTCTCCGATAGAGAACCTATCACTGTTGATGTCGTTATTCGTGATTGTATCTTGAGTCTTGACGCGCATGATTTCTTTATCGATCTTATTCCTATGAAACTTGGAATCTTTGACGTTATCATTGGCATGGATTGGTTAGCCAAACATCATGCCGAGATTATTTGTTTCGAGAAATGTATCCGTATCCATTGTCTTCGGGGGGATACATTGAAAGTTTTCGGTGAAATGTCCTCCAAAGGGCTCAAACTCATGTCGTGCACTCAAGCCCAAAAATGGCTAAGCAAGAACTATATGGCTTTCTTGGCCTACGTGGTCAACATAAAAGTCAAAGGGGAAGATCTTAAGGAGGTCCTGATTGTACGAGACTTTCTTGAAGTATTTCCCGATGACCTTAGTAGTTTACCTCCCGTCCATGAAGTCGAGTTTAAAATCGATTTGATTCCGGGAGCAAACCCCGTGGCTAAGTCACCATATCGACTTGCGCCATCGGAAATGCAAGAGCTATCTAGTCAACTTCAAGAACTATCCGATAAGGGTTTTATTCGTCCTAGCTCTTCGCCTTGGGGTGCACCTGTTCTGTTCGTGAAGAAGAAAGATGGGTCATTTCGTATGTGCATCGACTATCGTGAGCTTAACAAACTTACCATCAAGAACCGCTACCCTCTTCCTCGCATCGACGATCTTTTTGATCAACTTCAAGGAACTGCCATTTTCTCAAAGATTGAATTACGCTCTGGTTATCATCAATTACGAGTCCATGACGATGATATCCCAAAGACTGTGTTCTGTACTCGATATGGGCACTATGAGTTCATGGTTATGCCTTTTGGTTTAACAAATGCTCCTGCTGTCTTCATGGATCTCATGAATCGAGTATGCAAGCCTTATATAGACAAGTTTGTGATCGTCTTCATTGACGACATACTTATCTATTCCAAGTCCGATACTGATCATGAACTTCACTTGCGACAAGTTCTTGAACTGTTGAAGAAAGAACAGCTGTACGTGAAGTTCTCGAAGTGTGAATTTTGGCTTGAGGAAGTTCAATTTCTAGGACACGTGGTGAATAGCCAAGGATTTCACGTTGACCCTGCAAAGGTGGAAGCTGTGAAAAATTGGTGTGTTCCTACAACTCCAACTAAAGTTCGTTCTTTCCTTGGTCTTGCTGGTTATTACCGGCGATTTATTGCCAACTTTTCTAGAATCGTGAAGCCGCTTACTTCTTTGACTCAAAAGAATAAACCATTCGAGTAGGGGTCCGAGTAAGAGGAAGCCTTTGAAGCATTGAGGCACAAGTTGTGCAATGCTCCTATCTTAACCCTGCCTGATGGAAATGACGATTTCACCGTGTATTGTGATCCATCTAAACAAGGCCTTGGTTGTGTTCTCATGCAACGAGGAAAGGTCATAGCATATGCATCGAGACAATTAAAGGTCCACGAGGTGAATTACACGACACACGACTTTTGAACTTGGTGTTGTGGTTTTTGCCTTAAAGATTTGGAGGCATTACCTTTATGATACGCAATGTATAGTGTACACGATCACTAAACCTTCATCACGTTTTAATCAAGAAGATCTTAATATGAGACAACGTCGTTGGGTTGAGTTGATTAGTGATTATGACTGTGACATTCGTTACCACCCTGGGAAGGCAAATGTCATAGGCGATGCACTAAGTCGTAAGGTCCATAACAAGATGATCTCGTTTCAAGAAATTCGTGATCAACGACAATGGTTTGATACTTTAAGAGGATTTGATACCGAGATTCGTCTAGATGTCAACGATACTACTGTGCTGCTACAAAATTTGAGAATTGAAAGCGACACCGAGACTAGTATTTTAGAGACTCAACAAGCGGTTCAACAAGATGGAAGAATGGGAGAGGAATTGGAGCATAAACTTCTAGCTCAACTAGAAACGAAACCCAATGGGTTGATGTATTTCGCGAATCGAATTTGGGTTCCAAATCATAATAATCTTCTTACTTTTATCATGAACGAAGCTCATCAAACCCGTTATTCTATTCATCTTGGCTCCGATAAGATGTATATGGACCTACGTGGTCAATATTGGTGGCCTGGAATGAAGAAAGACATAGCGACTTATGTAGCTAAGTGTCTTGCGTGTACGAAGGTTAAAGCCGAACATCAACGTCCAAGTGGATTACTTGAACAACCCGAGATTCCTATATTGAAATGGGAACACATACCAGGGACTTCATAACCAAACTACCTCGCACCTCTCGTGGTCATGATAGCATATGGGTGATCGTTGACCGATTAACCAAATCGGCACATTTTATACCCATACGTGACACTTACAAAATATCAAGGTTGGCTCGTATTTACATTGACGAAATTGTGAGTCGTCATGGTGTACCTTTGCTTATCATATCTGACCGAGACGCTCGTTTCACTTCGCATTTTTGGTCGTCTTTGCAAGAACTCTTGGGTACTCAACTGGATCTAAGCACGACTTACCATCCTCAAACGGACGGTCAAACCGAGCGAACCATCCAAACCTTGGAGGATATGCTACGTCTTTGTGTCCTTGACTTTGGTGGTGACTGGGATACGTATTTACCACTCACGTAATTTTCGTATAATAATAGTTATCACTCGAATATCAAGATGGCACCTTTCGAACTGCTTTATAGTCGTAAATGTCGTTCACCGATCTGTTGGACCGACATTGGTGAAAACTTCATCACTGGTCCTGAACTTATACAAGAAACGACCGATAAAGGCTCCATAATCCGCAAGAACCTTGAAGTGGCGAGAAAAGAGCTATGCTGATAAGCGACGTAAGCCATTGGAATTCCAAGTTGGGGATATGGTTCTTCTTAAGATCTCACCATGGAAAGACGTTGTTCGCTTTGGAAAGAAGGGTAAACTAGCCCCAAGATTTGTAGGACCTTTCAAGATTCTGAAAATGATCGGGAAAGTGGCTTACAAACTGAAACTACCTTCCGACCTTAGTGGAGTTCATCCTGTTTTCCATATCTCAAATTTGAGGAAGTGTTTGGGCGACGAAAGTCTGCATGTTCCATTGGACGACATCCAGATCGACGAGTCATTGCACTTGTCGAGAAACCCGTTGAAGTCATGTAACATCCCAAAAGTCGAAAATGGTAATTATATAAATAATGGGTAATTAGTGATAAAAATGGAAGTATTGGATATGAAATCCATGGGCTCAAGAGATTAGTGGGTTTAAGGTCCATAAGGACTCTATATAAGCATCCTTGTTAGCCCTAATATCCTCCTTTTTCAACATAATCATCCAAATATTCTAGAGAGAGAGAGAAAGGAGAGAAAGATCAAGAGATCAAAGGGTTGTTGGTGTTGTGGCTTGGAATCAAAATCGGTCATTTCTGAAGGTTAATCAGCAAGGAAAAGGCTAGAATCAAGGTAAGAAACATCCCGAAACCATCTCATTTGATTCTGCAAAGTTTTGAGTTTTAGGGTTTTAGAAAGAAATCTTAAAAAGATCCAATTTTTACGTATAAAATGGTGTAAAAGCCTTAGATCTAGGCATAGAAATGATAAAGCAAAGATTTAGACATAAAAAGTATGAATTTTGAATGAGAAATGATGATTTTCGGTGAGATCCGAGCTGGGTTTCGCGTTCAGCGAAACTAAACCTTCGACTAGCGAAATTGTACCTTCAACCAGCGAAACTATCCCTTCAACCAGCGAAACTGTAGTTTCGCTTGAGCAAAACTGCTTTGTTCAAGAAAACCATTAAGACTTAGCGAATCTAGGAAATTCCAACGAAAGTTGGGCGCTCATGGCAGCGAATCTGTCCAGCGAAACTAGCAGAAGTGGTGCCCAACGAAACTGGTAGCGAAACTGCCAGCGAAACTGGCAGCGAAATTGTGAAGAAAATGACGTTTTTGTGTATTAACTTTCGTGCAGCTCGTGTATTCAGACTATAGCTTAAGTAACTTAAATTGAAGCTATTTTGCTAAGTTCAGGTGAGTTCCAGCCAGGGGCGTTGCCCCTTGGACCCCACTAGGGGCTGCCACCCCTAGAACCCCACTATCAGGGGCTGCTGCCCCCGAACCCCCGCTGTCCCCCGGAGGTTCAGTTATCTGGTTTATCTCTTATGTTTGCTGAAATGTGAATGCTTAGACTAAGAGTTTGCTTCTTATTATGTGTTAAGTGCATGTGAAAACTAAAGATATAAGTGAAACTTAAAGAATTGTTATTGGGCCCATAACGTGTACCTTGATAAAGTAAAGCCTTACAAGCAATTGATAAAGGAGGGTTGCATCTGTTGTGCCCTCACGATGATAAAGTAAAGGCTCGAACAGGCAGGTCAGTAAGGCCTGGATTGGCATGACAATAATGGCCTGTTTGGGTATGACAGTAAGGCCTAAATTGGCGGGTCGGTAAAGTCCTGTGTTTATCATAGGCACCGGTAGTAACTGGGAATTGACGGATAAGGAAGAGTAATAATTAATAAGTAATGGAAAAGCATTGACAAAGCGATAATTTGTGTGTACCAATGTTCTGATAGATGATGATTATTTTCAAATGTTAAAGCTAATACTTCTTACAAAAGTTATTTAACAAAGTAAACCTAGAATTCACTCAGCGAAGCTGACTTTTTATGCGTATTAGTTGACAGGTGAGCGTTAGTGCTTATGGGATGGGAGCATGGATCTAAAGCTTCTTGGCATCTAAAGACTGGCATCCCTGACGAAGAAGAATATTAAGAGGATTTTAAAGAGTATTTGATGTTTAAAGACAATGTTTATATTTTAATTTAACTATGTTGTAATGAATTGCAATTACTATACTTTTCCGCTGCAATATATATATATATATACATATATATATATATATATATATATATATATACATCTAAACGAATGTTTTAAATCTATATTTTTGCTGTGAATGACCAACTGTGAGGTTTCCGGGGATCGGGGCCTTACAAGTCATGGATCGCATTATGAAAAAGACTAGAATCACAACTATCTCAATCGTCAATGTCTACTGGGAGAATAAGCGTGGAGCTGAATTTACTTGGGAGCGTGATGAACATATGAAAAGAGATACCCGCACTTGTTCGTTTCAGTTTCATTCTTAATTTCGGGACGAAATTCTTAAAAGTTGAGGAGAATGTAACATTTTGGATTTTGGTTAACCCTGTTATATTCTTGTAAGGACCATTTATGTTATTTATGAAACTTTAAGGGCTTGTTTATGCTTATTTATTAGTTTGTCTTTAATTTCTTTTATTATTTGGACGTAAATAATTTAATTATTAAATTGTACATGATAATAAATAATAATAATAATATCACTAATAACAATAATAATAATAGTAATAATAAAAATAAATTATAATAATAATAACAATAATAAGTAATAATAATAAAAATAATAACAATAATAATAATAATAATAATTTATAAAAATTATTTGACTTAAAAATGGTTAGAACTTAAAGTAATTAAGTCCAGGGGGTATTTATATAAATTTAGAAATTTTAAATAAAAGTTTTTATATAAAATAATAAAACTTGAAACTACAGGGACTAATAGTGTAAAATTCTTAAACCCAAACCTTTCCCCCTTCACCCCGTGAATCCGGCCATTTCTTCGGCCGACCGCCGGCCGAACGCCGGTGAAGCTCAAAAACGATCAAAAAGACCCCAAAATTAAAAGCAAATGATGCCAAACGATTCGGGGGAGCGTTTCGATCCTGCACACGAGATTTAATTGGGTTTTTACCCGGTTATAGTGGCATTCGAACTTGAAACCGAAACATCAAACGACTACTAACCGTTCAATATGTAAATCATGATGATAATCAAATTAATCGAACAGAAACGTTCGTATAATCATTGCAAAGCTAAATGTGTAGTTTAATTCGACTTAAACACTCAATTAATCACCTGATCATAACCAAAACAAACGAATCAAAGGTGAAACCTGCTCGGCTTATTAATATACAAATCGAAGCTATTTAACAGAGGGCAAAGGTGCCCTTCGATCCCTTTCAACTCTCTGTGACCACAATTCCTCTAAAACTTCACACAAACATCGATTTCATACTCCCTATTCATCGTATAAAGAACCAAAGCTAAACCGGGTCGAATCACTTCAATTCGTGCACAATCAGGTAAGTTAAACACACCCACACACTCGTTTTTTATCTGGGGAATGAAAGCCACAACATTAATTTGGTTAACAACATCGAATTGATGTTCAATTTTGGATTCAATCATTCTAGGGTTCATGCGAATTGAGGGTTTCCTTCTGTTTGTGTTTTTAAGAATTTAAAACGAAGTGACACTACGGTCGCAGCCCTGGTTCACTGGTTAGTCACTGGCATTATCACCTTGAGGTCCCGGGTTCGAACCCGGGCACCCTCATATATTTTTAAGGCTTTTTTAGCCTTAAATTAATTATGGAAAAATTTCTAAAAAATGTGAAAATCAGTTTTATAAACTTGTATTATTTTAAGGTTATCCCATTATTTTCTGTAAAATTTATTCCTTTAAAACCCTTTAACATTTGCTTATAAATATTATTTACAAATGTTGTAATTAATTATTTTATAAAAATAGACTTTAAATAATAATTTAAATCACTAAATTATTATTGGACACTATATTATCTTTAATTATGGATTAATCAAGATAATTGTAGAAATTATGTATTTTATAATTTCACAAATTAATTACAAAGATCATTTTGGGTTATCTCTTATAAAATAGACTTTAAATAATAGTTTAGATTAATAAATTATTATTGGTCAATACGTTATTGTTATTTCAAAAGATTATAAAAATTTATTTACACTTTATATTTAAACTTTATCAATTATTATACCTGATTTCTTTGCTATATTACATTACTTAGATGGTATAATTCTTTTCATTAAATTAAAATATAAATGATTTTATTATTTAAATTTATTTACTTGTCAAAACCCCATAATTATATTGAAACCCCACTTCACGTATGAATCGTTAACCCTATCTTTAAACTTAAATTTGGAACTTACACGTTTAGGTACCTTGTAAAAGAATTCATTGGAACATCGTCTATTATTCTTATTATCATCTTATATACACATTTTTTCATGCCCCTCTTTTATTATTTCACATCTTTTGGGGTGAAACATGTTAACTTATCAACTTACACTTGTAAACTTTTTGATAGTTGTAAATGCACATGCAATTCATCTTTACTTTTTGTCATGGTTATTTATATTATTATGAGTTTTATATGATATACATTATATGTTGACAATTATTAACTATTGCCAGCCTGACAACGTCATAGATCTATGGGCCTGACAAGCCTATTTGGTGGCCATAGTGTCGTACTCTTGAGCACTATATGGACCAAGTACACTTAGCTAATCGTTTAATCTTGTAATCTTGTAATTTGTAAAGGTTTGATTGTAGCTATATGTATTCTATAAACTTGCATAATTCGTAACCATTGACATGAATTGCTACTTGTAAACCTTTTTATATATATGTATGCTTAACCCATGGGAACTCACCAACTTTCATAGTTGATATTTATTTTTAACATGTTTCAGGAAATATACAAGGTTGATGATAATATTAAAGCATGTTGCATCTAGGACTTGGACCTAGGATAATAAATAAACTATGGAGATTCTTGGATGTTGAATTTTGTTTACTTTGTTTCGTTAAGACTTTTGGTTGTATGCTTATCTAAAACTTATGATATTATAGTTACTTTAAAAATAATGTTATGTGACTGTGAACAATCTTAACTCTCACATCTCGATGTTTCCACCGTTAAGGTTGAGGTGTGACATCGATAACCCCTTTGTGACCCCAAGAGGTGTTCAATTGGGTCACCAAAAGGAGCGGAAATCGTGCACGGCGACATCCACGACCAAAGGCGTCCCTTCCGTAACCTCAACAGATCTACATCTAGGGTATCCAAGGCGGCGACGGTGGTGGTGGTTCCGACTGAGGATGCGAGATCAGCTCTCATGGTTATTAGTTTGCTAAGTGGGGTTATTAGATTTACACACCACTTGTGTTATGATTGATGCCATCTAGTTGTGGTTGTGTTAGGTGGCGGTTGTTGTTCTAGGTTTTAGGGGTAGGTGGTGGTGGTGGGTGGTGGTGGGTGGTGGTGTGTGGCGGTTGTATTTGTAATTTTAAAAATGTGCATAGATGACCCTAAAGCCTTAAAATTTACATAAACCGTCCTTAAGGTGAAAATGATCAAAATGCCCTTAGAAGTGTTCGATTGGGTCACCAAAAGGAGCGGAAATCATGCACGGCGACATCCACGACCAAAGGCGTCCCTTCTGTAACCTCAACAGATCTACATCTAGGGTATCCAAGGCGGCGACGGTGGTGGTGGTTCCTGGTGGTTCCGACTGAGGATACGAGATCAACTCTCATGGTTATTAGTTTGCTAAGTGGGGTTATTAGATTACACACCACTTGTGTTATGATTGATGCCATCTAGTTATGGTTCTGTTAGGTGGTGGTTGTTGTTCTAGGTTTTGGGGGTGGGTGGTGGTGGTGGCTGGTGGTGGGTGGTGGTGTGTGGTGGTTGTATTTGTAATTTTAAAAATGTGCATAGATAACCCTAAAGCCTTAAAATTTACATAAATCTTCCTTAAGATGAAAATGATCAAAATGCCCTTACACTTAACATAAAAAAGTTAACAGAGTTAGTGTTAGGAGACAAAAGAGTTAAGAAACGAAAAGTTAGGTTTGATATGTCAAAAGATTTCTTTTTGGGTTGATAGGGTTAAATGACCCTAACACCAAAGATCAAAATAGTAGTTTACTCTTTTCCATTTTATATAAAGCGTAAAACCAAAAAAATAAACTAACGTCGTTGATAACTTAAATAACTTTATGTAACAAAAATGAACATAAAGTTATTGTACCTAAAAGCCTAGAAATGTGTATTATGTGAATAATATTCAATGAATGTGAGTGTATAGTGTTGGTTGAAAATTTACGATACCTAAAAAACCCTATTTTAAATACAACATTGCATTTAACAAAATTTATATCTGAACATCAAAGAAAAAAAAAATTAAACACAAACACAAATTCATTTAGCTTTATAAGAAAAGTTAACAAAGAGGACTTATTAAAGAATACTCAAATTAGTAGAAAAAATGGTGGGTTAAAAGAGGTACATTATGAATATGAGGATGTAAATTTGAAACTTTAAAAGTTTATACATTTGGTGTAGAAGTTGGTGATGACACTACTAACATTAGTGTTTGAGATATAACTAGTTTTTTTACCTGTCACGTATTACACCAGGTTCGTATGCAACGTGATTTTCCGAATTATTATTGTGTCAAAACCCGGGTTGTTTTCGATTACGTCCAATTGCTCAAACTTGTATTGACACGCATACAAAATTATTAACATAAGAAAGTATTATTTTAAGTAATTTGTACCGGAGTTAATGAACTTTAGAAACCTGAAGGGTTTAAAGAGATATTTTATTAAGTTTATAAAAAGTGTTAGCGTGTGAAAATTTTCAGATTGAAAGTAAGACAAGTATAAAGTAAGCACAAACATGATTACGCATAACATCGCGTCTGCAAACTTTGTTACATACGTCACAGTATATACATTAACGAACCTAAGTACATAGAGAAAATATATTAAAACAATATTATGCATCGTACGTTGCACCAAAAAGATTCACATGTTGCCGCGAAAGCGTATGATGTCATTAACTTGGTTAATAGCACGTTGTGACGCATATAAGAACTTCGCTATGTGCGTATAAACGTAAATTATATATGATAAATATTAGAAAAGTAAAGGAAACAAATTTGTTGTAATAAAAAAATAAGAGAAGTAAAAGAAAATTAATAGTTTAAATTAAAAATTATAAAAAGTGAAAAAAACCAAAAGAAATAAAAATATCAGAGCTAGGGATTGAAGACGTGTCACCTGCATATAAACACAGGACTCCTACCAGTGGTGCTAATCTTGTAGTTGCGTTAACTTCAAGAAAAACGTTATTTAACCATAGTTAGGCGCGGGAAAAAAAGGGAGAAGTTTGTGGTCCAATAAGAAGTCAACACGTGGCAAAGCCGGTGGACTCTGGCAAAGCCGATGGACCCACCATCGACTTTGCTAAATGAGTGAGAGTCGATAATAAAACGTTAAGTGATCTAAAAATAGTATTATCTATATATTAAAAAGGCAAGTTGAGAAATAGGAATTTTTAGTTTGTTTTTGGTTTGGCCACGCATCTTTGATGGCTTTGGCAATTGCACCCCTCAACACATGTTTAAAGCAGAAAAGAAGAGGAACACCGAACACACTCTTTATTTACATCGGTACTTTTGTAGAGAGAGAAAGCTCTCTCTAATTTCGCCGCCTTCTTTCCCGTCCATCATCGTCGCTTGCGTGGACGCCGCCGGTGGTCTCTTATGACTGCTTTTGGTGGCATCTGTCGAGGCAAGAGGGAAAGGCAGAGATAGCGCGTGTCATGTGGATCCTCATGGCCGTTGGTTGTGGCGGATTTATGGTGGTTTGCTCTCTCTATTTCAACTTGATTTTGAGGATTCAGATGGTACCGTTCACGCGGCCGCCTCTGGTTTTCCACCTAGGTTCAGACCGGCAGGCCCTCTGCCTCAAAATCGGTGATTTCAAAATGGTGAAATAGTGGAGAAAGGGCGGTGCCGATTTGTCCTTGTCGTCGTCTTTATCGGCGGCCTTTGGGTTGCCCAGCTTCGTGCATGGTGCCGCGGTGCTGGTTAGTATAAGCTCATGGAGCCGGCGAACTTCGTATCGTCCGCAGGTTGCTTTCTGGTCACAAATCTTAACCCTGGTTTGTCATCTGCCACCGTTGCCACTGACGACCTTTCGGTTGACCGGTGGCATGCGTGGTGGGGTGGTTATGGTTAGTCGCCATCCGAGGTTTATGGTTACACCTAAACCTAATAGTTTGTTGGATTTATGGATTTTTCATGCTTGCTTGCTATTTCACTGTTGTGTGGAGTTTTGTTTCGGGTATATCTGATCTTAATTCTTACTCCTGGAGTTTTTTTTGTTGGTCTGCTTCTGGGTGCTTATTTTTTGTTGATGATGATGGCCAAGGCCACCCTAAACCATAATCTTCAGCTTCATAAGTCAATGATGATGACAACCTGTCATCTGAGGCCCTTATACCTCTGTTAGTTCTGGTTGATTATTTGAGATCGGTGGGTTTCTTTCGGGTTTGTTGATAATGGTTACTATGGTATGTGAATGACAGTGTTCATTCACTCACTCTAGGGGTCACCAGCTATATTACGATTGCAGAACCCATTTGTTATAACCATTGCTATGATGACTGCGCTGGAGGTGGTTTCTTGGCGTGGCATGTTTGGTGATGGCAGGTGTAGTGTTCTACACTTGCAACCAAAAACCCAGATCTGAGCCAAATGCTTCATGTTTTGAGTTTTTTTTTATATGTTTTCTTACCTGCTTTATTAACATATATTCATGTATTACAAGAGAAGATTAGAGAAGATTCTTAACTTGTGAACTTTTTGAAGCAAACTTTTAATGACTTTGATTTGGTTTGGTTTAGGTGTCTTGAGGTAAATTATGTTCTTTTAATCCCCATGCACCTTTGGTTATGTCAGTTCTTTAGAACAGATTGCAACTCCCTTAAAAAAAGTCTATGATGATAAAAACGTGATGATCAAAACAATATGCGTTTATCTGAGCCTCGATTTAAGAAGTATTTAGTTTAAGTGTCTCTTTAACGACGGTGTTCTTTCCTATGTAACATGTCAGTTTGTGATGTGATGAAACAATTAACTTGTGTCTGTGATGATGGGTTGTCTCGGCGTTGGTTTTATCTGTTTCCAAGAAGCGCAACGCGCTTCGGAGCATTACAACTAGTTTAAGTAAACAAGAAACTTTTAGGTAGGAAAAAAACAACAAGAGACAAAAAGATTACTTGCTTTAATACAAAGTCATTATTCAATTTAATGTTGCGCAAATTAGTCGAGCTATATTTTGGAACAACTAAGGGGCTGTTTGAAATTTCTTACTCGATCCGAAGGTGGTGACCGGGTAAAGGGTTCTTTCAAAACTAACCGGGTAATGGGAAAAATAAACATGTGTTAGTGGTGTCGGACCGGATCAGACGCGAAAGAGTGAGAATCAAACACGCTGACCGGCTAAAATGTCTGACCGGGTCAGTGGGTCAGAGTAAATTATTTGAGTTCTACTCATTTTCAACTCTATCTACAATTTTGAGCTTGATTCCTAGCTAACGTTATAAACTCCGGTTGAGCTTATTTGTTATGTATTTATTATTTAACTATTTTTTTATTTGTGTAATTATCTTTAAAAGTAATTATTGTTCTCGTCATATTTGAAAATCTTGGTTTCAGTCTTTTAAACTTTTTTGCCTATGACCCTATATGGTTTCCATTTCATTGCCTCGGACTAACCCCATTCACATTAACATGTTAAATGGAACACATAAAACTGATTTTATCTTGAGCGTTTACTGATATACAGAAAGAGACAATTGTATATTTTTTATTTAAATTTGTGAAATTATATATTTCGTATGGTTTTCATGTCTCGTCATGTTATTAGTTCCTTTTTTCCTTTTATTTATTAATATATAGAAGGAGACAATTGTATATTTCTTATTTAAACTTGTGAAATTACATATGATTTTCATGTCCAGCCGAGCTAGTTCGAATTTTCACCCCACGCTCCTCGTCGGTTCTTCCACTTCTTAGAATTGTTTTTTCTTTTCTATTCTTTTTTTCTTTTATTTATTAACCATACGTTTACTTGTTTTTTTAATTTTCATTTAGGTTACTTTTTTTTATTTCTTGTTTCTTTTTATTATTTGAATTGTTTATTATTTTCCTGAAAGGTCTTCAAAGTGCCAAATTAAACATATTAATTCTTTTTTCTTTTTTTCTTTTTTTCTTTTTGATCTTTTTTTTGTTTTTTATCACCTTCTTGTTTTCGTTTTTGTTTTCTTTTTTCTTTTATTATTTAAAGAAAATAATTATATTTTTAAAATATCAATTTTAATAACTTTTAAGGGTTAAATTTTATATTTTAATTAATTAAAATAGATAACAAACTATATCTTAAAATGCTAAAATTTTGTGATTAATGGTTTTACACAGTTTATCTTTTGGCTATAAGATTTTTTTAACTGATTCCTTTTTAAATTTATATTTTTCGAATGTAAAATTCAACATTATTTTATAAAGCTAAATTGTGAACCTTAGTTTTAATTGTCATTAACTCCGAACGTACCCTTACAACATGATTCTTTTTATCTTGGTTTCTAACTTTCTATATAAATGCCATGTGAAATTGACCCGTCATTGAGTGTGCGTGCTCAGGGCTGGCCTGAGGAAAGGGCGGAAGGAGCGACGACCTAGGGCCTAATCTCCCGAGGAACCCAAAAATTTTATAAGAATTTATATTATATAATTGATACATTACACACTTTCATTAGCCCATTGTATCATAATATTATTTTGGTTAAACCATCTAACTCATTTAGTTAGTCCATAATGCACATACAATTTAAAACTCATTATAACTTTTTTTCCTTTTAGGCTAAATCTTTCTAGCTCGTCGCAGACCTTTAAATCCTCAACACTGGCCTTATGCGTGCTTACTGCTTAGTCACTCGGCACAGTTCTAGTGTTTTAGTAACCTTTCAGGGTCCCCCCCCCCCCCGACATTCTCATTGGCAGGCGACCATTCTCAAGAACCAAAAAGATTGAGCTAAGGGAAAGTCCTATGACTCACTGAAACGACGCGGGAATTTCCTTGTTTTCGTCCGCTTTTTATTTATTCAGATGGCGTTCTTTTTTATGGATGCTCTGTGCAAGGCCAGAATTTGGAACACATTGATTTCGCTCTCTCGTCCTTTTTAACCAAATAAGGCAACAAAACAAGCAAATAAAACACATAAAAAAATTCAATACAAGCAATTTTTGAGATATAAAAATCAAATGCAAACGTGTTTTGTCACTAGTTACGTATTATACCAGATAAATATCTCTATACTTGCATAATTATAAGTTGGCCAATAATTAAATCTTATCAATCTTGACATATGAATTAAGATACAAAACTCATTTCTCAAACAAATTCTAGTTTAAACTTTATCATCACCGTATTCAAACTTTTAGTTTTCCACTAGAGCATTCACAATCCATATCGTATCCCCAACCTTATAATTACACTAAATATCAGTATTTTTTCTATCTTATTTTCAATTAAATAATATTTTTCATACCTTTATCATTACATTTCCTATCTTATCCACTCACAACCTCTTTCAAATATATTAACAAATTTATGGGGGTTGTAACGGATAAACACGGTACAACCCCCATAAATTTTCTTTATCTTGCACTCACAATCACTAATAATCATCGAACGGGTTGCTGTGAATGCTCTTAGCAATATTCATTATTGTTATTAGTTTATGGTACCAACGTCCGCTAGGGTTAGTTACCAAACAACCATGTTTCACGTTTGAAAGAGACCCATCCTTTTAATTTTTAAAAGGAGCAATAAAGTTTGACCTCTTTGACGTTTTCTTGGTGATGAGCTGTATCCTAGTCATTCATGTAAGTCCACGTCATATTGTCCTCGTATATTTATTTAAAAAAATTGTATCCAATCTCTTCTAGTGGTCTCATACTAAAAAAAGTTAATATAGAGCATCTCCAACTCTCTTTTTGGAGGCACTCTAGCTTGTCAGGTATCCTTGTGTCCCATGTTGAGAAGAGGGAGAAGGGAAGGGTGTATTTATCACTATATAAGTATGAAAGCGTCTGTTAGGTTTTGTGACAGGGAGGAGGGAAGAGAGAAAAATTTGTCAGCGTCCGTCTCGATAGGAGTGTGCAGCGCCAGTATGGAGGAGAGATCGGCATTTGTAAGCACATTTTGGCGATGCTATTATGGTTACATACAATATTTGCGTATCAGGGTTTTACTTTAAATGAGATTTACTTTGTACATTTGTTTGTTTGTTATTATCACGTTCATTTGTTGTATTATCAACATATGTTCAAAATCCTTGTAAAAGATCAATACTATATTATATAGATACATTTAAAGTGAATGAAATTGTCTTTTTACATTAACTTTCACGAATTTAAGGGTGCAAATTATTATTTATGAATTTGACTATCTTAATTATCTTTTACACAAATGTCAATTATATGATTGAATACAAAAAAATATTGAATAATATTAATTATAAAGTAGTTACATTGCAAAATTAATAATGGAATTGATTTGTCTAATTATATAAACAATGAATTTTATGTTTATAAAAATCATTCTACAAGTTGTTGTAAACCCATATATTACAAATGTTAAATAAATAAAATATTAAGTATAATAAATTTTATTAATAATAAAATGATATGGCATTAGTAATAAAACGATATTCAATTAGAATATAAGTAATAAAATCCTAAAATAAGATATGATTGAAATTACGTATGAATAAATACTATAAGTAATAAAATAATGATATCAACTTTTTAAACTTTTTCACAAAAAAATTAATTTCGTTCAAAATAAATAGTTTATAAAAATGAATCTTTAAAACTTTTTTTTATTATAACTCCTAATTAAATAACATTTTGTTTATAAAAATATAAAATTTTAGTCAAGTTTTAATATATTTTGTATTCTTTAAAAAGTTTGATGTTTTGAAAAAAAATTCTTGGTTTTTTTTAAAAATACAATTAATAAAAAGATATCTTATTTAACTTATATTTTTAATCTAAAAAATTAAATAATATTATTAGTGATTAATGTAATTATAGGAAAGAAAAGCAGCAAAATTTGATGAAAAGAAATATATGTTGTCACATGTTCCCTTTATTCTATAAACTTTTATTAAACCTTGAAATGTGCACGATATTTCACCAATTAATTGTTCAAATGATTTATAGTGTATGTATTAGTAATACTTAATTAGTATGTTGTGTTCATTGTTGCATCACATGAAAACCCCTCTAGTAACTATAAACGTGGATGTAGTTGAAGTTTAACAAAATACGTCTATAAATTTTGTTATTTTAAATAAACTAGTGGAATTCCCACTGTAGTGTGGCGGGAATTTTGTATGTGCACAAACAGTTGAGGGGTCGTTATTGATACCTACAAGAATGAAGGAGCACATGTCGTTGATCAAAAGATGCAAATTTGATAGAAAGTGTTTTAGGCTGGTGTTGTATATATATCTTATGAATATGGTGATCATTAATAATCGTTGGTTTTAAATAAAATCTATACCACAATTGTACACTTAAGGAATTCATAAAACATTGTATATCAAAATTTATAAAAAATACAAAACAAAAAACTCAAATTGTGTTCAAAAGTAAACACATAAAAATATATTATATTCAATCTGACTAGGTTGTGAATAAAATTTATATTTAAACATAATCTGTTATCTGGTTTTTATCATGTAGAGCTTCTTTATAATATTAAGGTTCAATTTTAGATACAAATGCAGGAATACACAGACATTTGTTCGGATCTTGCATTGATTTCTTTCATCATACTTCGATAATTTACAATGAACCTTGATCTTCAATGATCAATTATGTATCAACTCCTTGTTCAATTTCGCATCACATCTTGATATTCTGGCATAATTGATATTTTGATGACATATTTTTATAGTACGTGTATGTCACACCCCAATTTTGACGGCGGAAACGTCGAGGTGTGAGGGTTAAGATTGTTCACAGCCACATAACGCTAAGTTAAAGTATAAAATGCCATTAATCAATTGTTTTCAATCACCACATACATCAATGTCTCAAAATAAATCAAACAAAAACAAGAATTCAATCGTCTTTATTAAGCCTAGGTCCATGATCTAGGTTTATGCATTCCTTCAATCATTGCTAAGCTTGCACATTACCTGAAACATGTTGAAAATAAAGTCAACTAACTAGTTGGTGAATTCTCATGGTTTTAAATACAATAAGTATACAAAATGTGGCAATTCTAGTCAATGGTCACAAGATAGCAAGTATATAGAACATGCATAGTTACAATCAAGCCTCGACTGAATAATATGAATAAGCATGATTAGCTAAGTGTATTTGGTTCCCTAGTGCACAAGCATACGGCTCCTAGGAGTCGGCAACACATCGACTTTAGCACCAAATAGGCTTGTCAGGCCCAAAGATCTAAGACTTCGCTAGGCTAGCAATAGTTAATGATTGCACACGTATGTCACATCTCATATAATACTTAACATATCCAAACAACCACGACTATGTAAAGAATTGCACGTGTGTAATAAGTATCAAAGCGTGTATGTGTAAGTTTGTATAAGCAACATGTTTCACCCCGAAAGATATGAAATAATCGTAAAGCGGGGCATAAGAACTCACGTGTGTAATAAAGGAGACTTGTAGATGTAATAAGAATAACCACGAATAAGATTTCCAACACAAACGTCACAACGCACCTAAACGAAATAAAGTAGCGCGTTATAATTTGTTTGATGATTAATTGTAGGTCTAATAATTATCCGTATTTATTACATGTTAATAACGTGATCGGTTAAATGGAACGAATGAACTATACTTGGTATAATCAATTGTTAGCGCGTAAGAGAAATAATAAATAAAACTTGATTAAATTGTATGTTGAACCGATTTTTAAGGATTGTATATAATAATTATAATAAGTTATTTAACTATTATAAGGGACTATATACAAATATATATATATTTATAGGTATAAGTAATCAAACAATTTAATTGTTTGAATATACATATAAATATATATACTAAACAATCAATATAAATGATTTAGCTATTAAAAGAACTATGTATAAATATATATATATATATAAGTAACTAAACAATTAAATTGTTTGAATGTATATATAAATATTTATATATACTAAACAATTATAATATTGTATAATCATAATAAGTGATTTAATTACTAAAAGAACAATATATAAATATATATATATAGGTATAAATAACTAAACAATTTAATTATTTAAAAATATATATATATATACAAGTATTATGTTTACTCATTTCTTTTGTATTTTTAAAACTAAAATTATGTATTTATAAATACAAAAGTATTTTATAAAAATTAATTTGGTCACAAATTTATTAAACAAAAGTAAGAAAATAAATCTGCATTTTATAAAATAAATTTTAGAAATTTTCAGAATTTAAAAAGGTTAAATGAATAAAAAGAAATGAAAAGAAAAAGGAAAAAGAATCAGAAAAAGAAAATGGGGGTTGCCCGGGGTCGAACCCGGGACCCCTTCTGAAGGGTGGAGCGCAGGAACCTGTGAACCAGGGCCGTGGCCTTGGTTCATTTTGGTTTGTATTAATTTTAAACTCTGCTTCCCTGGTTTCCCCAAATCGTATGAACCCTAGGTTCAACAGGGTCAAAATTGACCTCCGATTCGTTGTTAAACACCCGAATCATCATGGGGCTTTTGATCCCTGGACCAAATCGAGTCACTAACAGGTTCTAATTACCTATTTCGATTAAGCTTCGAGTGATTTCGAGATCGACTCAACTTCGAGTGTTCGTGAATTGGGGCTTTTGATTCGAGAGGTTTTCTGTTGAAATTGAGAGTTTAGTGAGTTAGGGGACTTCAAAATGATTCAGAATCCCTTAACTTATAGCTTCGATTACAAGGTTTCGGGCTTAACCAATTCGATTTGAAACCGCGTTCGAATTTACCAAAATTATCAGATTCGAGCTGTTATGATGCATGATTGGTGGGTTGATTAATTTGTTAAACCGCGTAATAACTTGGGGAATGATTGATTTGATTCAATTTGTGATTTTAAACATGATTTGATTCGAATTTTTTTAGAATTTTGATTCGGTTTTGATTTGGAAAGGGTACGAGCGGGAATTTGAAATTTCGAGTGGGTTCGGGTTCGAAACTGATAGTCGAAGGTGAGGGGCCGGTTAATTTGGTCGAAATCGATGTTAAAATGGTTGTTTGAAGCTCGCCGGAGCTCCCGCCGGCCGGTGACCGGAGTTACGGGGGGGGGGGGGTGGGGGTTTGGTTTGGGAAATTGCACAATTGGTCCCTGCTCTTTCCAAGGTTTACTATTTTATGTATTACTTTTGTTTAAAGTTTTCAAAATGGTAAAACAACCCCCTGTACTTTAATTCTAGTTTTATTATTATTATTATTATTATTCATATTATTATTATTATTATTATTATTATTATTATTATTATTATTATTATTATTATTACTATTATTATTATTATTATTAATATTATTATTATTATTATTATTATTATCATTATTATTACTATTATTATTATTATTATTATTATTATTATTATTATTATCTATTATTATTATTGTTATTATTATTATTATTTTTTTTTATATATATATAAAAATTTACTAATGATGCTATAAAATGTCATAAATAAAACGAACAAAAATACAGGATGTTACAGTGTATATATAATACCTTGATATTAGATAAACAAATATACATAATGACTTGAGTGTATAGGGACTATATGTGGCATATATGATTATCTTTTGTTAAGCAGTTCATATCATATGTTACTTATTTTTAGCATTATCAAAATTAGGGTTTCATGATTACCAATTCAAATCATTGATTTTCCACCACTCCTCCTTTTGATAATATCAAAATATGTTAACATGTAATATTCTTCTAGTCGTTAGTTCTCTTCTTTATCTCTCAAGATATATTTCGGGGCTATTTGATTTTGGCTGACCCGGCTGACTGGCTGACTCGGTCTGCCGGTCAGCGTGTTTGATGTAGCTGTGTTGTGTTCTGACTGGGTCCGTGGGTGCTAACGCAGACCTTAAATTTAAACATGCTGACCTGAAAAAAGGGGCGTTGTCCCTCGCTTCGCCAACCCCTAGCCGCGGCGACCCCCTCGGCTCAACCCCCAGCCGCGGCGACCCCCTCGGCCAAACCCCCACCGCACTGCACACTCTCAAACAGCCCCTTCAATCACCTAGAAAATGCAAACGAGGACTCCGGAAAGGGCTCCCGCGACAGCGGTGAACAGGTGGTGGTGGTGGTGGGTGGTGGGTTTGGAGTCAGAGAGGACGTTGGTGATGTAACATCTCGTATTTAACGTTAATTAAAAGTTAACGTCGTTTAATCTTGTAAGGACCATTGTCGTGAATTATGAAACTCATGTGTTATTTATGCTTATCTTTTAGTTGTCCTTAATTTTTAAAAGTTATTAATCAAGCTATTAAATTATGTAATAATGATAATAATAATAATAATAATAATAATAATAATAATAATAATAATAATAATAAATATGATAGCAATAATATAATAATAAAAATAATAATAATAATGATGATAATAATAATCATATTAAGTAATCTTGTAAATAAATAAAAACAATATAAGTTTTATTATTTTAAAACTTGTAATTAATTAGTTTTGAACATAAAATAATAACAATTCAAAACCTCAGGGTCTAAATTGTAAATTAGTTTAAACTTAAACCTAAGTTTTGGAAAGGATTTAAACAAATCCTTAACCTCAGGGACCAAAGCTATAAATTGTAAAAAAAACCAACCCCCCCTGTTCAGCCCCGCATTTCCGGCAGGGAGTCCGGCCGCGACTCCGGCGAGTCCAAAACCGACTCAAAACCATTCAAAATCAATCCCAAACCGTTCCAAACTCCTTCATATGTATGTTTCAAACTTGAATGCACGATTTAATTGCGTTTAAAACACCAGTTACTACTCGAACCATTGTATAACCGATGCCATAAATCGTTTGAGACGTTAGGCATTAAAGACACAATAATAACTTAATTAATCAAGCATGGACAATCGTTTAACTATCCCTAATCTATCTACACGCTCAATTTCACCTGAGAAGTGTCCAAATAACAAAATCGATCACCCAATTTATCTCGACCTGCAACTTACTCGAACTCCAACTTCGGCACTTTCTAATTCCAAATTGACAGAGGGCTTTCGATCTTAGACACCATTGGAAGCTACTGGTACGAGGAATTCGTTTATAATCAACTCTAACCTATCGAACCAAAGCACCACAACCGCCCCCTTTGTTCGAACTCGTATCCATTATTGTTCTTTGAATTAACAGGTAATGAAACTATCTATTGTTTCATTTTTACATGGGGAACAAAAGCCCCATGTTTAATTTATGTTAAGATCATCGATTTGGGGTTCAATTGGATCAAAAACTATCTAGGGTTCTTGAGAGAATTTGGGGGTTTCTTTAAGGCCTATGTTATAAATTTTAAAAACCATGAAAGACCACGGCTGCGGCCCTGATCTACTGGTTTCAAGCACACATTCATAACTTGAGGTCCCGGGTTCGAACCCGGGCACCCTCAAACATTTTTTAGGCCTTTTTCAGCCTTAAAAAATATATAAAAATTCCTAAAAATTATAAAAATAAATTTTATAAACTCTCTTTATTTTAAAAGCTACATAATAATTTTCTGTAAATTTATTTAATAAAACATCTTAACATTTTTATATATAAAACATTATTTGTAAATGGTATATATAGTTGTTTTTATAAAAATGGACTTTAAATAATTATATAATCATTAAACTATTAGTGGATATTATATTATCAATTATGGATTAAGCATGACAATTGTAGGAATTATATATATATTGATAATTTCACAAATTATTTTCAAGAGTTATTCTGGGTTATTTCTTAAAAATGTACTTTAACTAATATTTTAGATTAATAAATTATTATCGGTCAATAAGATATTGTAATCAATGTTAAATAATGTTTATTTAAAAAGAGTACAAAGATTTATTTACATAATATATTTAAACCTTATCAATCACTATACCTAATTTCTTTTCTATATTAAAACACTTAAATTGTATAATTATTTGCAATGAATCAAAATATAAGTAATTTCATTAAATAAATTTATTTACTTGTTAAAACCTCACAATTCTATTGAAACCCTAGTTCTTGTTAGAACGTTAACCTTATCATTAAAACTTTAACCTTGTGAATGTATATATATATTTAGGGCCTTATGACGATTTATCTTGGAACGATGTTTATTATTCTTATTAATCTTCATTACATACTTATTTGACAGTGAGCCCCTTTTTATCTTTTCACACTAATTTGGGGTGAAACATGATTATTTATACATAATGCACTTGTAAACGTTTAGACTTGTAAAGCACTTGTTCATACTTTTATTTGTCATGGTTATTTGTGTGTTGTAAGTGTTTATATGAGATACATAGTTTGTTTACAATCATTAACTATTGCTAGCCTGGCGACGTCTTAGATCTTTGGGCCTGACAAGCCTATTTGGTGCTAAAGCCGAGGTATTGTCGGCTCCTGATGACGTATGCTTGTTCATCATGGGAACCAAATACACTTAGCCAATCTTATATACTTGTAATCAAGTCGAGGTTTGGTTGTAACGATATGTGTTCTATAACCTTACTAACATATAACTTATGACATGAATTGCTACTTGTAACCTTATCATATTATGTATGAAAACCTTGGAAACTCACCAACTATTTTTAGTTGACCTTTTATTTTTATCATGTTTCTAAGTAATCCTCAAGTTTAAAGTGAACTTTTAAAGCTTGCATAATCTAGGACTTGGACCTAGTTAATGAAATAAAAAGATTATATTTTGTCATGTTATGTTTGAAATTATTTCATGTTTGAGACTTATGCTTGTAATGTTACTTTTGAAACTTATGAATAATATATTTGGATTTAATAATAGCGTTATGTGGCTGTGAACGATCTTAACTCTCACATCTCGATGTTTCCGCCGTCAAGGTTGGGGTGTGACAAGTGATGTGAAGATGGTGGCGCGTGTTGGGAGGGGCGGTGAGTGGGAATGTGAGGCGGTGGCGGAGGGTGGTGAGCGGTGGGCGGAGGGAATGTGAGGTGGTGGTGAACGGGTGGTGGTGGTGTTAGGGTTGGAGTGATTGTGTTTTTTTTTATTTCAGGTTATAATAAGAGTGTGAATGAAAATGAGTGATGGTGAGAAAACATATGTTTGATTTTCTATTAAATTGGAGAACCTATGTCAGTTTGTGTTAATTGGAGAAACTATGTCAGATGTAGAATTGGGGATTTGAAAATGCGATTTTGGGATTTTATCATTCAGCAGTCAGATACTATCAAATAGCCAAGTTTCAGTCAAATGTAAAATCAGTTAGAACTTATAACTTGGTCAGCTTCTGACTCATTCAGATATTACTGAGTCAGCCGCATCAAACAACCCTTCTTTTTCAAGTCCTCTTTCTCGAATCACAGCTTCTTGAGTTCTATTCTTTTATCTCTCGAGTTCTCTTTTCTTCTCAAGTCACACCATCTTTCTTACTATTTTTAACAATATAACAAAGGAGTGCTCCCCTTTGATGGTTGTAATGATTGACCATGAAGCTCCCCCTTAAAAAAACTTTCGGTGCAAAGAAACTTTTTATGTAGCATATTATCATCTCGAGTCATATTTTTTCTTTAACCTATTTTCGATATTTATTTTCTAATGAAGTAGAATTTGAGAATAAATAGTGATTGTCTTTAGTTCTAATGAGAACTTAACTAACTTGAGGTTGGGAATCTATCCAAATCAACATGTTAGCAAATAATCGTGTTCATGGTTTTGTGAAATTACCATATCTTTATGATGTAAATGTTGAAGTTATATTGGCGTTTCAGTTTATTCATCTATTTATTCTTATTATTAGCTTAATATAAACATATTTAACATTTATCAATTACAAGATCCCGCTTTTCGAGTCAACCCACTAGTTAGTCAATAAAGATCACACATATGTAACGATAATAATTAAGGGTTTCTTTATTTCTTGCATAAAAAAACAATGTATCTTTTCATAAATGATAAATCTCAAAGGGGACGATATGCTAAGTTGTGTCTCTGATCAATAAAATATTGTTTCTTGTCCCACTCAGATCACTGGGTCAACAAAATTTTGTTTCTTATCCCACTTAGACAACAAGAAACTAAAACCCGCGCATTGCGGTGATAGGAATGTACGATGATATTAACGTGGTTGATAGCGTCTTGCTGCATATGTTCGAACTGCGTTACACATGTTTTCCCGATTAAATTGACGTGGTTAGGTACATCAAAAAAACATATATATATATATACATATATATATATATATAGGGTAAGGTTCTAATGAAAACCTTAGTTTTTATGAGAGCCCTTTAACTCTATTTGATCCATTGATTTGTTTTGAGATAGATGAGATCTTGCCATGTGTAAATTTGATTTCATTAATAGAAAAGGGTAATTTGGTCAATCAAGCAATTCAAAAAAATTAGGTTGAATATGAGGTGACAAGTGTCACCACCTATGTTTCTCTTTCCTCCTATATATTTATAAAAATAACTTTACATCCAATTGTTTTTATACATTCATAACTTTTTCATACTATATTATTTTTTTATAATAATTGCACCATTAAATTCGTATTTTTTCTCTCTTTAATTTCCATATAGTCTCAACAATTTTTGTATGCTTTAGTTAAGATGCCTGTAGTTACATCACTGTAACTCCATTTACAACACATAAAAACCATTTAAAACACCTAAAACCATTTTACAACACCTAAAACTATTTTACAACACCTAAACTACATCTTACATCAATATAACGAAACTACATCAATGTAGTCAAACTAAAATACAATTAGTAAGCAAAGAACATATGCACTAACAACATAATAATAAGTAGTATGACATCTCATAATATTTATAGCGAATTACATCATGTTTATTTGAATAAGAAAAACAATTATGAAACAATTATGTGTAAAACACCAAGTTACACTATGAAACACCTAATATTACACTAATGTAAACTGATGTAAATCAATATTAACAAATATAAAATAAATCTATAAACAAATATAAACTGATGCAACTTACTGTTACACAACATTGTAAGAACCTAAAAACCATATAAAACACCTAAAACCATTTTACAACACCTAAACTACATCTTACACTAGTATAACGAAATTACATCATAACTAGCCAATATTAACACCCCAAATGGCATTACGACATGTTGAAATTATGTATAAAACATCAAGTTACACTATGAAAACCCCAAATATTAACCAATATTACACCAAATGACATTACACCATGTTATACTAATGTTATACTAACAACCAAATGACATTACACCATGTTATACTAATGTAATCTTTAGCAATTTTGTAATGAAAACATCTACTTACACTGTTAAATACATGATATTACAACACTCTTAACTAAAAGTAGCAATCATTACACCAACCAAGCAACATTACATCTATGTAAACCAATGTAAAACATTCTGTTAAACAAATTTAAAACATACTAATTACCACTACACACGATATTATACCATTCACATATAAAACACCTAAAACCATTTTACAACACCTAAACTACATCTTACACTAGTATAACGAAAGTACATCATAATTAGTAAGCTAAGAACATATGGAATAACAACATAACAATTAGTAAATAATTATGTGCAAAACATCAAGTTACACTATGAAAACCCCAAATATTAACCAATATTACACCAAATGACATTACACCATATTATACTAATGTTATACTAACAACCAAATGATATTACACCATGTTATACTAATGTAATCTTTGGCAATATTGTAATACATGATATTATAACACTCTTAACTAAAAGTAGCAATCATTACAACAACCAAGCAACATTACATCTATGTAAACCAATGTAAAACATTCTGTTAAACAAATTTAAAACAAAGTAATCACCACTACACACGATATTATACCATTCAAACTTACAGTAATAAAGTCATTACAACAACCTAACAACCAAACGACATTGAATCAGGTAACTACACGTCTACGTCACTGTAACAAATTTCAAAACTACAAAGAAAATAAAAACAAAACTACACCACTATAACATCATTAACCTGATGTACAACAATTTGTAAAATAATATAAATCAATCTGTAAAACTATTGTAATTACACCACTAACATTTTTTCAATGTAAACTAGTGTAACTAAAGAACATTTTCTCTTGTGTGTCTTCTACTAATTTGTAAACATGCTTGAAAGCTTGAATGAGAGATTGAAAACTCATTTAGGTTTGTGTTTTGAGAGAGAGACTTACTTTTGATGGAAAACCCATTTCTAGGTCTCCTTGTTTCCTAAATTTTTAACAAATAACCACCTTCTTCTTTTGAGAAAAAACCACTTCTGGTTGATAAACTTAGATCTATACCATAGTGTGAGCCCATATCTGAACCGAGGTCTAAAAGATGGTGTGGTGGTGGCAATAGTGCAAACCCAGATCTGGACCATATCTAAACCCAGATCTGGACCATATCTGAACCCATATCTGAACCCATATCTTCAGTGGAGAAAGGGAGGTGTTTGACCTGTGGTCGAGACGAAGAAGATGCTGTGAAGTCAATGTTGAAAGGATCGTCAACGGTGAAGTCAATGGCCACCGGAATTGAAGAATCAGGGCGGAGATTCGCCTTCGTTGACATCAGCAGCGATCTCGTTCCACCAACCTCTCGCTGAGATCTTCGAGGTGTGTGTGTTTTGGCGTAAGTATGATGGCGGCGGTATAGTGGTGGTGGTGGTAGTGTGGTGGTGGTAGAAGGATTGAGTTATCAGGTGTTTTCTAAATGAGAAAAAAAAAAAAATGAGTTTTATATAGAGTAGATGGAGATTAGGTTTGACTCAAGTACAATGGTTAAAAAGACTAATTTACCCTTCATTTGATCTAGGCCATCCATTTTAAAAAGTACAAATTTTAGAAAATCAAAGGCCATAAGATGAGTTAAAGGGTTCTCACAAAAACCAAGGGTTCTCACAAAAACTAAGGGTTCTTACATGAACCCAATCCTATATATATATATACATACATATATATATATATATATATATATTTGCATTTTGGTTCTTAAGATTGAAAATCAATAGAAACAATATTATATATGACTCTTACTTTGCATGATAATAATTATAAAAAAAGTTTTTTTTAATGTAAAAATATAAGAAACTTGAAAGGACAAACTCATTTAAATAAAAATATAAGTAAAAGAAAATAAAAAAAGGAAAAAAAACTTTTGCTCGAAAAAAACTCTTTTACATTGTGTAGAGTTTGTAAACTTTGCCCCAAAAACTCAATTACTTTTGCCCGAAAAAACCTTCCTGGATCACCCGTGTGTAATTGTAATCACTTAACCACATGGTATCCACCATGTGTAAAGTTAATAAATTTTGCCAAAAAAAAACTCATTTACAGTAATAAGATTAGAAATAAGCCAAAAAGAGAAAAAAATGCTTTTACAGACCAATGACTAACCCACCAATCTTACTAAACGGGATAGATATAATGGATTAATGGAGTAACCTTCCAAAAACATGTAAGAGTGCTTCATTGGCAGTTTCTTGATTATTTGGTTGTGAGTTGGTGAGTCCATCGTGCACGGGTTCAATAATAAACTTGAAAACCAAATATATGTTCATGGGGCAAGTTGAAGAAAATGGATTTTAAAGTTTAAAAACTATAATTATTAATAAAACTAGTTATTTTTCTCCCGCGCTTCGCGGTGGGGTTGGATCGACATTTAAATAACTTAAAAGAAGGCTCGGAAATGCCACTTTATTGCGGCTGCAAACTCACTGTTTATCACGCCAAAACAACAATGTCAATGGCCATTCGCTAATCGTCATCGCCCACGACCAATCTTTATACAAAAAGTTAATTTCAACAGCTATAAAGCAACCGGAAAAAGCTTGACGCGCGTTGCGCGTCTTATGAGAACATTGAAATTGAGTCTCAGGCGTAGGTTTTTGTCGTCATAGTCAAAAGTTAACTGCTAGCCTAGATTCGTACGACAGCGTTAAAGCCGAGGCTCGGACATAAGCTTTCGTCATCATAGCCAAAAGACAACAACTGGTAAAGCCATGACCGGTCCCGGCTGCAGACCGAAAATGGCTGCCACGCCAAAGAACCTGTCGGTTTATACATATCATCGTTGCCGTAAATTAATAAACCAAACGAAATATCTCAGATGAATGCATAATATGAGCATCATCGTCGATAACAATGTGCTGATTTGGGCAGAAAGACCAAATAAAAGGGAACCCTAAGGCTCTATGAACCATTGCACTGACATATGAACTTCCTTCACATAAACTTCAAAATCGAACATGAGGATAGGGATCTCAGACGAACAGCCGTCGTCATCATCGAATTGTAGCACAGACATATGAATCTCCTTCACGGCCAACTCAAAGGACACCGGCCAACTCAAAGGCCACCGGCAGTCATGCCGAGACACAACCACGAAGTCTCTGGTACCGCCACAGCACCGAAGATGACGGTGACGTTGATCGGTGATTGAGCAGTCGACACCCGCCGCCTGCACCGCCTCAACCACAGAGGGGAGGCGAAACGGCAACAGAGCCACCGCCACAACAACCGAAGCTGCGACGATCCAACGCCACAACAACCGTTGCCGACGCTTTCGGGAGACTTACCCTTGGTACGGTTGGGGACCACCACAAAACCCTAAAAACCCCCTTGTGTCTTCGCCGCGTCCGACGACAGAGCCACCGCGACAACAACCGTATCACGGACGAAAATCGAGGCGACACCAGAACCCACATCCTCCACCAAAGATAAGCGAAGACGGCGAAGACGCAGGTGGCACCATCGCTATTGGAACCCCCGGCGACCACCAACAAACCCACACCGCCAACACCTAAAATCTGATGGTGTTTAAAGGCCAGCACGGTAACCGATGAGAGAGGAAATACCGAAACAACCCTTGAAGTGGAGAACCGGCCAAATTGGAGAGGCGGCCACCAAGCCGGAGCGCCGGCAACCGCCTCGGCCGTCTGTCGGCAGTGGGCAACATCAAACACACACGGAACTTTCTCTCTCTACAACACGTGAGTGAATATATAAACAAAACAGAAGGACCAAGATGAAAAAATCTGATAAATAATGTGGTCAAAACACCAAACCCAATCCAAAATCAGTGATACCAAATTTGAGTATCACTTCATCAAATGAACCAACAATTCAAGAGCAAATTAAAAAAATACAAATAATTTAAGTTTAATAATTTTCACATTTTTTGTGAGTATGAATCTCTACTCTTCCTTCTAGGTCACTGATCAATTTTCACCAAATTTGAGTATCAATTAATCAAGTTAACCAACAATTCAAGAGGTAAATCAAAAAGAATACAAAGAATTTGAGAATAATATATTGTCACATTGATTGTGAGTATGAATCTCTACTCCTTTAATCTTCCTTCTAATTCCTTAGTAACCGGCAACAGATCAATTTTCACAAACGTTTTAGCTAATCTGCAAGTCATTTTGCACTTAAGCTGCTACAACATACATCACCGTTTTCAGAAGCACAATCGGAGAAACTAATTACCTAAAGTCGGTTAACTAAAACTACGATCTCAAATCGTCAATAGCCCTAAATTCGATCATCAATCGATCAAATGCACAAACAGCTCATAGAAATTTCAATCAGATCAAACAACTTCAATCGGAATATCACAAATTGCACTCAAACAAAAGCGTAAATACAAAACAAATTGAGGAAAAACCTCGATGACAGAGATGACAGCCCCATCGTACACCACTACCCTCGGCTGTAGAAGAGTCGGTAGCGTATCAGACTTTACAGCGGTAGCCGGAGCAGAATCCTCCTCGAAAACCAGACCTTGCGCCGCTAATCCACCGGCACCACCACCACTTGCTGACGCCGCCAAAGGCGGTCGTCCGACCACCGACGGCGTCGAAGGCTGCAGATCTGGCCCGAGCTAAACACGAACGCGTATCCACAGCAACCGCGATACACGGCTCCACCGAAGACGCCACCGACGACATAGACCTGTCGTAGTTTGCGGTCGGCGGTGGGGCTGTCGTCCGTGGGCGGTGGGCGGTTGACGGTGGGAGGTGGGCGGTGGGCGACAGCTCCGTTGAAGAAAAAGGGAAGGTACTGTTAAACTGTTCATCACAACTTGGTTTTTTTATATAAGTAAATAAGGTACAACGAACCCATGGAACCACAATCAAAAGTCAGAAAAATAAAATAAATCAAAATAAACATAAGAAATCTAAAGGAGAAAAATAAACCAATGAGTCGTAAATTAATTGGTTTGAAATGACACATTCTATGGCTTTCTAAAATAAAGGCTAAGTTTAAATCTTACTTAATACAACATGCTTCGAACATAATAATTAGTTAACACATCAAACCATTAAACCAGCTCTTAAAATAGATGGAAAAAATAAATATGGGTTTTTAAAACACAAATGGCTTTTAAGATGATATTTAGAGAAAAAACAAATGGTCCGTATTTAAAACGGTTAAAAACCCATCTTTTATACTTGATAGAACAAACATTTTAAGAAAAATACGTTTAAAATATCTAGGGTTTTAGAAATATGTTTATACCCGTCCGGTGGCCGGGTATTTTAATATCATAATGACGTGACTATTTTTATTTCATTCTAAACACAAGTGTATTTGTTTAATATTAACGTACAAGTCATTTAGCCTATGAGTAAAAAATAACCAAATACGCTAAAAGAACCACAAAGTAAGGTATCCCACAACTTTTAACCAAGTAACAAAATGATAGCCAAACCAATTAAACGATTACAATTAAAATTAGAGAATAATATCAATAGATCAAAAAACATACGAAAATCTGATCAAGACTTTATAAATAAATCAAAACCTTGACATTCATGTAAATTGACGTGAGAACCCATAGACTTGGTGATAATGCTAATTGGAATCATGTAAATTGGATGTGTAGTAGATAAAAAGGATCAACAGTTTGCAAAATAAAATACATTTAACATCTGTGATTACAACATAAGTATCTCAACTTCACAAATAAATTCTAGCGTCCACCTTACCTAGATTGATTTTAAAGAGAGATAGTCCAGAACATTTAGGCCTATCGATATATGTTAACCCCCATGCATGAGTGTTTATAAATCGGCATGTGTGTTCCTGAAGCAAACGTTTGAAGCCATATCTCAACCTGTTCAAACAATGTGTGAGAAAAACTGAATACAAATAGCATGACTCAACATACTTTGAATGAATACATGATGCGCAAAAATTATAACACATGAATCTTGTTGAATTTTGTAGACTAATAATCGTATAACCATTAATGTAGACAGAGTTAGCAACTTTTTTTAACCTCTTTCAGTCCATGCGTGAGTACTGAGTGCACCTACAATGGTAATGTGAGATAGCGCAAGCCTTTCATAGCTTTTGTTCGTATTGAAAATAAAAAAAACTGATTTTCCAGTTATTAATTTAAGATTGAAAAATCTAAGAGCTCATATCACATTGTTTGAACAGGTTGAGATATGGCATAACTAACACTTAATTACGACATAATTAATCAAATTTAAGGAAAAGTAAAATTATGTGAGACTTTGCAAGCAAAATTACAGATTAATTCATTGTTTGAACAGGTTGAGATATGGCATAACTAACACTTAATTACGACATAATTAATCAAATTTAAGGAAAAGTAAAATTATGTGAGACTTTGCAAGCAAAATTACAGATTAATTCCTTTAATCTTGGGTAAATATATTCGGAACTTGAAAAGTGAGATTGATAAATGCTAACCCAATCAACAACCACAAGAAGGCTCAAGAAGATGTGATTATGGAAATCTAGTTTTAACCTTGAAGTATGATCATCATGGCAGGCAAGTCCAAAACTCTAGATCAAGATCCATTGCTACAATTATAACGTTATAATAAAACCAACTGAAAGTTAAAATGTTTATACCTATACATATAAGCAAAGTTTGCACTCGAGTATGAGATCGTGAGTTTTACCCATTTACTTATGATTGTCTCAAAACGGTCGAATGAAATAAAAATAACTACAAAGGGAATATGTCACACGAATAAAAAATTGATTAAAGTTCATTTTTAATACATACATCTTAATTTTAATGTCATAATGACATCAATTTTCTTCTTTGTTTGCATTGTAACACAAAAACAACATTTAATTAGGATCAAAATACAACACCTTTAATAATGACTTGAAAATGACCAAACTACACTAAAAGAAAAGATAAATTATAAGAAGATGAAGTACCACCTGAATAATTCTAGATATAATATTAATAAAAACATGCTACAATTAAATTTAATATTGTATATTAGTCTTTTATTACTTTTAGTTTTTTCTGTGCACTTAACTTCCATTATCTCTATACATAAAGCGTACAAATTACATTTATTAAATTCAAACAGTTATCACAAAACAATAATCAGAAATATGGTTTCATTTCTTAAATACATCATATGCTACAAATTTAATATGTGTAAACGTACTTGCAGTTTGCTCATCTTCAAGATCAATTTCTTGGAGAAGCGCAGTGTCCTTGTTTAGATGCTTGGTTGGAATTGGTTTCTATTGTGTAATTCATATTAGATCACCAAACACCTAAAAATATGTAAATGATATATAATCGATTAAAATAGGAGAAAACAAACTTCAAGAGCTTGTTTAATTAGGCGCTTCTTCTTCTCATACAACAAACATTTTTTGGCTTGCAAACTTACTTTTTTCTCAACCTCACATTCCATTGCAATATGTTTTGTTTGATTGCAGGCTTCTCTTCACGTTGAGAGTAAATACAATCAATTGCAGGTTCTAGAACAGGGTTTTGGTGTTCAACGTGCAAACTGCAGTTTGGGAGAAAACAATGAATCAAGACATGTGCAGCTTTATTAATATGATAACTCCTAATGGAAAAAACAATCAGTTCTTGTTGAATAGTTGAATCACCTTTGTTTTGACAGGACTTTCGAGAGAAGATGATCCAGTGGCGCTCGTTTCCATAGAGGTATGGTCTCCTTTCCCAATCAGGTACAAAACTTAAGGCAAAATGCAGAACAATCGGGCTGCTTTTATAGCACATTTTAGACGGTTACAGGGCTGTACAACCACCCCGTTCTTTTTGGGTGCTAAAACCACTCCACAATTTTAGGAAGATGAAACCACCCGATAGTTAATAAACCGTCCGAAACCACCCTGGAACCGCCGTAACTGCTTAATTTAAAGGGTCGGGATTTGATTTCAGCTAGTTTGAACGGTCAAGATCAATCTTACCAGCGGTTAGACTCACCGCTGGTAATATAATATATAATATGTTTATATAGACTGAACGGTTTAGAAAAGTTGAACGATTTTGCAACTGTTAATTAAAGATGTTTAGAAAACGAACAGATTCAAAAAAAGAAGTATAAAAATGAATAGTTGCAAAAAAGACATATATAGAAGACGATCTGTTTTGAAAAATACGTCTAGAAAAATGAAGGGGCTTTAAAATACAAGTAAAAAAAAACGAATGGTTGAAAAAAAGACATCTAAAAAAATGAACAATATAAAAAAGTTAATGGTTTTCAAAAAGACGTTTAAAAATAGAAATTGTTTAAAAAAGACCTTTAGAAAAATATTAGCTAAATAGTCTATGGGTGTATTTGGTATTTTTAGAAAATATTAACTAAATAGTTTAATACCTCATAAAAACGAGCATTTTTTATCTTTAAAATAAGTACCGTATCTTTGTATATTAAAATTTTTTTATGTTTAATTATATGATTTGGGCTCGTTATTGTGTCTTTCTGCAATTTTTTGTGTCTTTTTGTACGTTGTTGTGCTTTTTTGAATATGATTGCGTTATTCTAAAATGTGAAATAACAATATTGTGTATTACTACTACACAATGATAAAATAACAATTACTTTATATTATTTATTAAAAATAATAATAAAATAATAAAAATGATATAAAACGTAAAATATAATGATAAAGTTTTTCATTATGTTTTCCATAACGCTATTTTGTTTTCTAAAAATAATGAAGTTTGAAAAACACATTAGTGAAATAACATTATTATATAAATATAATTATAAAACATAATAAAAAATTAATATAATATATATAAAACAATGATCAAAATAACATAAAAATTCTAAAACGTAAATTACAATTATAAATACATATAACAATTGATGAAATATTAGATATAATGATCTGATATATTTAACAAAATAAGTTGATGTATTGAACATAATTACCACAGTTTTCTAAAAATAATAAAATAACATTTGTCTAGTACTAGAATGCTTTTTAATATTTTGAGATTAAATAGGATATCTACCGTAACTCTATCCAAAATATAATACATTCACTCTATTAGTTTAACCCATTTCATGCTGTTAAGTTTTTTTCCCTTCTCTTTTACCATAAACATCATTGTTCCTTAAAATGTCAAAAAATTAATCTTTTTAACCTTGTTAAAAGAAAAAACAAAATAAAAATACACCGCAAACAAGCAAACAACCAAAACATAATCGTTTTTACTTGTTGGATCGGTACTGCCAACCCAACCAACCCGACTAACTTACTATACTCATTCAAAAACGGTAGCTACCAATTCGACCTAAACTTCAAATCAAAACCGGTCGAACCGGATCCAAAATCACTCCCACCAACCCCATGTCCCTTTCTCTCCTACCTTCCTCCCCATCCATTGTCACACCCTCTTTCTAACCAATTTCTTTATTATTTATTTCTTTTGCACCTTCAATTTGTACTCCTTCACACCCATTTGACTTCTTCTATCTATGCCTTTAAATCTTTAATTTAATCTTCATCTTCATCTTCCCCAACAGCTAATACCTGCCACATTTACACCCAATTCCAATGGTGCTAATATCCACGTGGACTCACCAACCCCCTCAACTCTCACCAACTTTTTGCGTATATAAACCCACCCCATATCCAAACTAATCCACCAACATATCAACCTTCTAATTTGGGCTTGTTGTTGGTAAGACCGTAATTACTCAATTAGGGCAATGGGTAGTGTTGGTGTGTTGAGGAATACGACAATGGTGTGTGTGCCATTGATGAGTCATTCCGTCGACCAGATGTTCAATGATATGGTTCACGCGAAGAGTGAAGGTGCGGACCTTGTCGAGCTCCGCTTGGATTACTTGTCCGAGTTTAATCCGGTGAGAGATCTCCCGTCGATTCTGTGTAATAAACCGCTGCCGGTTGTCGTCGTCTACAGGTATGTTGAATGCGTACAAGTGGTTGAGGTGAAGTATCCCAATGCGTCAATAATATAATAGTGGAGGCATTCGGTTCAAGACCAACCTATGATATAAAAAAAAAAAAAAAAATTCAGGTTGGGTATGAGCTTTTTTTAAAGATGATTTTCGTTTCATACTCGAATAATGAAGATAATCGGATGGGTTAGTGACCATAAATGATTATTTATCCGTTAAAAAAAATCTATGTTATCATTGATGGACTGTTTCTGCTGTTTTTTTGGAATATTAACTAACACGTTTAATTGTCATCAATAATAGTTATTTTCTTTAATGCCGTATTTGATTTTGTTTGGTACAATGGACTTTTGAAGATTATTTGATGTCAAATAGCATTTTTTGTAACATTCTTTAATACATTGGTATTTATCATTACGTGTGTCATGTAAAATTTGAACTTTCACATCTTATTAAAGAGAAATTTATTTTATTACCAGGATGTCTCTTCAAATTATTCAAACACTTAAATTGGTGTAACATGTTTTGGTCTTTGAGTTTCAAAAAATAAACCAAATTTTCAATAGTGGCATACAAACAGTGTTCTAATTTAACTTGTCATGCTAAAAGTTTAGCATTTCAAAGCTCTTGTTTCTTTCTCCTTTTCTTTTGTACATGCTGTCGTTTTGTAAAATCATACGCCGTGATTATTTAAAATTATACGGTGTCAATGTCAAAAAGTTATGATGTCACTAGGCTGATAGAGAAGTAATTACACGTAAATTATTAGTTATCAATAGTCCTCTCAACCTAACTCCGCCCAAAATTTGCATTCATGGGACTGGACCCTTTTTACCGTCCGATCAACTAAATTTTTTTATTAACAATTTACCTAAATCCGTAAAATTATGAGCGCTGTCACTCTCCCTACCTTCTACTCTTAACAAAATTTCTTCAGAATTCTTTTATTAAAAAAAGCTTATTATTTTCACTAATTTCTTATATAGTTATCAGATTTATAAGAAATGTTTTTCAGCCTAATTTGATTTGTGAAATATGCAGGGACCTTTATGTATTTGAGTTTAATTTTGGTTGACAATCTTGACTTTTAGGAAAACATTAAAGACTTTTATTTGTAGTTTACCATCAAGATCATGTGTGCGTCTCCTTTTTTTTTCAATAAAATGTATAACTGTATAAAAACAAAAAATACCAAAAACCGAAAAGCCAACTATACAGAATCTGCAGATGCGTTTGTCATTATCTTACTTGATTTTCTATGCCAACTTGCAAAAATTTAATTGGGAGTTGCAGACGATTTCCAACATTAGTTGTTGCTGTATTATTTAATGTTTCCCATTTTATTGTACTATTTTTTCCTTCAATTCTTAGATTATGGAGAATAAAAATAACTATATAGGATTTGAATAAAACATTTTCTTTATTGACACGTCACTTAACCATAATGATATTGTTGAAGATAAATTTTTAATGCAAATTTTTGCTATTAACTAAATGAAATATATTTTAATGTAAGAAAAATAATAATTCACAAAATAAAAAATATAAATTCAACTTATTTGAGGAAAATATATTTTAATGGCCCAAAAAAGACAAATAACTTTGCACACCTTGAAATAAAAGGTTTGATTTTTCTTTTGGAATTTTAAAAGTTTTGAAGCCACTTTTTTCTACTTTCCTTAAAAAATGGAGTATATTCAATTTTAAGTTTATTTATACGGAGTAGGTTATCTTCAGAATCATCTTCTTTTTTAGAACTCTACGATCAATACTTGTCACACACTTAACATCACATACAAGTCGCATGCTATTTTCATCTTTTTTAAACATTTATAACTTTTTTTCACGATATTATTTTTTTCAAATAAATTTCACCATTAATTTCAGTATTTTTTTATATTTCCAACGCGTACCATGTTATATACCTTTTTAAAAAAATCGTCTGCCCGTTATTTACACATGTGTAAATCCGGTTTACACACGTGTAACTCCAATTTTACACGTTTAAATTTGATTTACACATGTGTAAAACGAATTTCATAAAAAAACGACTTTTTTATTTTTTATAATTTTTTTATGAAAGAGGGAAACATTTTTATGCATTTATTTTTTTATTTTATGTTATTTTTTTGTTTTATAATTTTTTATTATGTTTTCGTTATTTACCATTTTGCAATTGAAAACTTGTAGCTCACATTGGTTCTTATAGTTCTCACAAAAAATAAATTCTCATTTGAACCCTCTTTTATTCATAAGTAAATTATATATCAGTTTTATGATTATAAATAAAGTAATCATTGATTTGGATCCAAGATTTTTTTTTATCTTTTAATCAAACATGTTAAAAATTCTTTAAGAAATTTACTTTCTGGTCCCCATCAAAGAGATGATTTACATATCCAAAAGTTGAAAATTTTGTTAGGACCTTGATACATCTCAAATCCACATCACAAGCTGCTATCAATCCCCACATCATCATTATCAGGACAGAAGTTTCAAGAATCTGTAATATGTTTAAAATTGATCATGCCAATTAATGGGGTTTTGGATTGTTATATATAATGAATTACAGGATAAAAAAGATATACATCAAATAACCACATAACAACAAAGTCATCTAAACACTGCTAAACTAAACAAAGTTTATCTTGAGAATTTGAAATAGTATCCTTTATCTTGAACTTTACTTTTTATCTTTAAGAAATTTTCATCAATTTTAAAGCCCAACTTATAAAAAAAATTTAATCCTAAACAAAGATGTTTCAACCCAAAAATGCTTAAACTAAAGGGAAGATATGCTCATATTGTCCATTTTTGATGCTGCATAAGTAGGAATAATTGTAGCTAAAATAACATTGTTCCCCTTTGTTTCTTGCATTTGGTATAAATTCCACTTGGACATTTGATGAGTTAAAATTTTTTTTTCTGTTAGACCAAAATGGGATGGTGGTGTATATGATGGTGATGAGAAGTCAAGGCTAGAAGCACTTTTGCTTGCTAAAGAATTAGGAGCGGATTATATTGACTTGGAGCTTCAGGTATTGATCATTAAAAATCTTTTCGTTATAATCATGAGAACGTGTAGCCGGAAAAGTCATAGAGCCCCACAAATACCCTACTAACTAGTGGGACCATTAGAATGTAACTTGCGCTAGACATCTGGCCTTTAAGGGGTTTAAAGATAAGAAACAGTGGAAGCTAGAAGAAAATCAATTTACTTTTTGCACACATAGATATCAACTTATCATAATGTCATTTAACATTCAAGATTCCAAAGAATCTTAATACTGGATATTATTTAACTTACTCAGGTAGCTACTGATTTCATGGAAGAACACAAGCTTAATCAACAAAGCAAATGCAAGATAATTGTATCTTGTTTTGTGGATGGAATCACATCTTTGAAGGAAGATTTAAGCCATTTAGTAACAAGAATGCAATCTACTGGTGCACATATCATCAAACTTGTTACAAGTGCAACTGATATCACAGAACTATCAAGAATTTTTCATTTGCTTTCACATTGCCAGGTACGATTTTATAGAAAAAATTATAAAATACCAACATACATGGAAATGGACTGATGAAAGAGTTCATGTTCACCTTTTTTCAAATATCTTAAGAAAAACTATTGACCCGTTACCCAACCTCAGGAATCATTGCATTTGAAGACTCGTATATGTTTGCATCTTTGCAGGTACCTTTAATTGCATACTCAACCGGGGAGCGGGGATTAATTAGCCAATTACTAGGTCCAAAATTTGGTGGTGCTTTAGTGTATGGATCAATTGAAGGAAATCAAGTGGCTGGTCTACCAACTCTTGCCAGCCTTAAAGAAGCGTATGGAGTTGAGAACATTGATGCAGATACAAAAGTGTTTGGTCTAATCTCAAAGCCAGTTAGTCATAGCAAAGGTCCTATTTTGCATAATCCTACTTTCAGACATGTCGGCTTCAATGGTGTTTACGTTCCAATGTTTGTGGATGATCTTAAGCAGTTCTTTAACGTTTATGGAAGTCCTGACTTTGCTGGTTACAGGTATGTGTATGTTCATACATGTTGACACAAACATTTTAACCCCTTGAAGGCACCTGCCCAGCACAAGATGCTATTTACCCGATATCATTCGTTAGCTGGGTATTGGTGGGCCATGTGAATTGCCAATGAGGGGTTCTCACGATTATCAAAAAATGAAGAAAAAAGATACATCAAGTAGTGCCAGTTTTGATTTTTGAAACCGGTATCAGCAAACAAACCGTTGTTTCAATTTTATATTTTGACACTGTTTTCCTTGATCATTTACTTGAAGTGTTGGAATCCCATACAAGGAAGCAGTAATGGAATTTTGTGATGAAGTCCATCCTCTAGCTCAGGTTGAGAGCACCATCTTACAAAATTAAGTTTTATTTTAATTTAACTACATTATTAGTTTTTTCATAACTTATGAATTGTTGGTTCCTTTGTACCAAAATTGTATCCTTTTTCAGTCTATAGGCGCGGTTAACACAATTGTAAAAAGGCATAGTGATGGGAAACTCATTGGCTATAATACAGATTGTGAAGCTTCTATAACTGCAATTGAGGATGCTCTGAAAGGTACTTAAAAAAGTTAAACTTTAATGTTAAATAGTAGGGGTGTTAAAACCTCCCAAACTGACCACGCAAAATCACAAATGTCATATTAGGTTGATGTCGTGTTAGAAATTTGCTCACATGATGGGTTACTTTTTACTTTAACTAATTAACCATGCTTTAACTGCAGCTCGAGGTCTTGTAAATGGAGAAGCATCCCTCCCTTCTCCTCTTACTGGGAAACAGTTTGTGCTGGCTGGTGCTGGCGGTGCAGGGAAAGCTTTGGCATATGGGGCCAAAAGTAGGGGAGCCCGAGTTATAGTTTTTGATATTGACTACGGTATGTATATGTAATTATCAACCGTAAATGTTTGACTTTGAAAAGTAAAAACATATCAACATTTACAGCAATAATAATCTTGTTGTCAACATGATTTAAGTTTATGTACCTGGTGAATAGTGACAATTAATATTATGTTGTTTGTTTATACAGATAGAGCACAATCACTAGCTCTAGCAGTGTCGGGCGAAGCTCGTCCATTTGAAGAGTTGACTAACTTCCAACCAGAAAAAAGTGCAGTCCTCGCCAATGCAACACCCATCGGGATGCACCCAAATAAAAACCGAATCCCTGTTTCAAAGGTTTGTTATCTTAATAATAGTTATCCTTCTAAACTTATAATGTTCTTGTTAGTGTTCTCTTATTGACAACAAATGTTTTCTCTGTATCAAATTAGGAAACCTTGAGAGATTACTCCGTTGTCTTTGACGCTGTTTATACGCCTAGGAAAACTACACTTTTAGCAGACGCCGAGGCTGCTGGCGCCATAATTGTTAGTGGCGTCGAGATGTTCCTTCGACAAGCAATCGGGCAATTCAATCTTTTCACTGGTGGCAAAGGTACTTCCATAACAGTCAAATTTTGTAATAGATTGATTAGATTCCACTTTCGGACAATATCAAATCACAAACACCTGTTATCTCTTTACAAATAAATTAATGATCTCATGTTTCAATCATCTTTTGCCCCCTGATGTCACTTTTCGGTTAGGAGGTTGGAATTTCAACAAAAAATATTTCTTCATGAGCACCACATATTGAAACAATTGAGTCTTTTTATATAGCTTTAGGAGTAAATTCATATAAAACAAACCTCAAACAATATTTTGTTTTGTGTTTTATATCTGAGACATTGCTTCTATGTTTGTTTGTTTGCTGCAGCACCTGAAGAATTCATGAGAGAGATAGTTTTATCAAAGTTTTAGTTGATTTAGTAGAAAATCAGTTGATTTGTGATTAAATATATTGATTGATAACCAAACAGATCCTGGAGTTCAAAATCAGATGAAGAGTTTCTGATATGAGTTCATGGGATGCTCACTGTTTGGATACATTCTGGTGTATATTTGTAGACAGACTTTATGTTGTACCAACTCTTGATTATCTCTTTATTTTTTATTTAATATTTATTATCATAAAATGTTATCTAAGATGGATCTCTAATAAGACTACTAGATAATATTTGATTTGTTTATAGGCTTGGGTTCAAATACAAAGTGAACATTATGTAAAAAGTGTGAGAAGCAATCGGTGAGTGACATGTGGCATATTTTTAAAAATAGAAGGAGGGATATTTTAGGAAGTCTAATTTATTGAGATGAAGGTGTGAGCTTACATCAATTCTGTTGAAGATTGCTTACATCTAATTTATTTGAACACAAGCCTTCAACAAAATTCCCAATTTATCGATTCAAACGGTTGACGTTTCATCTTACATCAATTTCAATCGTTGAAGATTCAAACGATCGAATTCATTTGTTAAAGATTGCTTTATGTTGTTTCTGTTGAAGATCGTTGAGTTATGTTGATCTATTTAATTTCATCAGTTTGGTACGTATGAAGACGATTATATACTGTAATTGAAATAGTATGTTAATAATTTTGTCGTTTGGATCATCATTGTGTCTATCCTGTCTGATTTCCGTGAATTTTGTTATTGATTGACATCATCATTGTGTCATAGATATCATCATTGTGTCATAGGTATCATCATTGTCTTTTTATTCGTCATTGTGTCTTTTGTATTGTCATTGTGTCTGAATAAAACAGTTATTGTGTCTATACTGTTAGATTACTCTGGATATTATCAATATGTTGTTGAACATATTTTATAAATATCAGGTGAGTCTCTATATGTTGTGTCTTTTATGTTGTTGTGTTTGTTATATGATTTTTGTTATTGATTGACATCATCATTGTGTCTTAAATATCATCATTGTGTCTTTTTGTTCGTCATTGTGTCTTTTGTATTGTCATTGTGTCTGAATAAAACAATTATTGTTAATCAATTGGTTACGAACAAAGACGAGTTGTGTTTTTATCTTGATTATTTAAATAGTTACAAGTCTAAGGCTGATAAAGTTCAAATGGTCGCCCCACCTCCAAGCAGGAGAGATAGGTTTGCAGAGTTACCTGGACTGAGCGAACGAAATGAAGCAAAATTCAGTGTACCTGTTAAGCAAAAGACAAAAGGTAGGCCGAAAAGAATGAAGTCAGCTCGTGAGTTAGCCATCGAACAAGCAGGAAAAAAGTTGAGAAATTGCGGGTTTTGCAAACAACCTGGTCACATCATACGCAATTGCAGTTTATATCTTCAAAGCATTAAGGATAAACAAGTTTCAAACAGCTCAACAGTTGATTCTATGCCTATTCAAGAATAGGATTCATTGTGTCATAAGATTTATTGTGTCATATACTCATTGTGTCATTATATTCATTGTGTCATTATATTCATTGTGTCATAAGACTCATTGTGTCATGTTTGAAGAGTTTTGTTTACGTTTGATTTTGACGATAAAAACAAGTTACCAAAATACTATTGTGTAATGTAAAGCAACATATAGCAACAAATATTAACATGCCAACACATAGTAAAATATAATAACATGCCAACATACCAAATTACTATTGTTTTAAATTACCATTGTGTCAAACTACCATTGTGTCAAACTACGATTGTGTTAAATTACCATTGTTTCAAACAACCATTGTGTCAAACAACTATTGTGTCAAACAAATATTGTGCCAAATAATCATTGTGTCAAACAACCATTGTGTCAAACAACCATTGTGTCAAATTACTTTTTTGCTCCTACGCCTGTTAGCAGTTTTCCACTTATTTACATTTTTGCCACTGCGTTTTTTTGAACCATTGATTTATTTTAATGAGTTGATCCAATGACCAGAATTACTTCTCACCCTTTTTAGGAAATATAGCCTTTGTAGCATATCATCTCCCTTGTTTATAATTATTTTTTAACTGTTTTAAGGTTTCAGTTTTCTACAAATTTTTCTTCCCTACCTTTGAAATATAATATTTTATCAAATGTATAGAAGCAAAATTGAACAATGTAAAAATTATTTAACTATAGTTGGTGGTGTTTATTTTTTACATAAATCATCGTAATACGGAGCATTGATAAGTTTTTGATGAGTTAATATCAAGTATATAACGTAAAGAACCTATTATACCTGGCAAAATGGGCGGGTCGGGTCGGGTCGGGTATCGGGTCAAGACGGGTTTAGGTTAGAATGGGCTCGGGTCAGAACGGGTTTGTGTCAAAAACGGGTCAGGATGGGTTCGGGTCAAGATGGGTTCGGGTCAAGATGGGTTCGGGCCAAGATGGGTCGGGTCAAGATGGGTCGGGTCAAGATGGGTTGGATCAAAAAATTAAAAAAAATTGATTTTTCAACAAACACCATAAAAATATATAAACTACAAATAAAAGTTAGAGTTAATTACACAAATAGTCCATGTGGTTTAGCGCATTTCCCAGGTTTGGGTACTAATATTTTTTAGTAACAGGTTTGGGTATTGTGCTCTCAATTTTGTAACGACTTTAGGTATTAAGACTAACATCTGTTAATTTTTTCGTTAAATTAAGGGTATTTTAGTCTTCTAACATCAAAGGGTACAAATTTACTATTTAGCAAATTAAAGGGACCATTTTGTAATTACTTTAAAACAAAATATTTAAACCTAACCCACCCAACCCACCCATCTGTTCCACAATGAAGACATTCATCGACCTCCACCGCCGGCCACCACCGCCGGCCACCACCGCCGGCACCACCGCCGGCCATTGCCGGCCACTCGTTCGCCCCCTCTTAAACAACCACCACCGGATCGGACTTTTAACCTAGGATGGGGGGTTCAGTGGTGGATTCGGGTGGGGGTGGTCCGTCGGAGTTCAGGAGGCTTTATATGTGTAGATCTCCGATCGGCGTTGCTGCTCGTCGGAGTTGTCTTGGTGGTGGTCGCTGGTGGCGACCATGGTGGCGTCGGTGGTGTTGGATCGGAGTTTTAACCTAGGTTGGGGGTTCAGTGATGGATTGGGTGTGGGGCTGGTCCGTCAGAGTTCAGGGGGCTTCATAGGTGTAGATCTCTGATTGGTGTTGCTGCTTATCGGAGTTGTCTTGGTGGCGGTTGCTGGTGGTGACGGTGGTGTTGGATCAGAGTTGCGGTGAAGGCGACGACATAAGGGGCTGTTTGTGGTGGTTCTAGTGGTGTTTAGCGGTGGCGGTGGTGGGTAGATTGTGTCGTTGGTCGGAGAAAGATGTTGGCCGGAGGAGGTAGTGGTGGTTTGTGGTGGTGATGTAAATATGACGGGGAAGGTGGTGTTGGATCAGAGTTTTAATAACTTTAAGTAAATGACACAACTAGTCCCTGTACTTTATTTTTCGTTTTTACTTTTCTAAAGGGTATAATAGTCTTTTTACTTAAACTTAACACTAAATTTAACGAAAGTTAATGTTAGACCCTAAAATGGTTACAAATTTAAAAATACAATACCTAAACCTATTACTAAAAAATGTTAGTACCCAAACCTGAGAATTGCGCTAAACCAGAGGGACTATTTGTGTAATTAACTCTAAAAGTTATTTAAAGCATTGATAAAACTCCCATATAAAATAATTAGTGATGGTGATTTCAAAAACAAAATTAAGCAATTTCATAGAAATATGAACTATAAATCCAATTTCAAAAATACACGTCACCTTGCTGTGATGTTAATTTGAGATGAAATAAAGCAATTTCATAAAACAAAATTAAGCAATTTCAAAAACAAATTAAGCAATTTCAAAAACAAACTATGCAATTTCATAGAATTAAACAGTTGTAGTTGTATCTAAAAGTTGCTTCGATGTTGATTTGAGATGAAATTGGTAGTTTGTGAAGCTGTGAACACAAATCGATGGTGAATACTTCAGTTCTTGCGAAGCTTTGAACACAAATCGGCGGTGGTGGTGGTGGCGGCGGCGGCGGCGGTGGTGCGGTGGCGATGGATGGCAGAGATGTGTGAATTCAGGGAGGAATTGGGTTTTGGCTGATGTGGTGAACTGGTGAAGTGGTGATGGGCTGATCGGCTGATGGCTGATGGTTTTAACACAGCCCATCCTGACCCGCATAATTTATATAAATAATATTTGCAGCCCATTCTGACCCTTTAACAAAAACTTTCAGCCCAGTATTATCCAATTTCCTTTTTACAAATGCCCAGTTTAACCCAAAATAAATAACACGGGCTTGTTTTGCCACCCATAGAACCTATATATAATTGCACATGTTTGAAATCCAAATTAAAACATGTGTAATTATATAATTGTATAAATTTACATGCTTTAATCTCTACAAGTGAGATTTCAAGCATGATGGTTTTTAAAGTAACCAAAACCCAATATAACAATATAAGCCTTTCAAACGTAAGCTTGTATATTTTAATATTATAGTTTTTTTTAAAAATATTTTGTTTTTATCTTGTAACTTATAAAATACAATGGTTTTATGACTTGCTTATTTATTATGTTTTGATATAAACTTTATTACACCCTATTCACAACATAAATTTTATAAGTTCAACTTATAAACTTTCTTTTATTCAACTTCAATCTCTCCATATATGAAGATGTGTTCCTCAATGTTGCTCCCATGTGGATTGACCTGTTCTCTTGTTTATAGATGTATTTTTGAGAATATCAGAAGAGATGATGTTACTCTTACTGTGCAGTAAAATCGTTTAGCTTTATATCCATCCGGTGATCGGTACTTACTTTATGTCATAATGGCACAACTATTTTTCTTTGAATTCTAAACATAAACTATGTTAAGGATTAGAGTACAACTCGTTTAATTTATAAGTAAAATATAGGACAACATTCTAATAAATTTAATAACTTATATCACCCGACTTTATTGTTAAACTGGACTTTAAGGCAGCTCATCTAAAATTCAAAACTATGATATGAAGTTCCTTAATCGGAAAGTCATTTGTACTCTTGGAATCTAATCTAATAAACAATCTCTATGTATTATATAACAATATTATTCTACATAATCATATCTCAATTTGACCACGCTATAAAAATGAATAACATCATCATTCCATCACAATAGTATATAATAGATTCATCCTACATCTTTATCTTTATATATTATATAACAAATACATCTTTATGTATTAAAGGTACAAGTAATATTTGATCCGGTTCGCATCCTAAATAACTCACTAATAGCATCAACCATGTCATCTAACATCACAACAACATTTCCTTTGACATCAACAATCTTATTCATTGCCTAAAATTAAATTTGGGAAATTCTGCACACACCGCTCATTTTTTAGGTTATACCACTTCAAACGGTCACGGTTAGGGCTAACCGTAACCTTTAGGGGTGTAGGACCTTGCGGTCACGGTGAGGCCTAACTGTGACGTTAGGTTCTCGGGATCATTGCAATTATTGGGTGTATTTAATGGGGTGACAGTTAGGGTTTTGGAGGTGTATATGTCACGGTTTGGCCAAACCGTGACATTTTGTACATATTTTTTAAATTTTTTTAATCATACCAGTTTGTTTTTATTTTTATTTTATCACACGGTTAATCTAATCGTAACATACGAGTTTGTGTTTTGTGTTTATTATTAATTTATCATATTACAAGTAATTTTTTTATTTTTATTTTAGTAGCTAATGATCTCATGTCATACGACGACTGAAATGCACCTTGATTACAAATGTGTGTCATGGTCTTGATTGAAGTAGTGAAAGCTGCAGTGATGATCACCAAGGTTTTGATGGTAATTTGCAGGATGATGATCCATTGATGTTGAGGAGAAATGAAAAGATATGTAATAATGATGTATAT